>JAZKJV010010013.1:0-572923 GCA_037367405.1 Ottelia alismoides | reverse complement strand
AGATGCCCTCCTTCTGACCTGCAAAACACGCCAGGAGCTTCGCGGGTCGAGGGCAAAGTGCCTCGACCCAAAGAAGCGGGGTGACGGTGGCTGGTGGGTCGGTGCGAATGAGCTCCGGCGAGCTGGGGATGGAGGAGCTCGACTCCCAGCTCCGGGGCGAGCTGGGTTGAGTGAAAGTGCGAAGAACGTGCGTCGGAGGATGGCGAAGGTGTGTGGGGGTTCCGATGATCGAGATAATACGCGAGATGGCCGGAATCAAGGGAACACGTCGGAGAGCCGATTTGGGCGAAACTACAAATTAAGCGAAAAGAAAGGACTAATCGGCTACCTGGATGACGCGGGAGACTGTGCTGGAGTGTGGCTAACTCCCGGTCGTCGCCTCGAAGGTCGTCACTGCCTGAGGCTCGAGCTCCAGCTAGGTGGCGGAGCACGACGGCGCGCGGCTGCCGGATCGATGGTCGAGCACCCTCCTCCTCGCTGCAACACGGCAGACGGAAGCTGTCACCTTGCTGAATGCAATGGAGGTCACGGGAGTGAAGGTGGAGAGCCAAAGATGCGAGTGGAGTGCGGCGGAGCTCGGCTTTTATGTGGGTGCAGGTCCGGGAAGAGGAGCTCGGGTCCGGCTCCATGGAGCACGGATCCCTAGGCGAAGTATCGGGCGAGCTTCCCGGATGCACGGGGGATGATTAGGACCTTAGATTAGGCGAAATGGGGATCGGGTCTGGTAGAGATAATTGGGAGAGTTTGGGTCCGCAAACCAGACCCGGGCTCTGGTGGTCCTGGGGGAGGTGTTGACCGGGGGTCAACAATCCCCCGTGGAGCAATCAGAGCCCGCCAAGGCCTAAATGTTTATTTAATTTTTTTGGGCCTTTAAATGGCCGAATTTTCAAAAACTTAAAACACAAAATATTTTTATTTTATTTTTTTCTATTTTTTTGTGATTTTTAATTAATTTTTGGAAATAAAAATAAGGTATATACATAGTAGCTATACATAGGTATATATACACTATATTGATTTTTTTTATTTTTGATTTTTAATTAGTTATTTTTATACATTTTTATTCCTATTTTATATTTTATTTATTTATAGCATAAAATGAGGAATAAAAGGCTATTTTTATTTTATTTTTATTATTTATATACATAGGTTAAATAATTATTTATGTGCAACTATATACATGGTATATATACAATATGTTTTTGTGTTTTCAATTTTGTAATTTTTATTTGATTTTTGTTTTGCTTCTTTTTATTTATTTTATGTACAATATATACATAGAATATTTACAAAAAGTTTTGGGAAATAAATAACTTTATTTACAAGGTGAAACAAATAAGGATGATGGTCTATGTACATGGTGGAGGGTTCTTTTTGGTCTTTTTAATTTTTATCTTTTTGTTTTGTTTTTATACTTCATAAATATGCACAAATATTTACAACATATTTTTGGTTGAGGAAATATATAAAATTTATTTATTTACAAATTTATACATGTGTGAGCCCCTATCTCCCTCTACTTGGCTTTTATGCGGTCAGGCCCATGCTGAGCCCTCCCTTGGGTTAGGTTGCTCAATATTTATTCTAAATATTTCCCTCTTTTTCTTTTTCATCTTTATTCTTTTATTTTTGCACAAAAACATGCTAATTATCTATATTTACAAACATGCATGCTTTTGCTAACTTTTCCTATTTACACATATCTACATGCATTTGCATAGGTTTTTGTAGCTAAAATATAAGAATAAAGAGTGATGAATGGGTATTCATCACCCCCCTATACTATACTTTGCTAGTCCCTTAGCAAACACTTATTTGAAAAAGAAGTGAAAAGGAAAGAAAAAGAAAAAGAAAAAGAGAATGTACATGGATTAAGGTTGATTATTAAACTTGCCTTCATTAAATTGAGGTATGGAGCTTAATCAGATCTTTGGATTATTAATGTGTCGGAACCTTATTCAGACTTAAGCTTAAAACCTAACAGCCTCTAAGTTCCACTATCCTATAACCAAGACTCCTCAATGCTCCAGATCAGAACAAGTCATCAATCACAAACCCTGAAGACCATGAATCTTTTCTTGTCCTGTGAAAGTGAGGTCTAAGCTCTCCACCTCAGAAATGGCAACTTGACAACCCTCCCCAACAAGGTAACTCTATGACCTTAATCTGGCCACTCTTTCCTCGAGGAGCGGGGTATTCCCTTCTAAGTTCAAGTACAACCGGCTCAAGAAGAGGGGGAAGAAGAGAATGGGTCAAGGCCAGTGTAGCCAAGTACCCTTGGGAGCTTGACCAGTGTAGCCAAGTCTCCCTGCTGCAAGCTACAATAGGTGGATCATGAAATCAAGCTTTGCTTATTGCACTTATATACATACTCCGGTGGGATTATCATTTTCTCTCAGACCCACCACTTTTTTGGAGTTCTTTTCTTTTTGCATTTTTTTTTTCGAGTGCATCTATACAACATGTACATGTGCAGCATATATACAAGGAGTTTTTCCTCTTGAGCCAGTAGACTATCCCTCTTTTGAAGCTTTATTGCAACCCACAACTCCCGTCGTTAGACCTCATGGCAACCAGACCAAGTTGAGACGCACTTCCTTCACTAAATGAAGAAGAGAGGTTCCGCCTAGAAGTACTACCCTCATATGCTACCCCAAGCCAAGGAAGACTGCCTCCTCACCACCTCATCCGTAGAGAGCTCGGTGCATAGTGCGGTTGTCCAAGTAAAGCCATAATCTATATGAGTCATGTGTTGTTGTTAAGTGCTCTACTTAGGCTCATTGAGATGACATGTGATCATAGCCTAGTGGACTCATAGAATTAAGTCACCATGGACCTGAAAAGCCTTAAACCTAAGCCCTATAAGGTTCCTCTTAGAAATTAGGTGGATTAAGATCTTAATCAAGCTCCATTTCTCAATTTGATTCCAGGCTAGTTTAAATGTCAACTATCATCCAGAAAAACTATATACATATGTACAAAAAGATGCATATTTACACAATATTTTACAAACATGCAAAATTTTTGAAAAAAATGTTTTGAAATCATGAATGATGATGCATGAAGTGCGAGTTTTGCAAAAAGATATTTACACCCAATTACACAAGATTTTTGCAAACTTTTGATTTTTCAAAACATTTTGGAAAAATTTTGTACTATATACATAATTTTGATACAAAAATATTTACACAAGCTTTACACAAAAGATTTTTGAAATCATTTTTACAAAAATAATTTGTACATTAGCTATGTATGTGCAAATAAAAGAAGATTATGTACATGAAAATTTTTAATTTTTTTATGGTTTTTAGCCATTTTTATTTATTAACACACTCACACAAAGTACGAGTTATGGCTAAAGTATATATGAAATATATACACACCCCCCTATACTTAGCTCGAACGATGTCCTCGGAGTCAAGAGCGATGAAGAAGACATAACTCGTGCTATGTATAGGGAAGTGAAAAGGAAGGCTATACAGAAGGAAATGAAAAAGTCAAGAAGGACTCGGGTCTTCCCCCTATACTTAGGATCAAGTAATCCTAAGTATAGCAGTCTGTACACGAAGGGAAAACCGAGTGGAGAATGTACAGGGTCTACCCCCCCTATACTTAGGGTAAGATATCCCTAAGTATAGGCAGCAAAACAGGGGTAGATAGAAACAAAAGAAATACCCAAAAGGTCTCACATCCCCCCTATACTTAGGGTAAAGTGCACCCTAAGTATAGCATAATCACAAGATGAAGAAAGGGATGTGGGACTAAGGAATGTGATGATATGGACATCTGGATCTATGTACAGCGGAGGATCAGTAAAGCTCAGGCGTGAGATGCATTAGATGTGAGTCAAAGACCACATCTCACGCGAAATGAATAGGGGCAATCTCAACGACCCGCGGCTCATGATCTAGAAATGGCTTGAGCCGCTGGCCGTTCACTCGGAAGGTACTCTCAGAAGACAACTCAGATATGTCGATGCTACCGTTGTCGTGTACCTTCCGAACCAGATAAGGTCCTTTCCATTTGCTCTGTAGCTTCCCTGAAAATAATCTAAGCCTCGCATCAAACAGCCATACTCTCTGTCCAATCTCAAAATGCTTGTGGCTGATATGAGAATCATGCCACTCCTTGACTCTCTCCTTATAATGTAGGCTGCTTGAGAAGGCTGCATCTCTAAGCTCCTCCAGGGCAGCTAGCTCTGCCCTCCTCTGGTCTCCTATACCATCTGGATCCATGAGAATGTCTGTAACTGCCCAGAGTGACTTGTGCCTCAGCTCAACAGGTAGGTGACAGGGCTTGCCATACACGAGGCGAAAGGGAGATGTGCCCAAAGGTGTCTTGAAAGACGTCCTATATGCCCACAAGACCGAGTCCAATAGCTGTGACCAATCCTTTCGGTCAGGGCGGACGACCTTCTGCAGAATAATCTTGATCTCCCTATTCGACACTTCGGCTAGACCATTCGTCTGTGGATGGTATGGTCTAGCAACACGATGATCTATGCCGAACTCGCTAGCAAGTGCCTTCACCTGGTCGTTGATGAAGTGAGATCCCCCATCAGAAATAAGAACTCGTGGAACCCCGAACCGCGTGATGATATGCTTCCTCAAAAATCTGCACACTGTCCTCGCATCAGCGGCTCGGGCGGGGATGGCCTCCACCCAACGACTCACATAATCTACGGCCAACAGAATGTACTCGAATCCCTGACTCTTAGGGAATGGACCCATGAAATCGATGCCCCATGCGTCAAAAACCTCACAGAAGTGAATGGGCTGCATCGGCATCATATCACGCTGTCCACAAGTGCCCATCCTCTGACAGTCAGTACACCTCTTCACGAACTCATCTGAGTCCTTGAAGAGGGTAGGCCACCACAAGCCGGATTGGAGCACTTTCTGTGCCGTTCTCCTCCCAGAATGATGTCCTCCTGCCTCAAGCTTGTGGCAGTAAGTGAGGACGCAATGGTGTTCCTCCTGAGGAATACACCGACGCCAGACGCTATCCCCTCCTTCGTGGTAAAGGATGGGATCCTCCCAATGGTAAGACCTGGCCTTCGCTAGGAAGGTCTCACGCCTCTGCCTGGGCCAATCTTGTGGGACTTTCCCAGCAACGAGAAAGTTCACAATATCGGCATACCATGGGAGTGAGGCGATAGCAAGGATCGCCTCATCTGGGAAGGTATCTCTAATAGGATCAATCTGCTCAGTCTCCTCAGGCTGCTCTAATCGGGAGAGATGATCCGCCACCACATTCTTGACTCCAGGCTTATCTTTGATCTCAATGTCGAACTCCTGGAGTAGAAGGATCCATCTAGTCAGTCTGGCCTTGGCATCCTTCTTTGCCATGAGGTACCTGATGGCGGTGTGATCTGTAAACAAAGTCACTCTAGATCCAATGATATATGATCTAAACTTATCCAGGGCAAACACTACGGCTAGCATCTCCTTCTCTGTGACCGTATAATTCCGCTGGGCGGAATCCAATGTGCGGCTAGCATAGTGTATAGCAAATGGTACTCCATCCCTCCTCTGTCCCAGCACTGCCCCTACGGCAAAATTGGAGGCGTCCGTCATGATCTCGAAAGGGAGAGACCAATCAGGTGGCTGGAGGACAGGAGCCTCAATCATGCACTGCTGGAGAGTAACAAACGACGAAAGACACTTGTCATCGACAAGGAACTCGGTGTCTTTCGTCAAGAGGTCGGTCAACGGTCGGGCAATCCTGCTAAAATCATGAATGAATCTCCTGTAAAATCCAACGTGCCCCAGAAATGACCGTAACTGCCTCAGATTGGACGGCGGTGTGAGTTTCCTGATGACATCAACCTTGGCCGGATCAACCTCCATGCCCCTGTTGGAGATGATGTGGCCAAGCACCGTCCCTTGAGTCACCATGAAGTGACTCTTCTCCCAAGATAGCACCAAGTGATACTCAATACATCGCTGAAGTACTCGATCTAGGCAGTCAAGACAAGAATCAAATCCGTCGCCGTAGATCGAGAAATCATCCATGAAGACCTCTAGGCACTCCCCTACCATGTCCGAGAAGATCGACAGCATGCACCTCTGAAAAGTCGCAGGGGCGTTGCATAGCCCAAATGGCATGCGTCGAAAAGCGTATGTGCCGAATGGACAGGTAAAGGTGGTCTTCTCCTGATCCTCAGGAGCGATGGCCACTTGGTTGTAGCCCGAGTACCCATCCAGGAAGCAATAATGGCTCTTCCCTGCCAGTCTCTCTATGATCTGGTCAATAAAAGGCAGGGGGAAATGGTCCTTCTTGGTGGCTTGGTTGAGTCTCCTGTAGTCAACACAAACCCTCCAAGAGGTGGGCACTCGTGTAGCAATCTCCTCTCCCGACTCACTGATCACAGTCGTGATGCCCGTCTTCTTGGGCACCACATGCAAGGGGCTGACCCACTTGGAGTCGGAAATGGGATAAATAAAACCTGCACCCCACCACTTCGATATTTCCTTCATGACAACCTCTCTCAGGTTGGGGTTCAGACGCCGCTGGAACTCACGCGACGGCTTCGCCCCATCCTCGAGATAGATGTGGTGGGAGCACACTGATGGACTAATCCCATGGAGATCTGCTACGCTCCATCCGATCGCCTTGCGGTTCTTTTCAAGAACCCCCATCAAACGGGATTCCTGCTCTCCAGTCAACTCGGCGGAGATGATGACTGGGTACATCTCTGGATCGCCCGCAAGGAATCGATACTTCAGCGAAGTAGGGAGCGGCTTCAGCTCTGGAATGCTGGGTGCCGACAAATCTGGCTGTGGAAGAAACTGAGTGAACGCTGCAAGGTCGGCCAAATCTGCCTGGGAAAGTGAAAGTGTACTCTCGCAAACTGGATCGGGAGAAGGCTGCTCAACTGCACTGTCTCTGCTCTGCTCTGCCTCTACCTCCTCCTCCTCACTAGGCTCAACTGGACTCAAGTTTGGCATCTGATCATAACAATCGGCCCAATCAGACTCTGAATCCGAGGGATCTGTATCAGAAACGGTGGCATCAGTACCACCGGGAAGCAAGGTGGCATCAGCACCACCATCACAAATCATCGTGCTGCGATCAAGGACCGGCTCTGCTGCCGCAATGGTATCCTGAACCAGGTCTGTGCTCTCCAGACTCTCCTCTGCTGTCATCTCTGCATCAGCTGTGTCTGAAAGTGAGAGGGTGGTCTGTGTCTCAAGATCTGCCCAAGCTGCCTCATCATTTGTGATCACAAAATCACAGTCCTGGTGGATGTATGGCTCTGCGTCTGTCAGCTGCTCTGAATCGGTACTCGCATCTGAGCTGGATCTGAATCTGGCTCTATAGTCCTCGACCGTCTCTATTTGTATACTCTCGCCCTGGACGCGAAAGTACACCTTCCCGCTATCATGATCAGTCACTGCCTTGGCTGTGGCCAAGAACGGACGACCAAGGATGATGGGGGTATCGGTCACTGACTCAGGGATCTCCATGTCCAACACTACGAAGTCCACGGGGAATTGCAGACCCTGAATCGTGACGATAACGTCTCGTAATAACCCCTTCGGCCTCTTGACAGATCGATCAGCGAACTGAAGGACTGTCCTGCTCTGTCGAAGAGTGCCCAACTCGAAGCGGTCGAGAAGGGCTGCCGGAAGAAGGTTAATCGACGATCTGCTATCTAGAAGAGTACGGTCGAACCACTGCTCACTAATCTGGCATCTGACATACGGGGCCCCTGAATCCGGCCTCTTGGCTGGCAGTCGGTTCTGGATCGCAAAGCACGTGGCTTTGGTCAGCACATGTATCTCTGAAGTGTGGTTCCTCCTCCTCCTGACTGTAGTCCTCTCTCTCAAAGATCTCTGGAGAAGGGGGATGTGCTGCAAAGCCTCCTGGAGGGTCAGCTGGATGTGAAACCGATCTATCATGCTCTGGCTGAACTCCTCAAGCTCTCTCTTTTTTGGATCAATTTTCGTCCCCTTCCCCATCTGAAGGGCTCTAGGGAAGGGGATCACTGGGTCCTTCTCAGATGAAGGACTAGGAAAAGGTCTAAGCGGTTCAAGGACCGGATCCACACATACATCACGCACCACAGTGGGACCAGAAGAAAATAAACCTTTTCCTTTATTCATAACAGAGTTCCGAGATACATGACCATGAGGAAAAACAACACCACTATCTGTACAAACACCGGTGGCCTCAGTACCACCACGGGCGGGCTGCTCTGCTGCTGCTGCTGAAGGTAGACGTCTCGCGGCATCAGTACCGCGTGCTGGCTCGGCTGCATGGGTGGCATCAGTACCACCTCCTAGATCTGGTGAAGTGGCGGCCTCAGTACCACCGTCATCATCTGGAGCGGCCTCAGTACCGCTCTCCTCCTCCTCCTGTGGCGCCTCGGGATGGTGCTCAGCTGAGGCGCCGCCGCCGGCTGGGGTCCTACCGCTCCTAAGCGTGGCAAAATCAACATCAAAAAGATCTGAAGAAGTATCATCAAATGGATCGCTAGGAGTGGCTAACTCAGTATGTACTACCTGCTCAGACTTCCGCTTGAGATTGTTCGGGTTCGGCTCTATCTGGGCGGGTATGGCGGCCTTCCCTCTCACCAGGTCCCGCAACTCCTGGCGGAACTCGTCCATCTCCCGTCGAAATGTCGCCTGCTGGTCCGTGAGGAGGCGGGTGATATCATCCAAAGCGGGGCTCTCGTGTGAGCCCGACGGGTGGCCTCTCTGTGGATGAGGCTGTGACTGCTGGTAAGGGTAAGAGGGGTAGGAAGGAGGGTGCTGCTGGTGCTGGTATCCCTGGTGAGCCTGCTGCTCACGTCTCCAAGGCTGTCCCTGCTGCTGATAGGGACGAGGAACGTAGGACGACTGCTGCTGGTAGACTGGGGGCTGCTGCTGCGGCTGGTGATGGTCCCTCGACTGGGTGTACCGCCCTCCCTGTGCTGACGGCTGCTGCTGGGGCTGGCCACCACCATTCCCCCACCTGAATCCGGGATGGTCTCGTCGGATCCCAGGCTGGGGACGGTCGTACCAGATCCCGTTGACATCCATCAACGGCTCTGCATCAAAGGGGGCTGGGGGTAGTACTGCCAACGGCTGATCCGGCTGGTAGACCACCATCTGCATCTCTGGAGATGGTGGTGGCTGCAAAGTAGGCTGCGGCTGCTGGTACGGCTCCGCCTGTACAAGGTGAGCTTGTCTAGGCTGCACTGGGGTGCTGGAGCGCTGGGACGAGCTGCTGCTGCTGCCGGCGTTGCCTCGCAACTGAAGACGGGGCTGAGAAGCCGTCTGTGTCTCCTGGAGACACATGAGCTGTGTCTTCAGGTCGCTCAAGACCTGTGCCATCTGATCCATCTGTGCTATGCTCTGGCACTGCTTCTTCTCTATCAGCTCCATGCGGTCCAGCTTCTCGCTGATGATGCCCATGTCCGCAGCTGACGACTCTAACTGTGCTGCTGTTGTGGCTGCGGACGAACTAGATGGACCTGCATCTACCCGTGCTATCCTCTGGTACTGCACGGGTCCTGGCTGATGTGGCTGGGTCTTCTGGGTGTAGAGACGGGTCTGGGACATCACCATGTAATTCTCTGCCATCTCCTCAAAAATAGCCCAGACCTGGTCATGGTCCTTGGCGAAGTAGGACCCGCCACAAGAAGCGTTCACCAGGCCCTATAGCTCTGGTGACAACCCACTGAAAAAGCTCTGAACTAGGTTCGGCTTCGTGATATCGTGGTGTGGGCATCTGTCCAAAAGCTCTCTAAACCTCTCCCAAGCCTCATGGAACTGCTCGTTGGGGAACATGGAGAAGTTGCTGATCAGGGCCCTCGCTGCGTTCGTCCGCCCGAGTGGATAGTACTTGTTCAAGTACTCGGTGCGGAGCTGCTCCCAGGTGTACACGAATCTCCCCAAATGCTTCAGCCAGGTGGCTGCTCTATCTGCCGGTGAGAAGGGGAAGGCAATCATCCGTATGGTATCCTGGTCCACATGCCTGTCGTGGACAGTACTGCAAATCATGAGAAACTCCTGTAGGTGGAGATGGGGCTCCTCGGTAGCCAGTCCGTGGAACCGCGGAAGCATCTGCAAGGTGTTCGGGGGGAACTTGAAGTCCCCCACGATGGCTGGAACCACAACCCAATGGTGCATCAAAGTAGATCCGGGGTTGTGCAACTCCCGCATCGGTCTAGGTGGTCCTGCTCCTCCTGCGGCTGCTGCCGCTGCGGCGGCGGCCGCGGCTGCTGCTGCTGCTGCGGCTCGTGCCTGTGCCTCATCGGGGATCTCCTCGGGCTCGCTCTGTGCATCTCTCTCTGCTCTGAGCCTCTCCATCTCTCGCCTCATCTCTATCATAAAAGCTCCCTGATCGCAGAGCTGCTGCTGGACTGTCTCTAACTGTGCGATCAGGGTGGAGTTGATCGCCCCCTGGTCTAGTACAAAGTGCTCGGGACGGGAGTGATCGTCAGAACTGCCTGCGCCTGCCATCTCGACGTCTGCAAAATCGAAGGAGCCCAACTCAGGTGCTGTCAAATGAATCAATCTCTCCTCGGGCTCATGTCTCTCGGGTAGATCAGAAAGGGGGTCGAGGGGGAACAGGGTGGAGTCGTACTCGGGCTCGGAGAGCAGGTCTGAGCTCTCGCGAGCCAACCTAGATGATGAGGTAGACGCGCCCGAAAGCGGTGCAGCCAGAGGCTGCCTAAGAGACCGTCTACCCATCATCTTGATCTGGCGAGTAGGGCGGATGGGATCTGGAAAAACTATGATCTGAAAACAAACCCCCGGTTCACCAACGCAACGCGAGCTGAAGACCGTGAAAGTTCGGTCAAATTATCTTGTCTGTTTTATTTGGTGAACACACAAATATCAGAGCGATTACGTGACCTGTTGGGATATCCGCTGCTAACCCAACCGACTGGCCCGCACGAAAGAGTCGGTAGTCAGTCAAGTGTAGCAACGGGGGGCTCTACCTAGTGTTCGGGTCACTCTCTCGCACATGCAAACCAAGCAATGAGGGGGTTGCTCTCCCCAATACAAAATTTTTAGGGTGAGCGAGTTTTAAGGTCGATAATTTTAAACAGTCCCAATTTTATGATTTCTCTTTTTAGGTATTTTTCAAATCAAACAAAAACGCCTAACGAATTTTTCGATTCTCCTGATTATTAAGTCAAAAACGGGGGGAGAAGTCGAAAAAGCCGATGCACGAGAAATCAATGATGCATGCAAAGTCAGAAAAGCGTACCTTCCTCCAGCTCTCTACATGCAGAGTGATCCGCGCATAAAATAAAGACAGAAATTAAACTAAGCTATATGATGCAACGGTAAAAAGCCGAGTCCTAAACGAGCACTTTCTAGCGATGAACCATCTAACCGGTCACCGACCTCCAAGCCAAAGGGTCCGGTCTTGGCTCGTCCCTCCCCTGCCCGACAAATCGGGGGTAGGAGTAAGCGCTTTACAGGACGAGCTACGGCACGTAGGCTACGGAAGCTAGCGAGTCGGTTATTTTTATTAATTATTTTAAGTAGGTCCAATTACGTTCTATAGGAACAGATAAGCCTTAGGTGTGTTTGGATCCTACTCAGCTACGTCACAGTCACCAGAAAGTCCTAAGTCTAGGGGCTCGAGCAAAAACCGCGAAAAACCGGCAAATGACAGTAAGAAAGAAAAAGAAAAGCCGCGTAAAAAGCCGCGAAAAACCGAGGGGTCCTAATGGGTCCCCCGAGCACGCCGGTGCTCGGCGAAACAGACCCGCTACGGTCTAAGTGTCTAAGAGTCTCAGAAAGGCCTGTATTATTACAATTAATAATGAATGAACTGAAATAAACTATCCTACTGCCTCACCCCACTCAACTCTCTCCTCTCGCTCTCTCCTGCGGCTTCGTAGAGAAAGAAGCCGCCTCCGAGTCTCGCGGCTGCACCGGCTCCTCGAAAGTCGCCTCCGCGGTCCTCGGGCCCTCGCAAGAAGACAGGAAAAGTGGTCAGACCAATAAACAATAATCAAATAATAAATAAAAATAAAAACAAGGGTATATGTGCAAAAATGGAAATAAAATAAACACACAAAATAAAACAAAAATAAAAGAAAAGAAAATCAAAATAAATCAAAATAAATCAAAAAGGAACTATAAACAAAAGCCGCGAAAAGCCGCGGGCTCCGGAGAGCCGCGAAAAACCGCGAAAACAAAAACGAAAAGAAAATCAAAAACAACTACTAAGCCGTGCTCCCCGGCAACGGTGCCATTCTGATAACAGGGCCTGATCACTAGGGTATGAGGTACAAAAATCAGGTCGTTGTGACCAAAGCAATCAGACCATGTATATCAAGAAAAATCAACCACTCAAACAGACAAAAATAATCAAGCACGAATGCGAGCGGTCTAGCTATAGGATTAACCTGGTATAGCTCCCAGGGTCGAACACAAGGAGCACGGATTGGCCTAGGGCCTACGAAGTAGTAAAAATAAGGTAAAATAAAAGAAAAGTGTTTTTTAGTGGCTTTTAATAATTTTTATATTTTTTTGGATTTTTAAAAGATAAAGAAAATAAAAGGAAACAAATATCAACACAATTAGGCAAATTATTTAACACACCAAAAATAAAGCAAAAATTCAGAAAAAAGTGTTTTTATGTTTTTTAAGTTTTTAAGTGTTTTTGGTGAATTTTTGATATTTTTCTAATGAGTAAATTATTTTCTACAAATCAAACAGTGCTAAAAATGCTGGGTACTGTCCAGCAAGGCCTAAAACCCAAAAATAAAATATTTAAGAGTCTCAACAGGCCTTGGAGGTAATTTTCCTGTCATCTAGAAAGGATAAGGAAAATTTAGGCACCCTAATTATTGTTTTTGGATTTTTAGATTAATTTGTATAATTTTTATGGGTTTTAAGGGTTTTTTAATTTTTAGAGTTTTTAGGCAATGAAAAATAGCCAAAATTGGCTAGAAATCAAACAACACACAAGAAACAGTAACTAAAATTTTTAGAATTTTTGGAGGTGTTTTTATATTTTTTGGTATTTTTAAACCTAGACAGTAGCTAAAAAGGAGGTTTTTGAATTTTTAAAAATACTAAATAAAATCAAAAATGTCCTCAAAAAATTCTCAAAAATCCAACAACATGGCAGGAGCCATGTGTCAAATTTTAATCGAACTTGGAGGTGGTTTGATATTTATTCAAAATCAAAGAGGGGGCATTGTGCACAGGGACGTAAGTGCAAATACCCTAAGTCTGGGGGCCAAGGTGCAAAAATCCCAGCAAGTCACGTGCGTGGCGCGTGGCTGGGGCACTCAGGGGCCTCTTGGTAATAAAAACCAAGTTTCTGGACTTTTTGGTAACTCGTACCAAAAGTCCAGGGGCTTGGATGCAATTTACCCACTAATACACGCACATGTAGAAATAAAAATGCTCACAGGGGCACAACTGCAAATACCAGAAAATATTTCTTCATTCAATAACAACCCAGAACTACAGGATCAAAGATGTAAAAAGCCCAACTCAGCACGTGGCGAAGCACGTGGTCTCATACACACGGGGGCATACATGCAAATAAACTAAGCACAGGGTCCACAATGCAATTTGCCCTACGTAAATAAAAGTTCTAAAATATTTACAGGACTAGAAATAAAAAGACAAACTAAGAGGGGGCCCTAAGTAAATTACCCCTTTATTCGTCGACGGCTCGATGCGCGCCACGTGGAGGATCGGTCGGCTCAGATTGGGTGGCGCGTCTCTTCTTCAGCTCTTGGGCCCGATCGACGGTGCGAGGGAGGACACGTGGAAGATCGAACGGGTAGGGCCTCAGGTGTCTCTCTCCGCTGCTCGAACGGTCCTGATCACCCCCTAACGATGATCGACGGCTGCTGCTCCTCGAAGAACGGACGGTGGCGATGCAAACTGGGAGCAGGGGCTGATCGGACGGTGCTGGAGGATGGTGGAAGAACACTCCACCGGCGAGCTTCGCCGGCCTCGTGTGCGTGCTAGCATCCTCCTCAGCTGCTCCTGATGATCGGAGAGGATAGGCCGACGGCGTCCCGCAGCTGCTGGTACTGTCCGATGGCCCACCCGAGCCCTGGAGGGGCTCCGGCGAGCTCGGCGGCGGTGGGCTCCTGGACCTGATGTGAGGGGGGCTCAGATGCCCTCCTTCTGACCTGCAAACACGCCAGGAGCTTCGCGGGTCGAGGGCAAAGTGCCTCGACCCAAAGAAGCGGGGTGACGGTGGCTGGTGGGTCGGTGCGAATGAGCTCCGGTGAGCTGGGGATGGAGGAGCTCGACTCCCAGCTCCGGGGCGAGCTGGGTTGAGTGAAAGTGCGAAGAACGTGCGTCGGAGGATGGCGAAGGTGTGTGGGGGTTCCGATGATCGAGATAATACGCGAGATGGCCGGAATCGAGGGAACACGTCGGAGAGCCGATTTGGGCGAAACTACAAATTAAGCGAAAAGAAAGGACTAATCGGCTACCTGGGTGGAGCGGAAGACTGTGCTGGAGTGTGGCTAACTCCCGGTCGTCGCCTCGAAGGTCGTCACTGCCTGAGGCTCGAGCTCCAGCTAGGTGGCGGAGCACGGCGGCGCGCGCTGCCGGATCGATGGTCAGGCACCCTCCTCCTCGCTGCAACACGGCAGACGGAAGCTGTCACCTTGCTGAATGCAATGGAGGTCACTGATGAACCTCAGTTTCATCATCTTTATTTGTTATAATTAACCCCCTTGCTTAAGGTTTTGTCAATAAATCCATGTTATTGTCTAATAATTAACAGAGTCCTAAATAAATTAAAAACCACAAAAAAATGACAAAACAAAAAATTAGTGGTATTTTTAGTCTTAAAAATACCCTCAAAAATATTTCGTGTCTTCGTTTGATCTCTTTTCGAGTTTTGGTCAACATGAAACTTGTAGATCTCGTCAAGATCTACAACTTTCATGTTTTGAGTTTTCTCAAATTCGACAAATAAGCCCTCAAAAATCAAAAATACTCTTGCAATAACCTGATTGGGCCACGTGGCCCAATCTGGGCGCGCCACGTGGCCCGCTTCCCTTGCCCCATCCGCCTCCATTTCTAGCCGTTGGATCCGCCCTCTTGATCCAACGGCCAGCTGCTCTCCATGCCTCCTTAATCTTCTGGCCGTCTGATCATCTCCTCCTTCTCATCTAAACCGCACGTCCCCGCCTCGCTCTACATGCGCCACGTGGCACTGCTTTCCACCATCAGATCGGCTTTGGAAATGCAATCCTCACCTCCCATTTCCGCTGCATCTTCAACCGCTCGATCGCCTCTTCCTTCTCATCCAAGCCGTCTGCTAGCGCACTCACGCCAGCTCGCCACGTGGCCGCTCCAACGGCCCTCCGATCATGTGCCTCAGATATAATCTGGGCCGTCGCTCCGCGCCTTAACCTCCACCGTTTGGATCTCCAGATCCAACGGTCAGGAGCCCGTCGTCAACCTCCAGCGCCTCTTCTTCCCCCACGTTCTCCACATCGCACAACACCTCCCCCTTCCTTTTTTCTCCACTACCTCCGACTACATCACCCTTCGCCAACCGCCCCATGGTCTTCCCCCATCATCCTTATCCCTCGCGCACACCTCCACTACCCCTAACTCCCTCTCAGTCGTCCCATCTTCTCCTCCAAACCCACGTCGACGACCACCATAACTACCACCTTCGCCCCTTAAAACACCGCCTCCCCCTCCGTTCCACGCCGTCCACCTTTACGCGGGGAAGGGCCCAGCCCTCCTCCACCTCCCTGTGACAGGGGGAGGTGATGGGTTCGAGCGAAGACGACCCCACACCCCCGGTGAGACCCGCCGCCCTTCGTGGCGGCGTCGCGGAGCTCACAGCCCGCTTGAGCTGCCTCCATCGGCTGAGGAGGTTCAGCGAAGACCTGAGCTCCGCCATGGAGCTCGAGCCCAAGCCGTCCACTCCGCCCAACCTCCGGTAAGCTCCTTCTTCTTCTCTTGTATTTTTCTCTAATTTCTCCTAATTTTCTAGGTAGTTCTAGCCCCGTTCCCGCTCCATTGATTGCTCCTAGAGCTCCGCCAAGCCTCAACCATTCACGCTATCACCTCCGGTCCCCATTTCCCCTTCTCCAGACCCTCGACCACTCCGCCCCACCTCCTCCGCCTCCCACGGCGGAGGAGCTCTGAGCTCCCGCTTCTCCGCACTCCAGAGCTCTCATTTGCACTCCACTTCGCACGCACAACTCCCCTGTTGCTTCGGCTATGCCACTAATCATGCAGGTCATCAAGATCCTTCAATGGCCGGAGGCTCATCGGAGCCTACTTCGTCAACTACCCCACCGTCAACAGAGCCCCGATGACTTAAGCCAGATGCTCCTGGACCTCCCCCGAGCTCCGAGCTTCCTCGACGATCATTAATGGAGCTTCGTTGAGGTCGCGTGCAGCCAAGAACGAGCGGCGGAGTAGACGCATCCTCACCGGAGTTCTGAACCCTCCGCCAGCAGGAAGAGGAGGAAGAGGAGCAGTCACCGTTGGATGCTCCTCTTCGGAGCACATCCAACGGCGCAGAAGGGCCCACGTCACCCATGAGCACCAGCTACAGGTGCCGTTGGATCCTTGTGATCTAACGGCCTATAGATGACCATGTGGGGATGTCATAGCTCCTCTGAGCCTAGCGTCCGAATCTCCAGGCTTGGGTGCCCTCGAGCCTTCACGAGCCTGCATAGAGCCCGAACCAAGAGCCGAGCCTGCCGAAGCAACCCTAACCTCTGCCGAGCCTCCGCCTTCCTCCGAGCCTAGCCTCACGTGCCCCAGGCACGTGGTGGCTGGGAAAATTGCAGAGGACCCCTGCCGACTTCTCCAATTTGCATTTAGGTCCAGACATCACAGTGTTATGCATGCGCGCCTGGGGTATTTTACAATCTACACCCTGCGGGTTCTAATAATTGCAAAAATACCCCCGCGCGCATGGGGTATTTACAGGGAAGGCCTCGCGGTTATTTTATTTACAATTTGGCCCTTCCCAGGGACCTATATGCTAGTTATCTTTCATGTTTTATTGCATTTATGCCCTTGCTTTCTTTTATGCATATCTTGAGCTACATATATCCAATTGAGTTGATTTCAGTTTCATTTTAAAGCTAGTTTGATGATCTTTCTAATGGCATGCTTAATTGTTGTGTTGGACACAATGAGTTTTGATGTATTATTCTATAACCTGTGTCTCTAATTTCTTAACTTCTGCCTTGTTCAAATTGATTATGTCACACCATTTAATCTGAAATTAACTTATGGGTTAATTGGCTCATCATCTTGATCTAGGGCATATTTGGGATGTATTTTCATTGCATCTCTTGCATAATAACAATGATTAAAAAAAATGCATATTTATTTTTAATGCATTGTCTTGTTATGTCATGTTTTATTTTGTCTTTACATGTTTTGACCTATAGGCTTTCATTCAACACTTGATTAAACACGCTTAATCTGATTAATACGAGAGAGGCTCGTGTCCCTGAGTTCGACCTTGGTATCTTACCAAGTAAAAAATAAATCTTCGATCACCTCATTTCGACTCATTATGGCATATATCTAAATGAGGTGATCGTTTTGACGACCCGAATCGGCCCGGCTACGATGATGATTACATGTGCTAAAAACACATTATTAGAGGGCCGATTTTGCGGCTCGTCAGTCACGGGAGTGAAGGTGGAGAGCCAAAGATGCGAGTGGAGTGCGGCGGAGCTCGACCTTTATATGAGTGCAGGTCCGGGAAGGATCGATCGGGTAGGGCGAGCTGAAGCGCGGATCCCAAGGAGGAATGTCGGGCGAGATTCCCGGATGCCTGGGGAACAATTAGGATCCTAGATCAGGTGAAATAGTGATCGGGTTTGGTGGGAGTAATTGGGCGAAGTCGGGTCCGCGAACAGGACCCGGGCTCTGGTGGTCCTGGGGGAGGTGTTGACCGGGGGTCAACAATCCCCCGTGGACCAATCAGAGCCCGCCAAGGCTTCCATTTTTATTTGATTTTTTTCGGGCCTTAAATGGCCGAATTTTCAAAAACTTAAAACACAAAATATTTTTGTTTTAATTTTTTCTATTTTTTTGTGATTTTTAATTAATTTTTGGAAATAAAAATAAGGTATATATAATATAGCTATACATAGGTATATATACACTATATTGATTTTTGATTTTTGATTTTTAATTGTTTATTTTTATACATTTTTATTCCTATTTTATATTTTATTTATTTATAGGATAAAATGAGGAATAAAAGGCTATTTTTATTTTATTTTTATTATTTATATACATAGGTTAAATAATTATTTATGTGCAACTATATACATGGTATATATACAATATGTTTTTGTGTTTTCAATTTTGTAATTTTTATTTGATTTTTGTTTTGCTTCTTTTTATTTATTTTATGTACAATATATACATAGAATATTTACAAAAAGTTTTGGGAAATAAATAACTTTATTTACAAGGTGAAACAAATAAGGATGATGGTCTATGTACATGGTGGAGGGTTCTTTTTGGTCTTTTTAATTTTTATCTTTTTGTTTTGTTTTTATACTTCATAAATATGCACAAATATTTACAACATATTTTTGGTTGAGGAAAATATATAAAATTTATTTATTTACAAATTTATACATGTGTGAGCCCCTATCTCCCTCTACTTGGCTTTTATGCGGTCAGGCCCATGCTGAGCCCTCCCTTGGGTTAGGTTGCTCAATATTTATTCTAAATATTTCCCTCTTTTTCTTTTTCATCTTTATTCTTTTATTTTTGCATAAAAACATGCTAATTATCTATATTTACAAACATGCATGCTTTTGCTAACTTTTCCTATTTACACATATCTACATGCATTTGCATAGGTTTTTGTAGCTAAAATATAAGAATAAAGAGTGATGAATGGGTATTCATCATGGCTCAAGGGGAAAAAATCCTTATGTAAATACTGTTGTGAATAGTATTTCAAAAAAAGAGAAAAAAACTCCAAAAAAGTGGACAAACCTGTACAAAAATAAAATGTCTGTCGGAGTGTACATATTTGTATAGTCAATAAGCAACCTTGAGCTTCAAAGACAATTTATGTGAGCCTGCAGCTGGATGACTTGACTACACTGGTCTTGCATCCTAGGATATGTAGCTACACTGGCTACCATCCATTCTTCTCTTCACCCCCTCCTCTTGAGATGGTTGTCACGTGAACTTAGAAGGGAATACCCCGCTCCTCGAGGAAGGAGTTACTGGATTGGAGAATCATTGGGTTGTCATGCTGGAGAATTCAGTCTCTTTGACATTTCAGTTGGGGAAAGCCACTATTACTTACACTGTACGAGTCAGATTCATAGTCATAAGGGTTTGCGTATGAGTTGAAGTATTGTGACCTGACTATTGAGGATACTTGAGCAGAGTTTTGGGATTCTATTTGGAGACGGCTAGTGTCCAAAGTAGCTATGACAGGAGTTAGTAAAGATATGACCAAATATCTCAATGACTTTTAGTTTTGAGTGGGTGTTTCTGGTGGAGCTGAGGCTATTCTACACAGTGTTAATAGAGTGTTGAATGCACGTCATACTGATGGCTCTTTTTTCTTACTTACAGTGGATTTTTCTAATGCCTTCAATATAGTTGATAGGTCTGCCTTATTGCGTTAGGTGAGAGTAAGACGCCCTTCTATATATTTATGGGTGGATTTCTTATATGGGCAGGCAACAAGGTTGTACCTTGGAGATAGGCATATTTGGTCTTCCGCTGGAGTGTAACAGGGTGATCCTCTAGGTCCGCTCCTCTTTTCTCTCGTTCTACACCCACTTATCCATTATATCAAGGATAATTGCAAACTACTTCTTTATGCCTGATACCTTGATGATGGTACAGTTATTGGAGATACATTTGAAGTGGCCAAGGTTTTAAATATCATCCAATAACGTGGGCTAGACGTGGGTCTAGTTCTAAATATTTATAAAACAGAACTCTTTTGGCCTACTTGTGATGGCGAGAAACTTTGCAAAGGTTTGTTCCCAACTGATATTGGAAGACCTTTATTAGCGTGAAGTTGCTTGGAGGGGCTTTTAGTATGGATCAAAATTTTGTTGAAGGCCTGGCTTTGGAGAGGGCTGCTAAAGCGATGAAGTTGATGCATCTTCTACCTCAGTTAAAGGATCCCCAGAGTGAGCTTCTCTTACTTCGTTCTTGCATGGACCTATCAAAACTTTTATTTGGCTTGAGGACTTGTCAACCTTTGTACATGAAGGAGGCTGCAATTTTATTTGACAGAGGCTTACGAGGTTCTATTGCAGATATTGTTCTTTGTAGAGGACCTTTTTTTGGAGATCTTCGATGAAGGGTGGCTTCTTTGCCCATTCAACTTGGTGGTTTGGGGCTACTTTCAGCAGTGGAGGCCTCTTCCTATGCTTTTGTGGCTTCTAGGATGCAATCTTGGGAACTTTAGGACCATATCCTGCGTGATAGTAAAATTTACAATATGGACTTTGACTTTGACTGTGCTCTTCAAAGGCTTCATGATTTGATTCCATCACTCGAACTCAGTTGTTTCTCTAAAAAGGACATCGTCCTCCCTAAGACCCGGAATGTTATGGCGAGTGCTCTTTTTAGCAAAATAATTGTGGATATGGAGGTGGTATTTTACATGTCCATTAGATAAAAGGCAGTTTTTTGATGTCTTCAAGCTGATCATGTCCAAGATTTTCTCCTTACCCTTCCTATAGACGGACTTGGACTTCACATATCACAGGTGGAGTGCCGCAGTATCCTCAAATATCATCTCATGATTCCGTTATTTCTTGTTGATGAGATTTGTCCAGTCTGCCGCAAAGCATGCTTAGACAATTTTGGTGATCATGCAATTCATTGCAGGGAGTTCCTGGGATTTAAGTACAGACACGATCTCGTTAGAGACATTTTATTTGATGTACTCAAACGTGCATGTATTGCTGCTAAGAAAGAGGCATCCGTGAACTTTTTAAGTGACCCACAGGAGGGAAGATCCACACTTAGACCTGTTGATATTTTGATTTTTGGGTGGAGAGGGCCTTCACCCGGAAAGTTGGGGCTTCTCTCACCGGCGACTAAATCTCCAGCCTTCCCTTTCTCATTCTCGCTCCGAGTGAAGCGATGGCGGATGTAGAATCTCGACCTGGAGGTTGGGTTCTTTTAGAGCTGAAGAGAGATCTGCAGATGGAAAGTATTCGGTTCTGATTGCATCCAGATGAGATTATGATTCGATTGAGGATCTAAAGATTCAAGGCGGAGGTGATTTATTAAAGATCGAATGAGTTTTGGAAGCTGAGTAGCATGCCGATAAGGCCGTAGAAGAGTTTACTGTTGGTTAACAAAATACAGAGTTAACTGTTGGTTAACAAAATGCATTGCATGAAAGGAGTGAAGAAAAATAAAATAAAAAAAATAGCTAATGTCTCCTATGCAAGAATGCTAAATAAAATTTGTAGATCTCAAAAAGATCTACGAGGTTCTTAAAAGAATTGGATGCAAATGAACTCACGAATGCAAGATATCACGAACACAAGATATGAAATTTTGTTTTATATTTTATAAGATATAAAATATTAGCTTTTTGTATTTTTATATTATTTATTTGATTTTTTTCATGTACGAGTAATGCATGCAAATTTTAATCATGATGCAAGATGATGCATGAAACATGAACACATTTTTTTGGATTTTTATAAATTAAGAAAATGTAAAAATAAAGTGAAAAGTCAAGTGTGAGCAGGTGAATTAGGTCCAAAACACAAGGTTATAGTACAACAATATAGATCTATATTGATAGTTTTTTTGTTAAGAGGGTAACGAATAAAACTTCATTAAATACTATCGTGACGAATGTCATAAGAATCGTTGATATATAAGCCGTTGTTAAATTTTTAATAACGATTACTAACTGTTGAGAAATTTCAAATAGCAACGAATAAAACTCGTTGTTAAATTTAAAATTTTCAACGAATAAAAACTATCGCCAATAGGATGCCAACACTTTTGTCCGTCAATATATGGATCTTATTATTTGAGTCTTCTATGTATACCAATCTATTTTTGTCGCTATTTGCAGCAATGCCAATGGACAATTTGTCATAAAATAATGTATATGATTTATTTGTCATTATATTAATCAATATAACCATTTATTTGTTGACTGTAAATATAAATAAATAAATATATATATTATATACATGTACGAGCGATTTATTTCATTCCAATAACATTCGTGAATATACAAACAAACTATGAAATCGACTAAAGATAGAAGCCAATCAAATGTCAAATACCTCAAACCATCGTTCCATTAGTTGTATCACGAATGCTTACAAGTACAGACAAAATAGTCCATCTAACTTTGGAATAGATGCACATTTGAATATTGTGGATTGAATTTCTACAGACATACTAAATAGTTTACAAAAACAATACATAAAAATATTGCCGAATAAATACTGACCAGTACAGACAGAACAGTCCATCTGACTATAAAATACCTCAAGGATAATCCAAGTTGATCATTAGATGCATATCTGACACTAGGGAACAATCCAAGGATAGGAGAAAAAACATAGATATTGTGGAATGAAAAAAATGTTGAAACCATAACATGTGAGAGATCAGAGTGAGAATCTGCAAGAAGTGAATGGTTTAAAATGGTTTCTGGAAATATATGATTTTCATTGTATATGTAACAATAGTAGGACAATTAAAAAATATTAAGAAGCAAGTGTAGATGATCTAACCAATGTAGATGATCTAATCGTTGCAAGTGCGTACTGGATGAGATAATTGCTGGAAGAAGCTTCTTCAAGCTGAAATAAAATAAAACAATCAGACATCTTTTCTTCTTACAATTCAAAAGGCATGGCATAGGAATCCCTACCTGACATCCTATTAGCCAAAAAAGAAGCTGGTGCAAGATAGATAATTGCTCCAATTCAGGTGCTTTGTTCTATTGCGTCCCTAAGCATCGGCAAATGATAATTGGTAGAACGTTAATATTGAGTGACAAAAGACATGACAACAAGTATTAAATTATGTGTTTCTTTAGATCAATTTTGTTGTATAGGAGTACCTTGAGAAACAAAGGTAAAATGGCATGTCTACATGCTTATAAGAGCATGCAAACCAATCAACAGATTTGTAATCTTCAAGTTAGATATAGATGCATACCTTCCATTCCCCCAATCCTCGACAAAGTTGTAGGAAAGCTAGAATCCTTGAGGAGAGGCTTTGCTTTCCAGATAAATTTTTTTAAACCTGTATTGATGAACACCATTGCCACAATTAATAATCCATATACATATAGCGAAAGTTCCTTGTCTGGTGTCTGCCTTTTGAAATAATTCCAAACAAAAACTGGACAAATACGTGCAGACTACTCCACATGGGGGTAGAGAAAAAAAGTATAGTGTAAAGATCCCCACTAAACCCATACACAAGACAAAACAAAGTTGTTATCATTGTTTGATACATAATTCCCCTTAAGCAAAGTGTGCACACCTGGGAAGCATACACAAGATCTACTTTCATGCATTTTCACCCCGCAAACTATTAATCTATATATCATACCACATAATAATAAAACTATATTTCTCGCATCATAACAAAAATGGTAACATGATAATTTTATTTTATTTAGCTAAAAATGTTGGTACAGTTTAAACCAAAAACTACTTACAGCTTGAAAATGGAAGATCTACATGAATAGTAGATCTTTTCATGTCACTGAATTCCTCATCTGTTAAGAAGGCGCCCCAATGTTCCTGTTACAATAATTCAAACAATAGCTCATGTGTCTATGATCAATGGTACCGTACGTAATATCAGGTGAGATTTGCCTTCATAACATTATTCATCCCTTCCTTGCCCATTTGTCACTTGATATTAGCCTCTCCTGCACACCAGAGTCACCAGAAGGAAGAGAGAGCGATCTGTCTCCCTAATCCCCAAACCCTTTTGCTGAGTTGGCATGTTTATGACAGTTTACCTAATTATCAAATGTCACAACTCATGCAAAATCAAAACCTCAAGTAGAGAGCATTTGATGCAATAAAATCTTTGGGTAAACAACCTAAAGATTGACAATGCCCATATACTTGCATTGATTAATGTTTCATCCGAACTTTCTAAGGTTATAACAATCTTAGAAGGAATAGATGCTTTTTAACAAAAAGCACTGAATAATAAGATCAACGTAGTAAAATTGGTCTACAATCAATAAGTATTGACAAACAAAATAATACTTCTACATATTACAATAGCAAACTACCTACCAGTAAGAATATCTCTAGAAAAATTATGAGAACACGTAAGGGTTGTGCTGATCTGATATAAAATTCTTGGATATTTTCCAAGGAAAATAATTGTGAGCGCAAAAAGAATTAAAACTTTAAAAATAATAGGCATTTCAAATTTACACTGCACATTCACATCCACACATATTCATACACTCATGCTCCCGTACACATTCATACACTCCCTCTCTTTCTCTCTCCATCTCATTAGTCTCCTACATAAAAATTTTACATAAAATGAACACACACACACGTATGTTTACAGACACATGCACACGATCTCATATACATATCCACATAAACATGCATTTACATGCAAACTCTAAGACCTACACTTTACATTAATGTAGATGTACACATATACACAAATGCATACACATTCACAAATACACATACTTCTACATACAAACTTACACACATACATGCTACGTGTATCAACATGAATACATTTGCATGCATACATGCTACTCTTACACATACTCATATGCACGTGAACATACATATACTTTTAAGCACTCATTAACAAAAATACAGGCTTACATATATACACAAACTCAAGCATACACATTTGCATTCATAAACATATTCATTCACATGAAGCACACATTCACGCACATACACATTCATTTAGACAATACACGCAATCAAGTACACACATTCAAGCACGCACACAATCTACACATGTTCATAAACACACACATGGATAAATGCTGACAACGTTACATTCAACTGCATCTATTAAAATGTAAATAGCAATAAAGTGAATTCAAAAAATCAGTCTAGATTTGATTACCCAGGCTCATGCTCTAACCCATTTCAAGATGTGTCACTAAAAATCAATACAGATGTGTTGCTAAAGCCTAAAACCCATTTCTCTAGTAGTGATGCATGCCTCAAATGCATGGAAACATACCCCAAAAAAACATTTGTAGGCATCATCCAGGTTCCGACTCTGACCTGGTGCTTCATCCCAAAAAATAAACAAATACCAGGAACTGGAGGAATAATTGAAAGATGAAATGGGCAAAAAGGTCATTTCTAATTCCTTATAAATCTATCTCTAATATATACAAAGAGATTATCAAGGAGGAAAAAACATAATCAACACACTTGCCACTGATATTTGAGATTTCAAGACACTTTATATGCCCTAACTCCTCAACACAAAGTATATAAAGAAATGACACCCAATGTATAGGGAGACAAGTCAACCAAATGGAGCATTTCAAAGAAATGACACCCAATGTATAGGGAGACAAATCAACCAAATGGAGAAACTGGAGGATACGGGAGGATCCTTAAGCGCATCACGGAAGCGTGATGATCGTATCATATACGATCATGAGCGACTAGTCATACTAGTGGCTCGGTGCAGTGGAATTTTTTTTTTAAAAAAAAATAAATCATAAGATGAAATCACATGATCCAAGAATATTTCTTGGATCGTTTCATCTAACCACAAAGTATTAGAAATACCTCTTGAAGCGTGGTTGCGATCACTTGATCTCTAAAGCAAGAGATCCTCCTGACTCAAGTCTGATCCACGAAGATGGCACTTGCGGGTGCGATGATGAGATGCGTACTTCCTACAATCCAAGATGAAGATACAAGCCTTGAATCTCCTGATTTCGTCCAACGAAATCCGATGTCTTCTACTTGTGCGAGAAGCACCAACGAAGATAGAGATTCGACGGCACGATGGTATAGCGACGACTGCAATTCTCTCAAGAACTCAGAGTGGACATGCACTCTTAGAGAGAGAGAGATGGGGCGTGAGAATGAGAGAAGGAGAGAGAGCAACTTCATGTGTGTACTCCAAGGGCTAGGGTTGCCCCTTCTAAAATAGTAGTTTGGGAGTCTATGGATCACAATCCATGGACACATAAAATCAATGGTTAGGTTGATTTCTGTTTTTAAACAATGTCCATGATCATTTGTTATTTAATAAAGCAACAACTATTGATTTATATTAAATTAAGTATATGTTGCATTATCATTAACATAATTTAACTTAATAAAATTAATCAACAAAGGATAGTAAAGGGGATAATGATTATCTCATAAAGGGGTGGCTTCACCCTTGAAAAAGTCACGGGTGATGTCACCTCTTACGGTGATTACCATCTCATTATCCTTTTTATTATTTGCAACAACATTTATTGCAAATATATTCACTAAATTAATTCCAAATTAGATAGTGAATATTTCAATCATGCCATTGAAAAATTGTAAATCATATTCACAACCTAAAATAAAATGTAAATTACATTTCCAATTAATTGTCCAATATGAATCCAATTCACATCAACAATCAATCAGTAAATATTATTTACAAAAGTGCTCTCTCCAATATATTATAAATCATATTTATAATATACATTGATATTATGGATAACATAGATAGTACTATCCACATTCTGCATTTCCTTGCTAATTAAATCTCATTTAATTATTTTGGACAATCATTCTCATAATATGAATCTCATTCATATTCTTCTTGATAATTAAATCTCATTTAATCATCAATATCATGTTGCTTGGATACATATTTCATCAAAGGAATTATTCTTGAACTCCTTCAAGAATAATATGATTTCTCCGTAGATACTTGGAGATAAGGACATGGCAATTGTATTGTTCCATGTATAGTGACTTGGACATTGAGATCATATCTCAAATCCATATCTTACGGACCTCCCATAGATGCTTGATTAAATCAAGTCTGTAAACTTAATATTCTCATTGCATTAATATTCTCATTGCATCTGAATCTCATTCAGATCAATGTCCAACACTTAGACCAAGATCAAGTTACTTATCTACTGAGAGGAGTCACTAAAATCGAGACCTATTTCATCACTCCTTCGGAATGGAAGCGTCATGGTTATACAATCGTTTATGATCACGTCACCCTCATGTAATCCCAATACCTGTACATCCTGCATACTAGAAGACCTTGAATAAACCCAAAGTTATAGATCTCTTTTAGACTGTCACCTTCAGTGTTATATCATTAAGATTCTCATTTGATCATTGGGATTTGATATCGATCATATGCTTTCCAAAAGCATATATCATACCTCTAAATTCCGTCAAGCTTCATAAGCGAGACGACCATGCATGGAATTTATCGATCACAATATCTCATGAGTGAGCTCATATCTTCCGGTTCAGAAGTGAACATGTATGATCCCTTTGAGAGACCGTATTACTCATATGCCCTTATATGCACACCAGCTCGCCGGTATATAGACCTTGTTTAGGTCATCAACCTATTGGTCTACCAAATGTACATACTCAGACATATAATAACTAATTTGTCTCCGGTCAGAGGATGTGTGCCTATATCACGACAGCATACGATGTATGACTTTGGTTATGTCGATCTCATTATGTCAACTCTTTGACCTAACTAATAAGACACCTCTGAATCTCTATTCTCATGCAGAGGACCTGCATCAGGAGGTCGGTCAGATATCAGCCTATATGTGAAAGGATTTCCATCTCCTACTCAGGTTGGAGATCACCTCTTAACAATCATTTAACGGTGTTTGATGAGTCCTCAATCTAACTCCTTAGATATTCATCCAAACACCAGCCTCTATGATTCAATTAATGAATCAACAGCTGTATGATTATTAAGATGGGCATGGTACATAACCCTAATTGTACAGTGGGACCTATTATGCAAATTATTTATTCTTCATTTCAGATAAGGGAATGATTTTTGCAATAACATTTATTGCATAATGGCTCGTCGTGGGCTCACATGTCCAACAATCTCCTACTAGCCGAAAGAGCCATTAATGGACTAATCATTTAAACTCGCATTCATGTGACAATCATAGGCTATTTAAAAAAATAGCTAGGTAAGCTGATCAGTCACTCTGTTCCCGAGAGACTACGTCAAATCCTTTTATGGCACTTGCATATCCCCTAGTAACAATGCTCGCATCCAATGCCAATGGTGTATCTTATGCAACCAATACTCAATTTTATCACTTACAGTGTTTATGAATCCTTGATTCATCGCCTTTATTCTTTCATTTTGACTAAAATCCTTGGTAAAATACATGCAAATATCCACTAATTCCAATCAATTAATATTCTAACCACAAATATTAATATTATAAATTTAACACTTATTTTTACCAAAATAAAAGAATAAAGAGAAAAAGAAAATAAAAAAAGAAGGATGTATATGTAATATACAGACTGATCCTAACTCTGAGACCAGGAAAATATTGACCGGGTCGACAAAAGAAATAAGTAGGGGGGGATAAAGATTTAAACCTATACAAATTTTAGAATCAAGACCAAAAAAGATAATTTACCCATTTTTGACTTTGTAAATAATTCACTTATTTTATTTATCATCAAAATCACTTCAAATTAAAACACTCCTTTTATAAAAATTGTTCACAAAAATATATATTATTTTATAAAAATATCAGAAAAATAATACATTACAAAAATAAAATAACCGCAATGAACCGTAAAAGCCGCAAAAGCTAACTTCAAAGGTTCATATCTAGTTATAGAAAAATCCTAAAAGACCAAACTCACTTTTAAAATTGGTTTTATACTTAGTATTATTTATTAAAAATATCAGAAAAATATTCGGATAAAACTGGTGAGTTTTGGCTTTTTAGACCCATTGTATATATGTACTATATGTAGAAACTTCCACGATTTTTAACTAAATAACCGTAAATCAGATTAACTTAATTCTTTTTTTTAAATCCTCTAAATTATATATAAAAATATAAAAATAAAAATAACTTAAAATACCAATAAAATCCGGAGGCCCGAAGTTGTTATTTTTTCGTCCGGGCCTCCTAACTCGGCCGTATGAACTCCGAATTGAGCAAACTCGGTTCCTAAAATTATATTTTCAATTATCTACAAAATGATACTAGTTTCGCTAAAATCAGAGTTAATGCAAAAAATACGATTTCAGGTCCATATTGGTATATTGTACAATAAACCGTAACTTTTATTATTACTTAATACATTTATTTATTTATTTATTTATTTTTAATAAAATAAATAATATTTTATTTATTTATTTATTTAAATTACTTATTTAGTTAATTTATTACATTAATTAATTACTTAATTATATACTTAATTACTTAATTAATTATTTAAATAATGTAGTAATTATATTTATTTATTATTTAATTTCGAAATTGTTATTAATTAATTTTATTATTAATTATTTAATTAAATTAATTTTATTGTTTTTATTTTATTTCTCTCCCCTTCTTTTTCTCTCTCTTCTCTTTTTCCCTTGTCTCTCTTACTTTTCCCTTTTCTTCTTCTTCTCCCCCTATTACCTTCTTCCTCTCTTCTTCTTCTTCTTCTCCTCCAACTCTCCAAACCGTCAACCGTTTGCCTAACCGCGCCAGTGCCCGCATCTCTCGGCGGTGACCGGATTCCAAGCTCACTATTTAAAGACGTCGACCCCTCCGATTGGAATCTATCCGCCATTAGCCATCTTCGCCTCCCGAGTTCCGGTGAGAGAGCGATCGAGTGACAGCCATCCGCATTTTCGTCCATCGAGCGCAGAAGGGAGAGTTGCCGGCGTGATCATCGTAGGCGTGAGCTCTGCTCTGTCACACTGAAGCCTCCTCGTCGTCGCAGGTTGAGGCCATATCTCCAGTGGAGCTCTGTCGAGTTCCACATTCACAGGCGCATCGACCACAGGCTACCTTCCTCCACCTGCGAGGATATCCTTCGTCATTCATCTCATCTTTCCAAGTTAGGATTTTCACTTTCCAACTTCCATTTTTCCCCTTCTTCGTAGCTTCTCTATCTTCTCTCTATTTTCTCCTCAAAATCACTTCTAATTCATTATCCCAATCCGAGCATTCACATCCCCCCACTCATGGTTCACGTTTCTCCACATTCAGTCAGAATCTATCCAACTTAAATTCATCCGGGATTCGAGATTTCGATCCTCTCCTCCATCTGTATAGGATCTCATATCCATTCACCCATTTCTCCTTGCAATTTGGGCTGAGGCTCTGATCTCGAGCCATTGTTGACACATGCAGGTACAAATACTTCTGGAAACTCGATCAAGACCACTACATACGCTTAAAAAAATGCATCTGAAGGATGCCAACGCATCAAATCCGAGACCGCTGCAGATCGCACACGAAGGAACACCTAAACCGCAACGCTTGGAGCATTTCAATACAATGAATTGAATCACGAAGTTAATGCCTCGATGTGTATCCACCGCATGTTCGATTTTGTTTCGGAGAAAATAAGTCGTGAACCCAAATCTGCGTCTGAGTCAAACACCAAGCCATTGTTCGACTAGAAGCATCATAGATTGTGGCACATTTCGACATTGAAGCATGAATTATTTAGATCTGTAGATAGGCATCATTTACAGAACGAGGAACCGCCGTCCGCCGTGAATTCACCTGGAGAACACCGTCGCCGCTTGATTCAAAGGTCGGAGAATACATCCCCGGCTTCATATCGAAATCCTGTCATCGATCATGAGTTGATCGAACGGTCCAACACAGGCCAAGTGTCGTATCCATATCGTCCCCGTCGACCCAACGCCCCACCGCTTGGGGGAAGCACGTGACTTCCACGTATGAGAGATATTCTTCTGGACGTTTGAGTGTGACCCCCCCCCCCCCCCCAAAGTCCTGCATTTGACACATATACCCCCTTAGCAGTATATAATACTTATAGATATCCTATACGTATTACATAAATAATTAATACAATTTCAAAACATAAAAAAACAGTAACAATACTTATAAATACCTTATAGTATTCTATATACAGTAAAAAAAATAATATTGTGAAAAATAAAAATACTCTTTAGCATTTAATAAATCATTTAAAACACATAAAAACATAACAAACTTTAAAAATCATAAAAAATATTAAAACATCACCAAAAATATTATAAAAATTAGTTAGGGTATATTTTACCATGTTTTGCATATTAAACACAAAACAACATAAAAATTAAATATTAAAACCAGTAAAAAATTAGAAATACATAAAAACTTCAAAAAAATTTATAATTAATTCAAGAAAAATCACAAAAATACGTATAACATGTCATTTTAAAGATAATTTTGCATAATTTCTAATACAAACAAAATAAAAATATTTTCACAGTATTCTCAATCTTAAAAATCAAAAATACGTCACAGATTTCAATAAAATTCAATTTTCTCACATTAAAAATAAACCAAAATCCATAAAATGCCTAAAAACTTTCTAAAAATCCATCAAAACAGAAAATAAAAACAAAAATATAGAAATCACAAAATAAAACCCAAATAAAAATTAAAAATATTTTCTAAATCTAAAAAATACAAAATACTTAAAAATCATAAAAAACAATACAAAATTCATCAAAAATCAAATAAAAATTCAGAGAAATTTCAAAAAATAAAATAAAAATTAGGAAACCCAAAACCTAAACTTTTTCTATAGTTTCCCCTAGTTTAACAACGGTTTGCCTCCGTTAGTTCGACACTCTCGTACTTGACACTATACATCTTGTTTAGGAGTATACATAAAAAAAGAAGATTAGGATCGTAGAGTTAAGTTTAGGAGTTAATCTTTTCTGGTAAAACTCACATGAAGAATTAAGACCAGGGAATTTTGAGTTTTTCAGATGGCGCCGTTGCCGGGGAGGCAGCGCTAGGGCAGATCGTAGAGTTAAGTTTAGGATTTTTCTTTACGCCTTTTTATTCTCTAAATTCACAACGTTTTTGTTTATGATTTGTGCAGCACAGATTGAGCCGCACAACTGAGAACTGCAAAACTGATTTTAGTCTTATTTCTTGTAAAAAAACTTTTCATAGGAAGGGGCCCCTTCTGGGTATCCCGAGTTGTACCTCTTTCTCTCTCTCTCTCTCTCTCGATTACGATTTTTCTCGATGGTTTTTCGCGGCTTTTTCCGAGATAGGTGCTTGTCAGGATTTTTCGATTTTTTCCCTTCTCTGCACATTGTAGCTTATCTTAGATGTTTGTTTAGGTTACAACACCTAGGTGCTTGTATCTAGGGCCGAACCCAAAAATAAAAATATGTTAGACGATTTTCTCTGAAAATATCAAAAAAGTGAAAACCGAAAATTAAAACAGGGACTGCTAATTCTATCTGACTCTAAAATAAACGTAATGACTCCACTTGTTTTGGGAGAGAGATCCCCGAAATTGCGTCGCAGGTACTATCTCCAGATCAGTGAGTGAAGGACGGCACATAAGGTAGAGCCAGAGTCTGGGCTTCTATCAAAATACTACTTAGTTCACACCTTTAATCATCTTATCTTCAGTGGATACACTCAGGAAACAGGAAACGGTCCGAGTTTACTTAGCAGAGTGGGAGGTTTAGAGGACACTGCGTAAGGCTCCGTCCTCAAGTAACATGGGTAGCCGGAAACGGTCCGTACTTACTTCCATACTGGCTGAGGCTAGGTGATTTCTGGTGAGAACTCAGGATAGTACGACGTAGAAGTTTCGAGTACCTATCTGATCTCGCTAATCTGTGAGAAGATTATTTTTCAAATAACCCTAAAATTGAAAAGATAACCGACCGAACTTTTACGGTCATCACTAGGGTTGCGTTGGTAAACTCAGGGTTTGCTTTGCATTTGATTTGTGGTGTGAGTCCTTTATCTTTCAGATCTCATATCCATCTTAATCTATCGATATGGAGTCATTTGTCTCATCAATGATGATGGGTAGACAATATCTTAGGCCAACTCAGCGCTTCCACACGCATCTACCTGATCATCTAGGTTGGTTCAAAACATTTTGTGTCTCGAACCTGAGTAGAGTCATTTATCCTTCTCCGAGTGTGACTCTAACCTCAGAGAATTTCCTCCCTTTGTTTCCCGTGTTTCTTCTCTCTCTCCTTCTACCCGCCTCCCTACGTTTCTCTTGAGTCAGCCTTTAGTTACATCAGTGGATGCTGAGCATATCTATGAAACCAGTGAGTTGATTTCAAATCAGTTGAGATATTCGGGTCCACGAGTTGTTGAGACGAGGGTGCGGATTGAGCAACCGACATTGGGAGCAGAGTCAGTTTCTACTTAGACTTTGTTGATTTTTCTGATTGATTCAGATTTTGTTTCGCTGCCACCAAAATTTCATGGAAAGACGCACGAGGAGCTGTACGAGCATTTTTACGAGTTCGAGGAAATTTGCAGCACTCGATTCTACTCAGATATTACACCTGAGGATGCCATGAAGAAGACCTTTCCCTTGACACTCATGGATACAACGCGAGATGGCTCCGACTTCTGGGAAAGGAGAAAGCTAATTGGGGTACACTTCGAGATGCCTTTCTTAAGAAATTTTATGTGGTTGGTAATCAGAGACTTTTCACATGATTCCCACAAGCCACTTCAAGATATGTGGCTCTGATTTCAGATTCTTTTGAAAATATTTCCGGATCACGGGATCTCCAGAGCTGAGTTAGCTCAGATATTTTATTTGGAGATGACCATAGAGCATCAGGCGTTGGTCGATACCTCGTGTGGTGGTTCACACCGCAGTCTTGACGAGGACTCGCTTTGGAATCTCTTCGAAGAATTTCTGATGTCAAGACGACACATGAGGGCGATGCCAGACCACTTCGATGCGATCAAACATCCGTTGACTTAGGGATCGCTCATCAGGAAATTGGTGTGGACACTGATGCAATCTCGAAGATGGACGTTGAGCTAGTAGAGGAGAGCTCTTATCCTAAGAGATCGACACTTCTTCCTTTGAGTTTTCAGCCGCAGTATGAGTCGGTCCCGTGCTTCCCTGTTCAGGAACCTTGGATACCTACTTTTCAGGTAATCCAAGAGACCAAGCGAGAGCTCTTGCTGTTTCAGCCGACGTATCAACCGATTTAGTTTCCATATCATGACCAGAGCTACAAACAGCCACCTCAGGAGCATATCTTCTTTGATTGACTTGATCGTTTCGAGCATCTTCTCCAACCCGAAATGGATGCGGGACACTACTTCAAGAGCCCTGATATAGATGGTTCCACATTTGTCCATTTTTTCCATCTAATTCATGAGCAGACCACGGAGCATAGAGAACATATGGACACCTTCAGAGATTTTATTGCCAGCATGTCACAGAACAGAGATCAATTTTCGATTTTTCTATCTCACCCGAATTGTTGAATTTTATTCCCTCCAGTTCCCGTGATGATCGGAAGCAGCCTGCAGTTGCTAAGACATATAGGAGCGAGGAGTGTGTAGCAGGCAACGGCGCGGGAGCACATTCAGATTATGATTCTCCACATAGCTAAGGCGAAAAATCACAAAAAATAGGAAAAAAGAAGAAAATCTAAAACAAAAATAAAGACAAGACTCCAGATTCTTCTGATGGATCTCTAGTTTCAACTCTTCATGAAGCTAGTCCCCTTTTTTAGAAAAGGATCTTCATCTTTTTCTTCTTATCCTCCGAGTGTACATACTAACATGGAGGATGTATAGATACCCTTCCCAGATGTTCTGAATCTAGGGAAGGGAGAAAAATCAGAAAATTTTAAAAAAATTCAAGATACAAAAATTACGAAAGAGATGATGGACCGAATTCAAAGTAAACTCACTCTTTCGGAGGCATTGGTCCACATTCCTCTTCTTCGAAAATGTCTGAAGCAGCATACCACACCAAAAAGGAAGAAGAGGCATAATCATTGCTATGAGAAACAAGTGTTGACCATTGGCACTTGTTGCACCATTCAGCACACATCTCATAAGAAGAAATAGAAAGACATTGGAGCACCATTTGTTAGCTGTCAGATTTCAGATCAAGAGTTTGAGCATACCTTGTTAGACAACGGTTCGTCAGTGAAAATAATACCCTTCCATCTTCTCCAGACTCTTCATTTAGGGCCTCTGAAGCGAGCCCGAATGATCCTCCAATTTCCTGACCGATCGGTCAAGAGGCTGAAGGGTATACTTCGTGATTTTGTCGTGATGGTACAAGGCATAAAATTCACTGTGGATTTTGTTGTCTTAGACTCTAACTCTTCAGTACCATCACAGGAAGTTGTTATTATTCTTGGTCGGCCTTTTCTGCATGCAGCTAAGGCTATTATTGATTATGGGATGAATAATGTTACCTTTCCTCCCAGCAGCACAAAGCCGAGCTCCGAGCCTATAAAGACTCTGCTAGTTGATGAAAGTGCTTCCGGCCCATCAGAGACAAAGGCATGTGAGATCACAGTTGAGATTAGACAAGATCATATCCCTTCTGATTCTATAGAGACTCGAGATTTTCTTTTCCGAGATGAAAACTCGGAGATCACATCTTTTGGTGATCCGACTACACATGTCTGGAGATTTGTTGACGAGATCCATAGTATCTACGTCATTGAGATGAAATTGCTGTGGAACACACTATGAAGGCCGAACCAACTTCGGATGAAGATTCTTCATTCGAGCCTTCCTGTTACAAGGATATTGAGCCCTCTTTTCACGCAGATTTAGATAAGGGCTTAGTTGATGAGGAGATTAATCAGATCGCAGCAGAGATCGACCTCTTTCTTGAGTCTACTTTAGAGACTATGGAGCATATTTCAGAGGTTGGTTCTATCCATCTTTTCGGCCATCTGGGCTGCTCCTCACCGGTCGACACAGATCAGGGATTCTCCGATTCGGATATGGATATCTCTGAGGATGACCCTGATGTCGACATGCATCTTGTACATTCTATCGTTCCTAGGTCGCGCAAGAAGGCTACTCTTCAGCTTTCTTGAGCTTGTACAGTTCGTTCACTTGTATACACTTTTGATTTTATTCTTTCATCCTTCCGTTTATCTTACACTCTTAGGTTCATCTAGCTTTGCTATACTTAGGATGTGCTTTATCCTAAGTATAGGGGGGTTGTAGACACCGTTGTATTTTTCATTCATTCTGTTTGATCACCACGTTGTTACTTATACTTAGGGTGTCCTTTATCCTAAGTATAAGGGGTGATCTCACTCATTTCCCTTTTTAATTGTCGTCGGTGTTTGTATCGTCTGCTCCCTTGCTTGTCCTTCACCTTTTGATCTTCGTCTCTATATTTAGGGATATTTTACCCTAAGTATAGGGGGGACAAGACGAGCCGTTGAGTTGTGTACATTCTCTTAACATCGATCATCTTTGGTTTTGAGTCCGCTATACTAGGATTATTTGATCCTAAGTATAGAGGAGATGACCGACTTTTATTCATTCATTCGTTATTCTTTCGAGTCATTGTAGTATAGATTCTTTTCACCGATCTATACTTAGCCCGAGTTATGTCTTCCTTTGCCGCTTCTTTGGTCACTATGAGATAGTTCATGCTAAGTATAGGGGGGATGTCGTATATATATTCTATATATAATTTAGAAGACATAACTCGTACTTTATTGTATTTTTAATAATAATGCTTCTTAAAAGTATGGGAGTGTATTTTGGGTTTTTTAAAGCTGCAAGAAAATCGTAAAAATGTCTTATAAAAATGGTTTAAAACTGTATATAAAAATATTATAAAATAATCTGATAAAATCCTTAAAAAGTTGTGAATAAAATCCTTGTAAAATCCTGTATAAAAGCTGTATAATATTATATATAAAACCTGTATATAAAATCCATTGTAAAATTTATAAAATTCATGTAAAATTTGTATAAATTGAATTAATCCACTAACTTTTTCAAAAAGACCTCTAAAAATTGAAAAGTTTAAAATTCAATAAAAAATAACAAAATTCTTCAAATCCACTTAATGCTTTTATTCTGAAAAAGCTACCTAATAAAAAAATTGTTGCATTCATTCGTATTTTTCAGAACAAGTTTGATTATTGAACCAAATGGATCGAAGTCCGATAGATGGAGCTTGGTTTAGGCCTTAATCCACTTAATTCTAAAGGGACTTTATTAGGAACTGGAATTGAGACTCTTCAAGTCTTTTAGACTTAATTCTTTAGGTTCCATGAGACCATGTTCGGAATTCAACTTGAAAGTGCATAAGTAGGATACTTGGTGTCATCCGTTGAACTCTTCTCCATTTGAACTAATTTTGTACTCATGCACTCTGCACTTAGCTCGACCTGCCTAGGGCTGCAAAGGGCAATTCATTTCGGTGGTGCCTTTCCATCCTTATCTAGCGGTGATGATGTCTAAAGACGAGAGAGATTGGGGTTGAAATAAAGCTTCGGATGAGGGAAGGATCTGCTGGCACATTTTTTTCCAAGACCCTGAAAAATGGCAGAATGAAAAAAATTTATATCCGTCAGGGCATAAAAGACCTATGCAGTGCAACAATTATCTCTACTAAAAAGAAGCCAAATACACCGAATTTCAAAAATGATCACAATGGTCTGAGCTTTAGAAAAGCCTGCATGTCTTCGTGGAGACTTGGCTAAACTGGTCAGGCTTCACAGGAGATGTGATTACACCGATCACACTCCAGTTCTCTTCCAATTCTTCCTATCTTCTTTCTATATTCGATTATGGACACAGCACGACCTGACCTCAGAAGGAAATACCTCCCTCCTCGAGGATTGAGTTGCTGGACAAGGGTCCAATGGGAGGGTGTAACTGGATGGGTGGTTTCTTCGCTTCTCTAGAGCGGGAAGAGCTAACACCTTTCACACACAGTTAAATTGCTTTCTAAGATGAAAAGTTTGCGTAATGAATAGGTGGATCTGAGCTGGCTGTTGAGGTGAATATGCTTAAGGATTTATGAAACTTATAGGTTGTCGAGGCTTAAATGCTAACTCTAATAGAGTCCTGACACATTATTAATCAAAGGTCTGAATCCAGGCTCCATATTTTGGGTGAAGAGAAATTCGGTTTAAAGAAACAATCATGTTCTAAGTTCTTTTATTTCCCTTTTTCTTTTTCTTTTTCCTTTTGCTGCACTTATTTATAGAATAAATGTTTGCTAAGGGACTAGCAAAGGTAAAGTATAGGGGAACGATGAGTCAGTGATTCATCACCTTTATTCTTTCATTTTGGCTAAAATCCTTGATAAAATACATGTAAATATCCACTAATTCCAATCAATTAACATTCTAACCACAAATATTAATATTATATATTTAACATTTATTTTTACCAAAATAAAATATTAAAGGGAAAAAGAAAAATAAAAAGAAAAGAAGTATATATATGTAATATACAGATTGATCCTAACCCCGAGACCAGGTCAATATTGACCAGGTCGACAAAAGAAATAAGTAGGGGGAGATAAGGATCTAAACCTATACAAATTTCAGAAAATCAAGACCAAAAAGATAATTTACCCATTTTTCACTTTGTAAATACTTTACTTATTTTATTTATCATCAAAACCACTTCAAATTAAAACACTCCTTTTATAAAAGTTGTTCACAAAAATATATATTATTTTATAAAAATATCAGAAAAATAATCTGTTAAAAAATAAAATAACCGCAATGAACCGTAAAAGCCACAAAATCCGACTTCAAAGGTTCATATCTATTTATAAAAAATTCCAAAAAGACCAAACTCACTTTGAAAATATGTTTTATACTTACTATTATTTATTAAAAATATCAGAAAAAAATTCAGATAAAATCGGTGAGTTTTGACTTTTTGGACCCGTTGTATATATGTACTATATGTAAAAACTTCCCTGATTTTTAACTAAATAACCGTAAACCAGATTAACTTAATTCTTTTTCCTAAAATCCTCTAAATTGTAAAATATCTATAAAATCCGGAGGCCCTAAGCCGTTATTTTTTTCGTCCAGGCCTCATAAATCGGCTGTATGAACTCCGAATTGAGCAAACTCGGTCCCTAAAATTATATTTTTCAATTATCTACAAAATGACACTAGTTTGCTAAAATCGGAGTTAATGCGAAAAATATGGTTTTCAGATCCGTATTGGTATATTATACAATAAATCGTAACTTTTATTATTATTTAATACATTAATTAATTAATCAATATATTTTTAACAAAAAATAATAATATTTTATTTTTTTATTTTTATTAAAACATATAATATTTATTTATTTATTTATTGAAATTACTTATTTAATTAATCTAATTAGTTGATTAATTACTGAATTATATACTTAATTAATTATTTAAAATATTTATTAATTATATTAATTAATTAATTAAGTTCGAAATTATTATTAATTAATTTTATTATTAATTATTTAATTATATTAATTTTATTTTATTTTTATTTTATTTATCTCACCTTCTTTTTCTCTCTCTTCTCTTTTCCCCTTCTCTCTCTTACCCTTTTCTTCTTATCCCCCGTTACCTTCTTCCTCTCTTCTTCTTCTTCTCCTCCTCCAACTCTCCAAACCGCCCAACGGCCGGCCGTTTACCTAACCACGCTGGTGCCCGCATCCCTCGGCGGTAACCGGACTCCAAGCACCCTATTTAAAGCCATCGACCCTCCCGAGTTCTGGTGAGAGAGCGGTCGAGTGACAGCCATCCACATTTTCGTCCGTCGAGCGTGGACGGGAGAGTTGCCTGCGTGATCGTCGTAGGCGTGAGCTCTGCTCTGTCACACGGAAGCCTCCTCGTCGCTGCGGGTTGAGGCCATATCTCCAGCGGAGCTCTGTCAAGTTCCGCATTCACAGGCGCATCGACCACAGGCTACCTTCCTCCAACCGCGAGGACATCCTTCGTCATTCATCTCATATTTCTAGGTTAGGATTTTCACTTTCCAACTTCCATTTTTTTCCTTCTTCGTAGCTTCTCTATCTTCTCTCTATTTTCTCCTCAAAATCACTTCTAATTCATATCGCACTTCGAGCATTCACATCCCCCCACTCATGGTTCACATTTCTCCACTTTCAGTCAGAATCTATCCAACTTAAATTCATCTGGGATATGAGATTTTGATCCACTCCTCCATCTGTATAGGATCTCATATCCATTCACCCATTTCTCCTTGCAATTTGGGTCGAGGCTCCAATCTCGAGCCATTGTTGACACATGCAGGTACAAATACTTCTGGAAACTCGATCAAGACCACTACGTACGCCTAAAAAATGCATCTGATCCGAGACCGTTGCAGATCGCACACGAAGCAACACCAAAACCACAACGCCTGGAGCATTTCAATACAACGAATTGAATCACGAAGTTAACGCCTCTAAGTGTATCCACAACATGTTCGGTTTTGTTTTGGGGAAAACAAGTCGTGAACCCAAATATGCGTCTGAATCAAACACCAAGTCGTTGTTCAACTAGAAGCATCATAGATTGTGTCACATTTCGACATTGAAGCATGAATTATTTCGATCTGTAGAAAAGCACCATTTACAGAATGAGGAACCGCCATCCCCCGTGAATTCACCTGGAGAACATCGTCGCCGCTTGATTCAAAAGTCAGAGAATACATCCCCGGCGTCATATCAAAATCCTGCCATCGATCATGAGTTGATCGAACAGTCCAACATAGGCCATGTGTCATATCCATATCGTCCCCGTCGACCCAACGCCTCGCCGCTTGAGGGAAGCACGTGACTTGCACGTGGGAGAGATATTCTTCTGGATGTTTTGCGTGTGACCCCCCCCCCCCCAAAGTCCTACATTTGACACATATACCCCCTTAGCAGTTAATAACACTTATACATATCCTATATGTATTATATAAATAATCAATAAAATTCCAAAACATAAATATATAATAACAATACTTATAAATACCTTATAGTCTATATACAGTAAAAAAATAATATTTTAAAAAAATTCTTTTTAGCATTGAATAAATCATTTAAAACACAAAAAACATAACAAACTTTAAAAATCATAAAAAATATAAAAACACCACCAAAAATTCTATAAAAATTAGTTAGGGTATAATTTATCATGTTTTGCATATTAAACCAAAAATAATAAAAATTGAATATTAAAACCAATAAAAAATTAGAAATACATAAAAACTTTAAAAATTCATAACTAATCCATGAAAAATCACAAAAATATGCACAACCTATCATTTTAAAGATAATTTTACATAATTTCTAATAAAAATAAAATAAAAATATTTTCGTAGTATTCTCAATCTTAAAAATAAAAAATACTTCAGATTTCAATAAAATTCATTTCTCTCACATTAAAAATAAACCATAATCCATAAAAAACCTAAAAACTTCCTAAAAATCCATCAAAACATAAAACAAAAAATAAAAATATAAAAATCACAAAATAAAAAGCAAATAAAATCTAAAATTAAAAAATACAAAATACTTAAAAACCATAAAAAATACAAAATTCATCAAAAATCAAATAAAAATTCAGAAAAATCCCTAAAAAATTAGGAAACCCAAAACCTAAGCTTTTTCTATAGTTTCTCCTTGTTTAACAACAGTTTGCCTCTCTGAGTTCGACACTCCCATACTTGACACTATACATCTTGTTTAGGAGTATAAATAAAAAAAGAAGATTAATTAACCTTAATCTTTTCTGGTAAAGCTCACCTGATCGATACAACGTATGAAATATTTCTCTCTGGTCCTTCTTTGCAAGATTCTGAAGAATTAAGACCAAGGAATTTTGAGTTTTTCAGATGACGCCGTTGTCGGGGAGGCAGCACTAGGGCAGATTGTAGACTTAAGCTTAGGATTTTTCTTTACACCATTTTATTCTCTAACTTCACGATTTTTTGTTTCTGATTTGTGCAGCACAGGTTGAGTCACACAGCTGAGAACCACAAAGCCGATTTAGTCTAATTTCTTGTAAAAAAAATTGTTCGTAGGCGAGCAAGTCTCATCCCAAGCGATGCCTTCTATTCAGTGTGCAGCTTGTGGCTACGAGCCGTGCTTTGAAGGTCTGTACCTTCTCATCAGGTTCTCTCTTTCTCTTGAAGATCCATTTACACCTTAATCGATCTTACCTATATAGGTGGATCCTCGAGGGTCCATATACAACATTTGTATATGAAGTTTACTTTAGACTTTATTGCTAACATCCTTCTTTCCATGTCATGATCTTCATAAGCTTCATCATATGAAGTTAGATCATATCGTATTTAACTGACCCATGGAATCCATTCTCAAACTCATTTGAAGAGGTATTAGTGTTTCATCTTTAATTGTCCTTTTAGTTTCCGATTTCAGGAGCCTCATTATTTTCTCAAGATTAAATGATTTCCTTTCACTTCATTTACATCTTGATTCTCAAGAGTCTCAATCTCTAAGAATTACATTCTCAGATATGAAATCTTATAAGAATATCAAGGTCATAAAGTAGGTATCCAATACCATGCTTTATTTTCCTAATGAAGTAGCACTCTTAGGTGCTAAATTCCAGCTTACTTGCTTGGAACCTTACAAGGATATATATTGTAGTCTCTACTAAATATATACCTTGGAAACTAAGAGGTAATTATGCTAATATTAATCATTGATCAAATCATGTCATACATGATCAATTGTATCTCTCTATAACTCTATTGAGTTTAGGTGCATTAGGAGGATTGAGATAGGATTGAAATTCATATCTCCATAAGGTATTATTTGAATTCATCCAACAGATACTTGCTACTTAGGTTAGATCAAATTCATTTTCATCTTCCTTCAAACTTTGGTTCCAAAATTGTGAAATCTTCGAACATTTCAAAGCTTTCTATCATGATGGAAAGAAATCTCATATCACAAATAATCATCAAATGATATCACATATCATTAATGTTCATTATGATATAGATGATCCACATGCATCAATTTGTATGAGATCTTGAATACCTAGACATCTAACACCAATCCCAGAGAAGGGTGCATTGGATATTTTTACTTTGAATACAATATTCAAAAGTATGTAAAATTTGAGATTTTAGACATTTTAAAGTTCATCTCTTACTAGTCTATTGATCACATCAACAGACATATGTCCAAGGTTCGATGCCAGATCATTGTCAAATGATCTTCATCCTTCTATTGATCTTTTAAGGTCTAATTTTCAGTATTAGAAATGCTAATGAACCATTTATCAATTTCTAATTTTGTAGAGTCCTCCATATATCAAAATACTATATGAAATATATCCATCACAACTCTTTATGATATGTCTATTCCAGAAATCATGTCTATTTCCAAAATTTAGAAATAAACTATGAGTGTTTTCTAATATCTAGGTAGTATAGACATTCTCTTAAGACTAAGGGCTCTCCTACTGAAAATACGAAGTCTATCTATCCAACAGAGATTGTTGCAACAATTGTATCAATACCTATGTGGATGACTATTAAACCTTAAGATCAAATTTTCCAATCTTCTAAAACATATGCAACCAATTGCAAGTGTTATTACAAGAATGAGACACAATTATTAGACTTTGATCTTATCAAATAAGAAAGTCAATTTCAATGATTATATGTAGATGTAAATTATTTCGATGTACTATTCAAGTCCTTCTCCAAGGATTCTAGATAGACTTGAAAGTTATACTATCAATATCAGCTCATTGCAGTATTGGCATTCATCCAACCCTTTGGATGTCATATGTGTGTGGAAACCATAGAAGTACAGTCAACTCTTTGACTTTTCTTCTAACTTGGGTCCGACCCATACTTCCATTGCACTCCTTTCATCTCTAAACAACTATTCCTTAAGACAAAGGATATCTTATGTTGAATTCAAAAGATTTCAATATAAGAGTATTTCGACATTTATATATACTTCATTTAATTCATACAATATGAACATTATGAAGCTTCATGAATGACTAGAGTATAGATAGTAGGATGATGACACTCATCATATCTACATACATCTTAACTCTTAAGGACTTAGGTTCAGGTAGGTAATCAAATATTTTGAGTACATCATCTCATATTGAGCCACCATTCTGCATAATACAGTGAACCATGTCATTCATGATTAAAAGTCAAGAGCACATATGTATGCCAAAACATCTTCTTTACAATCATCATTGACATGTCACTTCCAAAGTACATTCGATGATAGATCAAGACTATAGAGACATACAAACCCTAGGGTTGCAGACCTATGGTCTATTTAATTGTCATTCCTCATTATTACAAGAAAACTTGCACATTACAACCACATACATTATGTGTCCAACTGCAAGTACAATATCTTGATCATGGATCTAATCCATGATATTTTACTGGTTATTATTGAGTATAGTATTGAGTGGGTTTAAAGGGTTATCTGAAATAAGAAATTTGCATAAATATACATATATATATATATACACATGTTACTTTGATTTAGGAATTTTTAATCAAATTAGTCTTTCCTTTTCAACTTTTAAAGTTCATTCCCTTAGTCACTTTCAAAGCAAGAGACATTCTTACCAATATATCTCTAGAAAGATCTAGGATCTCATTTTTACCTTTGTTACATCCCGATAATATAAGAACTTGTAACTTAGATAAAAAGAAGCAGGATCATATTTCGTCTTGCAAGTCCAACTTGCATTCCTAATTCGGTCTTTAACACTCGGGCCCACCACCCCTAAAAAGATGTTGACCTCTTGTTAATTGAACCAACCGTCAACAGGATGAGCACTCGCTATGCGCAATCCAATATCACCCCAATAATATGAGGACTCGATATTAGGGTCACTATGCATACGACCTTACTCTTTCGAGAAGCAAAGAGCTCGATCCAGATGCGCTTGTATGCAAGATCTGTCACTACGAACATGCGTCTCCTACATACAATCCCTCGCGACGGAAACCCTTCGCCTTGACGGGAGACCATGGATGTCACTTGTGTGATCCTCCACGTCTTATTCAAATTCAATTAATTATCATGAATCACATTCATTCCATTAATTCATCCAAGGGAAATACACATCTATTCATAATAGTGTGTTTCAATTGGATATAATTAATCTAATCTCATAAATCAATTATCAATCTAATTAAATCATCAAACTTGATTGTTACTTGAATTAGTGGTATTATCTCAAAGTATGTATTATTCGAAATTTAATAATTATAAAATACATCATGATCTCTCTGGCATCATCCGTTCCCTACTCGCTATCATTGCCAGTACTGACGAGAGTGGACAGACCGCACACGGTGCAACCTCCTACCCCAACGCTCCCCGACTAGACACCATATCTGCCTCGGGAAAAAATAATGCCGAGCCAATACCTTTGTACTTGAGATGATCATCGGTCTTTCAACTGAAATTATACCATATAGTAATAATAAAAATCATTTTGATTATAAGGAAATTTGATAGACAAATTTCCAAAATCTATTCAAGTAACAAGTTTGATGAAAGTTTATCAAGTAACCAATTGGTGATCTTGATCTAATCTAATCATTCATTGGTTGAGGCAATGTCATTTAAGGGAATAATTATTGTTTTAATATTTCCAAAATATTATCGATAATTATTCCAGGAAATTAACCATTAATTTCACAAGATTCTTAAATGACAATCATAAGATTTTGGATAAACATGCAATTTCCAGCCGTGACACTCACTAACTAAAATTAGCATATCTCATTCATTTTAAATCCAAATTAAGAAAAAACAATTTCCAGATATTGGTAATTTGATTTCAAATAGAAACGTGATCAATACACATTTTCAGGTATTTTAAAACAGTAATTAACATCTTAATTACGTCTCTAACCGCCATCCCCGAAACAGTGGAATATGGTCATTAAAACGATCATATCTTGAGAAAATGGAATCCAAATAATGCAAACTCAAATCCATATTTTCCTTGTTTAATGGGGAACAATATCCAAGTGATAAATTCATGTTTAAACATTTTAAATAAGGTCAAAAAATTATCACAAGATAGGGCTGCAAAAATTGAAACGCTAAAATCTTCACGAACCCAAATGAGCCCAAATCTTCGTACGTTCATGGATCATATTCAAGACCTTCGTAAACCTGGCTCTGATGCCACTTGAAGGATACGGGAGGATCCTTAATAGTATCACATAAGCTTAATGATTATATCATATACGATCAAGAGCGACTAGTCATAGTAGTTGCTCGATGCAGCGGAATTTTTTAAAAAAAAATCATAAGATGAAACCACATGATCCAAGAACATTTCTTGGATCGATTCATCTAGCCATAAACTATTAGAAATATCTCTTGCAAGCGTGGTTGCAATCACTTGATCTATAAAGCAAGAGATCCTCCTGACTCAAGTCCAATCCACGAAGATGTCACTTACGGGTGCGATGATGAGACGTGTACTTCCTATAATCCAAGATGAAGATCCAAGCCTTGAATCTCCTGATTTCATCCAATGAAATTCGACGTCTTCTACTTGTGCGAGAAGCACCAAGGAAGACAGAGATTTGACACCACGACGACGTAGCGACGACTGCAGTTCTCTCAAGAACTCAGAGTGGACGTGCTCTCTTAGGGAGAAAGATGGGGTGTGAGAATGAGATAAGGAGAGAGAGAAATTTCATGCGTGTACTCCAAGGGCTAGGGTTGCCCCTTCTTAAATAGTAGTTTGGTCACAGAAAATCACTAGTTAGGTTGATTTCTGTTTTTAATCAATGGCCATGATCATCTGTTGTTTAATAAAGCAACAACTATTGATTTATATTAAATTAAATATATGTTGCATTATCATCAACATAATTTAACTTAATAAAATTAGTCAACAAAGGATAGTAAAGGGGATAATGATTATCTCCTAAAGGGGTGGCATCACCCTTGAAAAAGCCAACGGTGACGTCACCTCTTAAGGTGATTATCATCTCATTATCCTTTTTATTATTTGCAACAACATTTATTGCAAATATATTCACTAAATTAATTCAAATTAATTAGTGAATATTTCAATAATGCCATTTAAAAATTATAAATCATATTCACAACCCAAAACAAAATGTAAATTACATTTCCAATTAATTGTCCAATGTGAATCCAATTCACATCAACAATCAATCAATAATTATTATTTACAAAAGTACTCTCTACAATATATTATAAATCATATTTATAATATACATTGATATTATGGATAACATGGATAGTACTTTCCAAATTCTGCATTTCCTTGATAATTAAATCTCATTTAAATATCTTTGATAATCATTATCCTAATATGAATCTCATTCATATTATTCTTGATTATTAAGTCTCGTTTAATCATCAATATCATGTTGCTTGGATACATATTTCATCAAAGGAATTATTCTTGAACTCGTTCAAGAATATTGTGCTTTCTCCGTTGATACTTGGAGATAAGGACATGACGATTATATTGTTCCATGTATAGTGACTTGGACATTGAGATCATATCTCAAATTCAGATCTTATGGACCTCCCATAGATGCTTGATTAAATCAAGTCCGCAAACTTAATCTTCTCATTGCATCTGAATCTCATTCAGATCAGTGTCCAACAATTGGACCAAGATCAAGTTACTTCTCTACTAAGAGGAGTCACTAAAATCCAGACATGTTTCATCACTCCCTCGGAATGGATGCGTCATGGTTATACAGTCGTTTATGATCACATCACCCTCAGGTATTCCCAATACCTTTACATCCTGCATACTGGAAGACCTTGAATAAACCCGAAGTCATAGATCTCTTTTATACTGTCACCTTCAGGGTTTTATCATTAAGATTCTCATTTGATCATTGGGATTTGATATCGATCATATGCTTTCCAAAAGCATATATCATACCTCTAAATTCTGTCAAGCTTCATAAGCAAGATGATCATGCATGGAATTTATCGATCGCAATATCTCATAAGTGAGCTCATGTCTTCCGGTTCATAAGTGAACATGTATGATCCCTTTGAGAGATCGTATTACTCATATGCCCTTATATGCACACCAGCTCATCGGTATATAGACCTTGGTTAGGTCATCAACCTATTGGTCTACCAAATGTACATACTCAGAAATATAGTAACACGTCTGTCTCCGTTCAGAGGATGTGTGCCTATATCGCGAGAGCATACAATGTAGGACTTTGGTTATCTCGATCACGTTAAGTCAACTTTTTGACCTAACTAATCTGACACCTCTGAATCTCTATTCCCATGCAGAGGACCTGCATCAAGAGGTCGGTCAGATATCAACCTATATGAGAAAGGATTGCCATCTCCTACTCAGGCTGGAGATCATCTCTTAACAATCATTTGACAGTGTTTAATGATTCATCAATCTAACTTCTTAGATATTCATTCAAACACCAATCTCTATGATTCAATTACTGAATCAACAACTGTATGATTATTAAGATGGCCATGGTACATAACCCTAATTGTACAGAGGGACATATTATGCAAATTATTTATTCTTCATTTCAGATCAGGGAATGATTTTCGCAATAACATTTATTGCATAATGGCTAGCCGTGGGCTCGCATGTCCAACAGAAACCAATGCTGAATGTTGATTTAAGCATCCAAAAAGAGATTTTGATAAATAAAACCAATCCAAGCACAACATATATTACGTATTTTCGACAACGAACAAAGCTCGGATGAGAGAAAAGTTCAATCTTATAGAATAAGCTCTAATATGTAATCAAAATAAACATCACATTAATCAATCCTCTACCATCTCAGCATCCCTCAGTCATATCTAATTAACTCATTTTCACACATTTTCAAGACTTTGGTGATAAAAGTGATATAGAGAATCCCTAATCTTTGGATACATACTAGTAATTTATGACAGATAATTCCTATTGTAATTTATAATAGATAATTCCTATTGTATATGCATAATCATTCATCTACATACAAAACTGCCTTCAAGCCATCGAGGACTAACTTTTCCATCATGTTTCAGTTGTTGTGACATTTACAAAATCTAATTCAATAAAATCTCTTTGTCCAATAATAATTGTTATTAGATACATTGTGGATTTACCTTTTTTCTTGAGATGATTGGTTATTGATGTTTCCACAAAGATCAACACTCTAACTAAATGAAAATATAAAACTAATTGTTGAACACTAAATAACAAGATGCTTTTAGAATCTATCAAATTCAGATCTTGAAAATTGAATTTAGTTCAACATGAGATGGATGAGATCTCAAAACAAAGGGGATTCTGATACCCTTAATATAACATCTTTTTTTCTCTATAATTGAAAGAACACATTGGCATTATACTTTTGAAATCTGCATTTGAAGTTTGTTATGATTATCGGCTTGGAATTGGCCTTTAAGGAGCTGAAGATAGCCTCAGATCAAAATGCTGGTAGGATCTATGATGAATGGATATTTTAACATGAAGAGCACACTTTACTGCTCTATTTGTTTTGGACTGATTATAACTTTGGAGCACATATTCCTCCTATGTTTGTATAGAACTTAATATAACTTTCTGTCTTATTTATATATGATTTTGCTTCTTTGAGATATTATACACATGTAAAACTTCTTACGTAGTACCATCGCGATCCGCCCTACGATCATGACCATCACGTTCGACTGAGGGTCCACCTTGTGCATGCTCCGTCCATTGATTGTTGCACTCCCTATGTGCCTGCCATTGGCTTACCTATAACCATTGTGCTCCTACCGCTAACATTCCTTGCATTTCTCCTCTACTAAATGAATCTACTAGGTATACATACCTCTCTCTGATTTATTATAATGGCATACATCTCCTTTTGTCCATTGCCACCTCCTCTCGTCACCTCTTCCACGACCGATTGTCCCTGCGACCATCTCTCACCACAAACGGCACAATCAGGGCCAATCCGAGTGCCATTGCCAGCATCAGACCCCGTGCCATCCCTAATGCTATCGCCCGCATCAGCCCCAGCACCACTGCCAGCACCACACTAATGCCATTGCCAGCACCACCCCCAGCGTCAACGCCAACGCCACCAAGTCCTGCCATCGCCATTGATGAGATGTTAAGAAGTTGAGTGAGAAAAGAGATAAGTGAGAGGAGATACACATGGCAGCTGAGAGTTTTGTCTTATAAGGTTAGGGTTTTAAAAAAGTTAGAGGACCCTCCAATAGCTACTTAAAATTAACAAAGTATATGGCCAACATTCTCTCTAGAGATTTCGTTATTTTATTTTAATAATAAAATCAAGCTTATATCAATAAAGTACTTAACAAAGTACAATATTGTCATAATAATGAACACTTTAGGAGTTTTGATATAATAAACCCTTAATTAAATTTTAAAAGAGCCCAGATGCGAATCAACCCCAATTATTTTAGTTACTATATATAATTCCTAGTCACATGCCCGATTTCTTGTCTTTTTTAGGAACTCAATTTTCGAGCACAAATACTTGATCGTTAGTTGAATAATGTTTTCAACATCAATTTGATCTTTTAAGAAAATTCGAATCAATCACGAAGAGGTGTCAGTATTGCCAATTTAGGTCGAATCAATTCTGGATTTGTATCCCATGCACAGGCAAATCCATATTTCTCTATAGATTAAATATCAATAGAGTTAGAAAATTTGCAAATTGCCTCCTTAATTTGATAAATTCAATAATTGTGATCAAATTGAGAAACGATTTATTCGTTGCTATATCAAAATAGTGACAGATGCAAAGAATTGTCGCTATTTGTAATATACTTAGCAACGAATGTAAAAAATCGTCACAATATCTATTATAATTAGCGACGAATAGATATAATTGTTGTTATATTGATGAATTTCAAAATATTTTGATAAATATTAATAATCATTGATATTTAATCGTCACGATAGCTACCATATTATGTAGTGTTAGAAATGATTTTTTTTACTTTTTCTGATGTTTTTAGATTTTTATTTTTTATAGTTAAGTAGATTAAGCTTTAAAATAAATAAATAAAAAGGAATAAATTGAAAAGTGTTCGTTATGTACATAAAATGATAAATATAAATTAGCTGGTTTTATGCAATGCAGAGTTAGGTCCCAAAACTCAAGTTTTATATGTGAACTCCAATCACTTCCGTTTAGTCTTGTTTTCTAGATATTTTAATGTTCATTAATTTAAAAATGGGTATAGTGAAATCTGACACTATATGTGAGAGATATTCAGCTTTACGACTTTCTATGCTCAAAATTAGGTTTGGGGTTTATTTGTCAATTCTACAAGTTATTATTTCTTGGTATTTTTTTATTAAATGAAGTTAGTAATATGTACACAATAGAGTTCATTCCATGTCAATTGAAGTTAGCATGAATTTATTAAAAATATCAAACATTTTTAAAATATGTACAATTGTACTTCAACACAAAATTCTCGTCAATTTTATGTGAATTTCCCTTGAATTTCCATGATGAATTAATTTTATCAAATTAATCGAGATGATTTTATAATTTTTATCATTTTAAATGGATTGAATTGTGTTTTGCTCAAGAATTAAGGATAAAATTTATGAATAAAAGTGATGAACCTGTGATTCATCAATCTCCTATACTTCAACTTTATTAGTCTCTGGGCAAACACTTATTTGGCCGAATTCCTAAATGTGTAAGTGATGAGACAAGATTCATCAATCAAGCCTCAAGTTTCGATGATTCATCAAAGTCGAGTACCGATTGACACTTATTCAAAAGGAACTCAATCTCTTTGGTTCTTAGTCTCTATGTACTATATATGTAACGAGTATAACACTTAAGTGTTGATCATAGTGCTTCACGTACAGTCGATGTTTCTCCAAAGATTCAAGTATGTAAGGCTAGGTTTAAAACTCGATCCTCGTCTCCAGTTCCAGAGTTCATCTCATCTTAGTCCAACATCTCTTAGTTGTCAGACTTAAAGGGTGTGACCATGGAAGTCTAAGTATGAAGCGAAATGGGATTATGCCTTTATTTTCTCTCCTCACATTGGACAAGAATCACTCAAAAGTTGTACACACACTACTATATAAATAAATCCATTTGTATTTAATTTTGTATAATCAACACGCCGGTCAAATATTGGAATCATTTGCACTTATTTTGATGGAGTACAACAAGTGTGACTTTTGTGGGTACTTTGTTTTGTAGCTTTTGACACCTTGGCTTTTTTGGTTAACGATAGAAAGCCACTTATTTTTCTGTACTAACCCGGTCCACTTTGGCTCGGGTATTATTCATTATGGCTTGGTCCAAGTGGACATTCAAATAGTTGGGAGCACCTTGTATCAGTTTATTGGCAAAATATTTTTGAGATTTTCGTTTCTCTTTGTTTTTCCTTTTTTCACTGATAAGCTCCTCGACTTTTACCAAGTTGATGTGTGTTGATCCACAAATTTCAAATATGTTTATAAGAATGCACACATGGCACCTGTGATTTTTTCAATATAGCACATGGAACCTCGCATTTTATGTCAATTGTAGAATTACGCCGTCCTCTTTCCAAATTGTATTTCTATTTTTAGTAACACTTTTTATTATGATTTTTTGTTATTCCCATAACACATGTTGTATATATTCTTTCTCAAAATGGATTCTTATTTTTTTGGTGATTCATCTTGTTGGATGGACGACTCGAAATTGGGGCTCATCATAACTCTAATGGACATAGGCCTATTGGATGAAATCCCAGATGAGGTGGCATCTTTCCTTGATTATGGAAGTGCCAATTTTGGTCGTTAGATGATGAATGTATGCATGGATTGAAACCACCATGTAGAAAGAAAGTGATTTTTGAGCCAACCACACTTTCTAAAAAGGGAGGTCCCCTTAATTAATATTTATTATTAAAAGTCAGGTGATAAGACTTGTTATAATTAGATATATGAATCTGATGAATCTCCATTTCACCACCTTTATTCTATCATTTTGTCCCTAAAATTCCTATCTAATGCATGCAAAATAGCCTTAATTTGTACAAATTAACCTTCATTCTTTGTTGTATAAATACCGTATAGAATAAAGAAAAGAAAAGGAATAAAATACCGAAGGTATTTTATGACCTAAACCCCAAGACCTAGGCTTCTTGATGACTGAGTTGACAAGGAATAAAGTTGGGGAAGATAAGGGCCAATAATGCAATAAAAATCCCATTTATTCATTCATCATTTATTCATTTTTGTGACCTATTTCATTTTTTCACTTTTTATACCTCAAATAAAGAAACTTTGTACATGAAAGTTGTAGATAATAATATATTAGAAAACTACAAAATTGATATCATGCAAAAATAATAAATAGTGTACGTTTTATACACAAAATAAGATTCCAAAATCCCAAATTCCCAGACCTCTATCTCTCAAATGAAAACTCAAAATGTATCAAAATCACCATTAATTTTATATAAATTTTAGTCTATTTAATGAAGGTGGTTTCATATTTTTGGAATAAAAATGTATTAGGTTTTTGGACCCCAATTGTACGATGTATCCGAATAAAATATTTATTTTATTTATTATTTATTATTTATTATTTTTATAATTTTAATTTTTTAAATTATGTAAATATTATTTATGACATAATTATATATTAAAACTAAAATAAAGCTATAAATAAAATATTAAAATAAAAATCATAGAAAAATACATAGATGAATATATAATACATATACCTATATAAGATATAACTTTATTTATTTAAGTGTATATATTATATCATAAAAATATAATAAAAATATATTTATATATAAATAATTTATAAATATATAAAATAAGAAAAATAAAACAACAAAATCAAAAATACAAAATTAAAATAAAAGACATAAAACATAGATTAATACACCTATAAATATACCCCTAAAATCAATTTGTAATAAACAACCTCTAAAAAATAAAAATAAAATACTATAGAAAATAATAAACATTTTTTATTTTGTAACTTGAAATTAATAAAATCATTTAATATTTATTATAGAATTTCCAAGTATTTTTTAGGGTGGTTTTTCCTGGTTGGTCCGCGTGGACTAACTTGGTGGCTTTGAGAGTTGACTGGTCAACTCTCTGACTCACCTCCATAGCCCTTGTCAGAACGGTCTTGCGACCTACTTCTCGATTTTCTATTCACTGATACACTGCTCAAGGAGATTTCGACCCTTCATGAAATCTCTTCCTTGTACATCTATGATCCATGCCTAGACTTTTCCTAGGGAAGATCTCCTTCGATAAGCCCTATATTTTGCATCAAATGTCACGCCTCATCACCTGTACATAACCACACTCTTCACCATTCTTCACTTTTTGGTTCTACTCTGCTCCGCTTCTTCACCCGAGAGTGTGCCCCAGGGTTCGAGATGGATGACAACAATCTCGCCCCAGGCTTCTTGCGACATGGAAAGGTGTTGAGCCAAGGGTTCCCAGCCACCTCTGTTGCTCCGTCATTGAGGTTCAACTTCACGGTCTTCCGACCACCGAGGTATGTTTAGCTTCTCTTTTTAGTGTAAGCAGTAGATGTAGGTTTAGATTAACGTGTTTTTATTATGGCTTAAGCATGCCTTCAGCTTAGATTTTGACTTAATACCTCACCGGAGCTCTGTTCCAACCACCACTGTTCACTCTTCACCCTGCCACCATTTCGCCTACGATAACCACAATAAAAGCCCAGTAGCTCTGCCCTTGCTTCACCTCTCTTTTCATGCAGGTACGACTTCTAGAAGGTGGCATTTGAGCCCCAATTTGGCCAAAGAATACCCTCCAAGTTTTCCAGAACTTCCCCGGCCTCCAGGGATCTTCCAGTGATCCCTGGAGCATCGTGAAGGACCTGGGTGGTGCGGAGGAGTCACGAGAACACATAGAGACCTTGGCGGAGGGATTGGAGGTCGGATAAGCCTACGAGATCGAATCAAAACTCACCCCATACGAGTTCACACATTGTTCTTCCACCTCCGTCCAACACCGTCGGATCAAGATCAGTTCTTCGCACACTACAGCCTTCATCCGATCGTGTCGTGCTTCCACCATTGGATCCCTTCCAGAATCTAATCCTGGATGCTCATCGGTGAAGCGTCATCAGTTATTGCGGATATGACACCTGGCAAGTGACTTACATCCGATCGTTCGTCCGCACCGCTGGTGGGAGTAAATTTCAATTGTACCCTCATGTTTTGTTATTTTATTTTTAGTTCTGTAAATATTATAATCAGTTAAACCTTTTGGTACATTGCAAAAGGCATCCCACACTTTCTTGTAATCACAATTTGGTCCCTTGCCAATGCATCTCACATGGCCGTCCACTTGAGGTGTGCATATTTTATATAAAGGTCCTCGGGCCTTTGGTTATTTATTTTTAGTACTTAAAAATTGAATTGCAGTTGTATAGTTTTGGTGTATTTGCAAAGTGGCCATCCAGTTTATTTTTAATTGCAATTATGCCCTTGCGAATTCAGTAGTTTTTGTGCATTTCTTCTAATTTTTAAATATAGCTCTCATACTTCGAAAATCACCAAAAAAATAAATGTAGGTTCCTGATTGCACACACTTCCATGCTAAAATTTTATTTTTGCAATTTAGGACATTTTATTATTTTCAAGAAATCATTTAGAGCACATTTATTCCCTGTTTAGATTAAAAAATCCATAAAAATATAAAGCTTTTTAAAAAATTCCCAAAAAAATATTTTTGTTAATTTATATATTTTGAGCCTTCAGACTAAAAATCCATAAAAATAGAAAAAGAAAATTCTTAAAAATGGAAAAATCCCAAAAACCCTTCTAAAATTCTAAAAAAAATTTAAAACCCCAGAAATAGTGTTTTTGATTTTATAATTTTCTTGATCTCATTATTTAGATTAAAATTGATTTAGAAAATTTTGAATATTATTGGCTATTTTTATTTTCATTTCAATTTCAGCCTATTATTTAATTCCTGATTTAGGGTATTTTTTACTTTAAAAATATATAAAAATTAGCAAAGTTTGTTAAAAATCACAAAAATAGTAGAAAATATTTAAAAGACAAAAAGATTTTACTTCATGTATTTTTAATATTTTTATTAATTTTAGAATTGTATTATCTACTATTATTTATATAATCTTATATATCCTATATTATATATTTAAAAGAAAAAGAAATTAAAAATCTAAAAATATAAAACTAAAAACAAATTATAAAAACAAAAAGATAAAAATATATATAATTAAAAACCTACATACACCATATAGGCAAGAAGCACACGTCACATTTTTTGCATTTTATTTGCACAATCTATCATTTTTGCTCCCTGTGTTCGACATTCACATTCTACACTACTAGCACTATACACATATTTTGTAGAGTTAAATAAAATAAATTTTAGCTCCACACTTTTATCTCATTGCTTGATTTATTTGTGGGTTAGTTGTTGATTGATTGGGATTTCTTGAGCGGTCAATACACGACTGTAGTTTTGCCTTGTGAAATTGTATGACTCTCGAAAAATCTCAATTTTCAAGTGGTGTCGTTGCTAGGGGAGCAACTGTGCTTATATTGGTTTTATTTGATTGTCTCTTCTTTGTCTATATTTTTCCTTTATTTATTTTCTCTTTTGTTTGATATTTATTGTTGAATTATCTAACCCCTCTCCTTGTTGACTTTGCTGCGAGGTACTGCGGATCGAGGGAGGCACACTATTAGGAGCACCTGCGTACATACTTGAAGTGAAGGCTACTTTCTGACCTAGGACCCAGGGAGACTTGGAGGATTTTTGCAGACATTTCCACTTAGCATTTTTTATTTCGTTTATTATTTGTAATTCAAAGTGAGAGAGAGAGAGACTATTAATTTGTAATATTCATGATTCTCTAGGACACTCTGCTACTTCACGAGGTCCAGTATCCGAGAGATTATTCCCTTGGGAGACTCGTCAGCTTTCCGTGTTTTCATCTCTTTTTCTTTCATTTGTTTTTCACTTTTTCGATTTTTCGATTTTTCTTTATTTTGTGTAATTGAGCCCTAGCATAGGTTTGCTTGTCTATAGATTAAGGCCAAACACCTAATATCATTACATGTACCTATAATCTCATTTGGAATTAGACAAATTTATATGTTAATTATTTGGATTTGAGATCACGTGTCGAGAGAGGTCGTATACAACGCTTGTAGAACCCGTTGTGGCAGGCACTGATCAGCATCGAAGACCGGACCTTGGTCTCATTTATGAGTAGTTGATATTTTGTGCTTCATGTAAATAGCAATTCCTGTACTTATAGTGATTTCATCGGCTTTGCATTGCATATAGATAGGTTTCAATTTTACTTAGCATCCTACACGAAGAGAGCTAGAGGTAAGATGAGCATTTACGCTTTAGCATGCATTATTGATTTCGTCTCATAGTGCTTTTCCGACTCTTTCTCTCTCTCTCTCTTATTTTGACCACCTAGATTGCTAAAGGAATTGACTCCTCATTAGGCTCGTGCATTTCTATTAAAAATAAAAAAGTGATAATCAATAAAATTGGGATTGTTAACATTCTCGACTCTAAAATCAATCAAAAAGAAAAATATTTATCTTGTGGAGAGTAACCCTCTCATTGTATTCGTTTTAGATTGCTCACGTACACACTAAGGATTAGTGCCGAAATCCCAGGATGCTAAGTGTTTGTACAATTTTGTGATCCTTAACTCTAAAACAAACAAGATAAAAAGATCGAACTTTCACGGTCTTCACCGTGTTGAGTAGGTGAATTTGAGGGGTTTGTTTTGAGTTGTGTATATTATTTGTGATTGCTTCTGTGCATACTTGATCGTCTCTGCGCACTTGCGCCTTTTCTCATATCTCTTGACTTAACCATCGTGCTCTCCAAATGATTTTCCTATTGTTTCGAGATGGCCGACTGGAGCGATTATTATCCAAACTTTGTGGATCCTTCGTACCCTCCAGCCAATCCACCTCCATTTTTCCAGGAGGATTTTGCTCCTGACTTTTGTACATATCCTCCTAACCCACTATTTCTGGCATCGGATGTTGAGTTTACCTTACCACCACCATCACCCTCACATTTTGACAATCTACTTTTCAGGAGGACTTTGCTCCAGGGTTGGATTTTTGTCCACACACACCACCCTCATTCCACTCACCCGATCGTGAGATTTTGGAGTCACCTTTCATGATATCCACACTTGAGACCTTGAACTAGATGTTGAGGATTGACTATTTAGCATATATGAGAACCAGAATACTGCTCCACCGTTTGAGGATATGGATTCACTTGAGAACACCCATGAAAGCTAGCAATCATAAAAATTATTAAAAAATGAGAAAAATTCAAAAATCCAAAAAGAAATCGGGAGGCACATTATGATTCAGACTGTGAGGAGAGGGCCCCATGCCGGACCATTTGCCCACACATTCATTCACTACATATCCCACCTTTGACCTCGAGGATGCCACTGTACAGACTGCTTTTGGCAATCCTTGTGTAGATGAGGTTTCTGATCTCCTTCGTAGTATGGAGGAGGTCCAAAAATCCAAAAAACCGTTGATTGAACCTGAAGTGGTGTCCGCTATTCATGAAATCATGGATACCCCACTTCGCCAGGACATGACCCATTTATTTTCTCCTCAACCTAAGAAGAGAAAGCAAAGGAGCAGATATGAGTGTCATATCTTGACCATAGCCACTACCCACACCATCACCCACCATCCCTTCTCTAGGGAAGGCAACACTGCTACACCATTCGTTAAATGCACCATCTCTGACTATTCATGTGATCACACTCTCCTTGACGGCGGTGCCTCAATTAGCATAATACCCTTCTCATTGGTACAGTCTCTTCACCTAGGGTCTCTCAAGAAAAACAGGATGATCGTTCAATTTACTGATGGATCTATCAATAGGTCGAAGGGTATTCTAGAGAATGATGTTATTTGGATTCATGGCATGAGGTATACTGTCGATTTCGTCGTATTGCCCATGGAGACCTCCACTGGGGAGCACTCTCCAATCATCCTAGGTCGACCCTTTCTCACCTCTGCGAGAGTCATTATTGATTACGGATCAGGAGAGATTTGCTTCCGTCCTCTTGACGAGGGTGATGTGGTCATCATTGCACCTACTGCTAACCAGAGACCTGCATTTGATGTGACAACACCTATTTTAGTTGACCCCGATGCCAATGACCTATCTTCTGATATCAGAGAGGTTTCCTATATGACCGATGATGAGACTCGAGAATTCCTCCGCAGGGAGGAAGACTCGGAAAGTATAGAGCTTGGAGCTCCCTCTTCTTTTGATTTGTGCTGTGTTGATGACATCCGTGAGATTTATACGATTGACACATTTGAGAGAAGGGTAGACATTATAGAGACTGATGAGAATGAATTTTATCTGATTGCTTTTATAAAGGAATTCAGGCCTTTTGATGATATGGATGATCCGATTGAAACCTTAGAGGACTAACATGACCTTACTACTTCCATAGATGAGTTCGTTCCCTTTTGTTTTGACCTAGTTGAGACACCCAAGGCCGGACCTAACCACACTTCTTCCACTGACCTATATGTGCCTTCTCACCCTAGGACCACTGAGAATACCTTCCAGGTCGACCCTGATTGGTTTGTGTCAGTTGAGGACCCCGATGTTGGCCTACACCTTGTCAGATCCATTCCTCAATGGTCTTGCAAGAAGGTTTGCTTTCTACCTTCTTGACCTTTGTAAATCCATCCTCTTGTATATTCACATTTATTTTCTTTTGTCCATTAACCGTATCGCTCATCCACGCCATTTTCGTGTATGCCTTGCTTAGGACGTACTTTGTCCTCAGAATAGGGGGTAGACGAGCCGAGTGTTCTTTCTCTGTTCCATTTCATAACTCTTGTTGTCCTGCACTTAGGACTCTTCCACCCTAAGTATAGGGGGAGTGATGTGTACGTTCTCTTCGATCTATTCTTCTATCTTCATATGTATTCTCTTCTTTTCTTCTTTTCATTTTCATTTTTCTTTTCTTTACCAGGAAAGGTGTCACCCTTTTTTGTCAGTCTTCTATACTTGGGGCGTACTTTATCCTAAGTATAGGGGTTGTGTACCCCGAGTTTTTCCTTCGTTGATCACGTCCACTCTCTCCTCTTCTTGTCTATACTTAGGAATATCTTACCCTAAGTATAGGGGGAGACAGTCTGAGCACAATCTGTTCAATCTCACCCTTGACCCTCCCTGCCTTCTGTACAGTCTGATATACTTACGATTATTTGATTCGAAGTATAGGGGGGATGGTCGACTTCTCATTTGCTTATTTCCTTAGTCATTTATTCTTCAGACATTTCTATATTCAGTACAAGTTATGCCTTCTCTTTTTCTCTCTGATCTATGAGGACATAGCTCAAGCTAAGTATCGGGGGGTCGTATATACTACGTATATACTTGAATCATAACTCATACTTTCGTATTTTTAATAATAAATATGGCTAAAAAACTGTATAAAATACTATATAATTCATAAAAATCAACGAATAAAAAGATGTGTATTATTCCTCAGATTATTTTTTTGTATTTACTGACTAATAAATCAGGTAAAAATATTTTTTTGCAAAATGTTTGAAAATCTTTTTGAAAAATCTTTTGAAAACATTTCGGAAAAAATTCTATTGAATATTTTCAACCTTTGTAAATTTGTTTTATTTGTAAAAATTTCTTTTCTTTGTATGAAATAAAAATATTTGAAAAATGATTTTCAATGGTTTGGAAAATAGTTACAAAAATATTTTGAAAAAAAACTGTATATAATATTTGAAAAAACTTTACAAAATGTTTTTCAAATATTTGGACTATGGTTTTCAAAATTGTTTGTAAAATACTTTTCAAATAAGTTTGAAGAATATATACATCACACAAAAATTCTTTACTAACTGTGTACATGTATATATAAAAATAACCACACATACCTTGTAAATTCCTAAAAACCCAACTCTTGTGAATATAGGATGCATTCCCGTGTCAATATTTGTACCTACTTTTATCCAAAATCTTTTGTTTTCAAAAATCACAAAGATATTTGCAAAACCAAAAATCCAAAAACATTTGCAAAATTTTTTTAAAAGCCTAAAAACTTTTGCAAAACCTTTTTCAAAAATCCATACAAAGTTCAGAAGTTTGAAAATTGCATCACAAAAATATTTTCTGCATTGTTCATAGTATTTGCATAGCATTCACATTTTTTGGGTTGAGTTTGATAATTGAACTATTCTAAGTTAAATTCAAAGATTGGAGCTTGGTTGGACCTTAAATCTGCCTAATCACATGAACTTTATAGGAACTGAAATTGAGGTACTTCATGTCTAGTTGACTTAATTCTTTGAGAATCGTGAGACTTGGTTCAATGTCATCTTGACTGCCTAAGTATCTTGGAGCACACGCACGACTCTTGTTGATAATGACCTAACTTGGACATCTGAACCTTTCACTTGGCTCAACTCAGTTGGAGTGGTAAGTTGATTGGATTTGTTGGTATGAGATGTACACAAGTGGAAACATTTGTCCTCGTCTAGGGAGGGAAGTTCACCCCAATCCATCTAGTAGCAGAGACATCTAAACACAGAAGAGTGTGGGTCGTAATAATGCTTAAAAAGAGGGATAATCTACTAGATCAAGGACTCCTTATGTAAATGTTGTTGTATATAGTATTTTAAAAAAACTCCAAAAATTTGGACATGCCTGATTGAAAATAGAATGCCTGCTGGAGTGTACATATTTGTATAGTCAATAAGTAAGCTTGAGATTCAAAGTCATATCATGTGAGCCTGCAGCTAGATGACTTTAATACACTGGTCATTGATAAGGATCGGATCTGATTGCGATTAAGTGATTGTGTTGTCGGTGTAGAGAATCACAAAGAGATCCTAGTCTATATCAAACAAAATTTCAGTTTAAAATAAGAGAGAGAGAGAGAAAGAAGGTGAATTGGATTCTCTCCTATTTTAAACCTTACACTTTTTCATTTAGCCAGGTAAGTGTGCCTGGGTCGAACACAAGGAGGCAGAATAGAGACACTTTGATTTTTGAGTGAAAAGTATATTTTTGCTATTTTTTATCTCTTTTTGAAACAAGTCGATTTTTAAGTTTTTATTTGGTTTTATATTTTTCAATTTTTATTTAATTTTTTTCAAAGTGATATTTTTCAAACAATTTACCTACAATATAATATGTGAGAAATAGGTGAAATATAGGTGATATTATATAGTAGGTAAATCGATCGAGCAACGAGCTCGAAGAAAACTCAAAAACAAATCAAAAAGGAGACGAAATTCAATGAATCAAAACATGACAATAAAACGACGAAAACACATAAGAAATACTAGAAAACCTTGATAGGGTAGTTGTGTAACTACCCTAAAAAATCGATACAAAATAATGTCGAAAAAATGTCCAAAGTCCCCTAACAACTTAGGGGTAGAAGTGCAAGAAAAAGAAATAATAGTTCTGTAATTTGGTCCACTGTCAGGGATTGTTCTATAAAGAAAATATGAATTATTACATTTAGGTCCCCACATAGGGACCTAAACGCAATTTCTGGAAAACTTAGAGGCGCTCTGAAATTCTGGAGGTCTTTTGGGTTTAATATGCAAATGTCACACCCCTTCGCGTTGGACGGCCATGATTATAACGTCAGGAGCTATCTGGGACGTCCTCTACTGCCATGTGTTGACAGCCTGTACACCGGGTTGTTCTTGGAGTTCTTCAGGCGGTTGAGCAACTGACGAAGGCGACTTCTTCCCCGATTTATTTCCGGTGAAAGTTGCATCGGTTGGGCCTCCTGCAGGGCCATAGGGGTCGCTCCTTCACCCCTCGAGCTCGCCTGCGGGTGAACACGGACGGAGGTGACAGAGAGCGGTGAGGCGTCGTCGAGGAAGATGACGGTCCACTGCTCCTAGAAACTAATGTAGTTCGTTGCGCCTTCTTTGATTAAGAATTGCATGAAGATGAAGACTCCAAATGCCTTGAAATTGCTCCAGATGCAAGCTAATCCTGTAAAGAACAAATGTATGTGCTTGATTCGCAACAAATTGGCCGAATGATTAAGATTTTTGCAAGATTAAAAGGTGTTTCCAAAATAGATGAAATATGCATGAATGGTAATGGCGAAGAATGAAGCGCAAAATGGTTTATGTTGAAACGAATTGGAGGTGGATATTGATGTGCGTCAAAGAAGGTTGATTAAGCTTCCTAATTACGTAAATATCCACGCTAATCGGGGTACGAGAATCGAGAGATAAAATGGTGAAATATGGAGGAATTACCTGTGAGTTAGAAGTGTATGACTTCCACGTCTTCGCTCTACGGGTCGGCTTCTCGAAGCTCCACGTGCAGGCGAGGTGCGACGCCATGGAACGTCTCCCTGATGATCCTCCTTCCACGCAGGTACCCTTGGGCGGAGCTGTCACCTCCAGAGCGGGAGGAATGAGGCTAGGAAGATAGGAGGTCAGCCACTAGATCTGGAGTTCAGGTGGTTAGGGAAGAGTTCGTTAGAATCCACCAACTTTAGGGGTATTTATAGATGAATTTACATGGGCTTCAAGGTTAATCCAAGGGCTGGCGAGTAAGAGGGTTGTTAGGTGAATAAGATCAAGGGATTATATCACATGAAGAGGTTATAGATGCGTGGGAAAATTAGGTGAACATGGCCGGTTCAAACAGAAGCTGTACCGGCTTCTTTGGAGAAGAAGCGCAGGTGTTGACACGTGTCAACACCTGGTTGGCCAGATGCATAAATAACTTATAAATTAAATAATAAATAATAAATAACATTATTTTAAATAAGTATAAAAACAATAAATGTAAATAATTAAATTATTTAAATTATAGAATAATTACTTTTTAAAAATAATAAATATTATTCGAGATATAATTATTACATAAATAAAAAGTATATATAAATAGGTCTTGGATTTTTAATTTAATAAATAAATAACTAAATATTAATTTTGTATTTTCTTAATTATTAGAATAATAAATAAAGTATATGTGAATTTTTAGGGATTTTAATAATTTAATTTAAATATATTAATAAATACAGGTAGAAGTTATAAATTTCAAATTTATCTATAAATTAGTGTTTTTGATTTTATTGAAATAATAAATAAGCTCCAAAAATTCTGAAATAAATTATGATGAAATTACAATATCATGAAAATAATTATAAACTATAAAATTAATAAAATTATAAATAGTGTGTTCTAAATCAAATAAATAGTCCAGAAACCCCGTTGTCATTAGGTCCCAAAACCGACTTTTTGCAAACGGACTCCGAATTCAATGAAATCATCTCTATTAATTAGAGAATATTATTCTATGAACTTTAAAGGTGAGTAAAGTGAAATTGGAGTTCGTATGAAGAAGTTATGAGGTTCGGAAGTTGAGAATTTGACAATTTAAAAGTAGGATTTCTTGGCATATATACAGAAGAATATTTTTAACTTATTTTTATATTTTTATATACATTTTTAGAAATAATTAGGAAAAGAGTTTGGTGAAAAATATGACATATGAATTAATTAAAAATCAATGAAGTTTTGGTATTTATTTGATACGTGAAAAGTGTGTGAAGTGTATCTTAATTTATTTTTATGGTTTTCTTTCCTGATCTCCCCCTACTTTTTGGTTTGTCGACCAATCCATGCTGACTTGGTCTTGGGGGTTAGGTTATATAAATATTCCTTGGAGCTATATTTATATTTATAAGTCATATTGTACATATATACATATTTACAATTAGCTTTATTTTCTTTTCTTTGTTCTTTATTTATTTACATGTTTTTTTTGCTTAAAAGTGCATTTTTATTTATGAATGATATTTTGATAAAAGATTGAAATTAATGTATATTTACATATATTTGTTAAGGGTTTTAAGATAAAATACGACAGAAAAGTTATTGAAGCATGGATGCATCAACCCCCTATACTTAAACTTTGCTAGTCCCTTAGCAAACACTTATTTGAAAAGTAAGTGAAAAAGAAAGAAAATTAGAATGAATTCGTTTTCCTAAACCAATTCATGAGAACAGACAAAGGACAGAGCTCGATCGGGCCTGAAACAAGCATTTTGTCGGATCCTTAACGAGGATTAGGATTTTATCCTCAACTTCCTCACGTTCCACCAATCCTTATTCAAGATCACTTCATCAGCTAGTTCAGAATCACTTATTCATATCGCAAACTCTATCATCCTTGAAGTCAATTTGTACAGTGTGTGAATTGATTTAGCTCTTCCTGCTTAAAGAAATGAAGAAACCGTCCATCCTGGCTATACACTTCTATTGCTTCCTCATCCATCTACTCTTTCCTCATTGAGGGAGGTATTCCCTTCTGAGGTCAGTTCGTGCTATGTCCACAATCGAATATAGAGAGAAAGTAGAAGAATGAGAAAAGAAGTGGAGTGCGACCAGTGTAGACGCATCTCCTTGTGAAGCTCAACCGGTGTAGCTAAGTCTCCACTAAGATGTGCAGGCATTTTTGGTGGAAGCTTGGACCATTGTGGTCGTATTTGTATTTGGTGGCTTCTTCTTTGATTTGGCTTTGTAATTTGCTTGCACTGCATTCATCTCTTTGTGCCTCGACGGATATAGCATCTTTTTTTCCGTCCCTTTTTTGAGGGCTTAGAAAAAATTGTGTCAGCAGATCCTTCCCTCATCCGAAGCGACTATCGCAACCCCAATCTCTCCCGTTTTTAGACATCAATGCTGCAAAGACAAGGATAGAAATGCATTACCAAGTTGTACTTCCCTTCGCAACTCCATACAAGTCGAGCTAAGTGTAGAGTGCATGTGTCCAAGATTGGTTCACTGGTGCAGAGTTGTACGGATGACACCAAATGGTCTACTTAAGCACATATGAATAGATTTCCCAAATATGGTCTTATGGAACCCAAAGATTTTAAGTCAAAGACCTGAAGAGTCTAAATTCTAGATCCTAACTAGGCTCCTTACAATGAAAGTTAAAGGTCGTGATCACGCTCCATCCTTTAGACTAGACTCAATCCTTAGTTCCAGAAATGAAACTTATTCTGAAAAATGCGAATGCAAATGCAACCATGTTTTTGTGAAGTCTATTTTCTGAATTTTACTCATTTTTATGAAGTTTAAAGCTTTTGTAATTTTTATGACTTTTAGGACTTTATATTTTTTATGGATTTTCTGCTTTTTTTATTAACAAGATTTTCTATACGAATTTTACAAGATATATTTTTATTTGAGTTAAATATCTAATGTATTTTACAGATTTTATCTACAGAGAATTTTTACAAGGATTAAATGATTTTTACACATGTTTTAATAGATAAGATTTTAAATAAATATTATACAAATTTTAAATACCTATTTTAAATACATATTTTAATTTAAATATTTTAATTATAGATTTCAGACATATTTTACCTATTTACAAGGATTTTATAAATAATAATAAATGTATAAATGGATTTTAAATTAACCCTCACCCACTTTTTATGGATTTTATAGGTATAGAAAATACATAAAAGTATGAGTTATGGATAAAAGTATATATAATATATATGCACCCCCTATACTAAGCTTGTGTTATGTTCTCATAGCATCAAAAGAGAAAAAGGAGGACATAACTCGTGCTAAGTAAAAGTGGGTGAAAAAGAATATAGAATACAAGTCAGTCAACCCCCCCATAATTACGATCAGGTCATTGTAAGTATAACGGAAGAGCAAAAACGAGGTGACTGAGTGAAAGGATATACAACGAAGGAACAAAAGGAATAAAGAGAACGAAATCATCGAAATCACGGGATCCCCCCTATACTTAGAATAACGCATCCTAAGTATAGAAAAGAGTGTAGCCAAAAAATCGGAGACCAGTGATTTGAAAAAGAAAGGATATACAAAAGTATCAGAACAAAATATAAAACGCAAATCAACGAACAATCAGTCCCCCCTATACTTAGGATATGGTATCCTAAGCATAGAAGACGAGCAAAAAATGGGGACGATTGTGGTCTACGAAGAATATACAAGTGTTGCGGATCTCTAGAAATCGAATGGCTCAAAAGATTTTGTACAGGATGAGATTTAAAAAAACGATCATGAGTCCTGTACAAAATAAATCATTTCAATACGGGCCAGATGATCAGTAGTCTCTACGAAGTGCTTCAGCATCTGCCCGTTAACCACGAACGGCTCTGCACCAGATGACACATCTGATATTGCTATACTTCCATTGTCGTACACCGTTCTGACTATGTAAGGTCCTTCCCACTTGCTTTTCAATTTGCCAGGAAAAATTCTCAATCTTGCATTAAACAACCAGACTTTCTGCCCAGGGACAAAGCTCTTGTGTCGAATATGTCTATCGTGCCATTTCTTCACTTTGTCCTTATAAATGAGAGTGTTCTCGTATGCCTGATTTCGAATATCTACTAGCTCATTCAGATATATCTTTCTCTTGTTTCCTGCTTTCTGTGCATCAAGTAAAATTTCTCGAATAGCCCATTCAGATTTGTGCATGATCTCTACGGGCAAATGGCATGGCTTTCCATAACCAGTCTGAATGGTGAAGTACCTAAGGGAGTTTATATGCATTACAATATGCCCAAAGAACCTGATCTAGAAGTTGCGACCAGTTCTTTCTGTCCGGTCGTACTAATTTCTGGAGAATTGATTTCACCTCCCTATTTGAGACATCAATCATGTCGTTCGTCTGTGGGTGATAAGGAGAAGCTACTATGTGATCAATGTCGTATTGCTTCACTAGCTTTTTGACGTCCTTATTAATGAAATGACTACCCCCATAAGAAATAAGAATACATGGAATCCCAAACCGTGAAATAATGTGTTCCCTTAGGAACTTGCAAACTATCTTACTGCCTGCAGTTTGTGCGGGTATAGCCTCCACCCATCTATTAACATAATCTACAGCGAGAAGAATGTACTCAAAGCCGCTGCTGGAAGGGAACAGTCCCATGAAATCTATACCCCATGCGTCAAAGATCTCGCAAATAATGACGGGTCGCATAGGCACTGAATCTCTAGCACTGACTGTCCCTACTGCTCTCTGACAATCCGGGCAACTTTTTTCTTCCTTCACAAATGTGCATGCATCTCTAGTAAGAGTCGGCCACCATAATCCGCTCTGAAGTACTTTCTATGTTGTCCTCTTCCCTGAGTGATGTCCCCCTGCCTCTAAAGAATGGCACAAGGTGAGGACACTATTATATTCCTCCCGAGGAATACAACGCATGTAAACACAATCTGGTCCCTCATGAAAAAGAATCGGATCCTTCCAATGGTAGTATCGTGCCTCGAAAACTAGTCTATCAACTCGATTCTTTGGCCAACCCTGAGGACTTTTCTGCGTAACCAGAAAATTCACTATATCTGCATACCATGGAAGCTCGGTAACTGCAAAGATGCTCTCGTCGGGAAATCTCTCTGCAATCTCTGGCGTGTACTCATCTGAAGGCTTCTCTATCTGTAATCGGGAGAGGTGATCAACTACCACATTCTTTACTCCAGGTTTGTCTTTAATATCCAAATCGAATTCCTGAAGTAAAAGAATTCATCGAAGGCATGCCTTGGCATCCTTCTTTTCCATCAAAAACCGGATAGCTGTATAAACTGTGATTTTGGAGCCAAGAAGATAAGATCTGAATTTATCTAATGCGAACACTACCGCCAACATCTCCTTTTCTGTCACTATGTAATTACACTGAGCATCATCTAAGGTTCTGTTGGCATAGTGGATAGCAACAGGAAGTCCATTCCTCCTCTGTCCTAATACAACCCCGACCGCAAAATCTGAAGCATCTGTCATGATCTCGAAGGGTAGAGACCAATTAGGTGGTTGTAGGATAGGAGCACTGATAATCATTTCCTTTAATGTGAGGAAGGCATTAAGACATTTATCATCTAACAAGAACTCGATGTATTTTCCTAATAATTCAGTTAACGGTCGAGCAATCTTGGAGAAATCCTGGATAAATCGGTGGTAAAAGCCGACATGCCCCAGAAATGACCGTAACTGCTTAATGTTGGATGGTGGTTCGAGATGCTTGATGACATCCACCTTGGCAGGGTCAACCTCCATGCCTCGCTGGGAGATGACGTGCCCCAACACGATCCCGTGTGTAACCATAAAATGGCTCTTTTCCCAAGACAGAACAAGATCTACCTCATAACATTTCTGAAGAACATGGTCTAGGTGCGCTAAACAATCGTCAAAGGACTCACCATAGACCGAATTCATAAAGACCTCTAAAAAATCACCGACCATGTCTGCAAAAATAGCAAGCATACACCTCTGGAAAATAGCAGGGGCGTTGCACAATCCAAAGGGCATCCGACTAAAGGCATACGTGCCAAACGGACATGTGAAGGTGGTTTTCTCCTGGTCTTCAGGAGCAATGGTTACCTGGTTATATCCGGAGTAAACGTCAAGGAAACAGAAGTATTCCTTCCCTGCCAACCTTTCGATAACCTGGTCTATAAAAGGTAAAGGAAAGTGGCCCTTCTTCGTCGCGGCGTTCAGTTTTCTGTAATCAACACAGACCCACCACGACGTGGTTACTCTCTTTGGAATCTCCTCTCCACTCTCATTTTTAATCATTTGAATTCCCGACTTCTTCGGGACAACATGTAATGGGCTAACCTATTCAGAGTTGGAGATAGGATAAATGAACCTTGCGTCGCACCATTTCATAATCTCTTTCTTGACAACCTCTTGTAAAACTGGATTTAGCCTAAGCGAAATTCTTTGGAAGGTTTGCTGTCATGATCGAGATATATATGATGAGAACACAAAGCATGATTAATCCCGCAGAGATCGGATACAGTCCACCCAATAGCTTTGCGATTTCTTTCAAGAACCTCCATCAAATGAGATTCTTGTTCTTCGGTCAATGATGAACTGATAATGACTGGAAATTGTCGATGTGGACCCGCAAGGAAAGCGTACTTCATATTTGGTGGCAACAACTTCAGTTCTAGTAAGGTAGATTCTGGCTCTGCTGAAACCTCATCTATATGTGTATTGGGATCTGTATCGGTTGTGGATTTGTCTGCAATCTAGTTATCCACCATCTCAATATGCTCTAGAGTCGGACTACAGAAGATGTCTAAAACATCATCTGACTCGCTATTATGCTCATCCTCAGAATGACTGGTCTATAAAAGATAAAGGAAAGTGGTCCTTCTTCGTCGCGGCGTTCAGTTTTCTGTAATCAACGCACACCCACCACGACGTGGTTACTCTTTGGAATCTCCTCTCCACTCTCATTTTTAATCTTCTGAATTCCCGACTTCTTCGGGACAACATGTAATGGGCTAACCCATTCAGAGTTGGAGATGGGATAAATGAACCGTGCGTCGTACCATTTCGTAATCTCTTTCTTGACAACCTCTCATAAAACTGGATTTAGCCTACGCGAAATTCTCTGGAAGGTTTGTTGTCATGATCGAGATATATATGATGAGAACACAAAGCAGGACTAATCCCGCAGAGATCGGATACAGTCCACCCAATAGCTTTGCAGTTTCTTTCAAGAACCTCCATCAGATGAGATTCTTGTTCTTCGGTCAAAGATGAACTGATAATGACTGGAAATTGTCGATGTGGACCCACAAGGAAAGCGTACTTCATATTTGGTGGCAACAACTTCAGTTCTGGTAAGGTAGATTCTGGCTTTGCTGAAACCTCATCTATATGTGTATTGGGATCTGTATCGGTTGTGGATTTGTCTGCAATCTAGTTATCCACCATCTCAATATGCTCTAGAGTCAGACTACAGAAGATGTCTAAAACATCATCCGACTCGCTATTTTGCTCATCCTCAGAATGACTAGAGGAAAACAAATCAGCTAAATGAAACTCTATCTCTAGATCATCTGAAGTGGAGGAATCGTGTAAAGACTTTGAATCTGAATGATCTGCAATAAACTCCTCAGAAGTCCGATCCATCTGCTTCTCGTCATCCATGCTGAATCATAATGTACCCTCATAAGAACTGTCAACTGTAGTCTCGGACCCATCCTCTGCTAGGAATTATTGGGTCTCTACTCGATACCTCTCAAGGTCGTCAAGACGAACCTCATCCATGTAATCACAGGTGGCTAAAGAACTCAAGAAATTGGAAGATGCATCACTGGATGTGTTTGAATCTCTCGCCATCTCTATATGTACCTTCTCGCCCTCGGTGCGAAAAGATACCTTCCTTGTATCATAATCGAAGAGAGCCTTCGTGGTCTCTAAGAAAGGCCTCCCAAGGATGATCGGGGTAAGGTGTAACTGCGTAGGGCAATCCATGTCCAGGATAGTAAAGTCCACTGGGAAATGCAAACCCTGCACAGTTACGATAATGTTCCTTAATATACCCCTATGTCTCTTTACGGATCTATCAGCAAACTGAAGAATCGTGCGGGATTTGTAAAGAGGGCCTAACTCGAGCTTGTCGAGTAAGGAAGATGGTATCAAATTGATCGAGGAATCATTATCTGCGATCGAATTCAGTATTTGTGATCTCGCATCTGACATAATGCGCTCCTGAATCCTTCTTCTTCCGTAACTTATTCTGAATAGCACAGGATGTAGCCTTGGTCAAAACATGTTTCTTTGTATGTGATCTCTTTTTCCGACGCGTAGTGTATTGATTTTTCAACTGATTCTTAAGCGTAGGAAAATGATCCAAGGCATCATGAAGTGGAATCTTCAGTCTCTGGAGTCACAACATTCTCTTTGTTATTTTTCTTTACTTTTCCAAACAAAGCATCAGGAAAAGGAACAATATCAGGAATAAGAAAATCAGACTTTTTATTGCATTCAGAATCAGCTTGTACATCGAGAGTTTCAGAATTACGAACAAAACTCTCTAAAACAAGGGAAGACATATTTTTGTTGGGAGTATCTACATGGTCTGGCGTGATATCATCGTCTGACTCGCCGGTGTCCATGTCAACTGTTTCGGCATCGCTCCCTTCTCTCTGATCTTCATTATGATCCTTATCATTGTGTCGATTCTCCTCCTCAGCATCAGAATCTGGTTGCTCATGGATTTGCTCCTGCTCCTCATCAAGTGTCCTCTCCTCTTTTCCATCAGGTGCTTGTGGTGATCTACCGCTCCTGAGACGAATGAATTTAGATAAAAATTCAGGAAAAGAGATCGTACTTGTAGTGTTGTCTACCTGATCTAGATGCCTCCTCTTGTTGTTCGGATAGGCTGGGCTGGGAGAGTGGTCTTTGGTGCGGTTAACTCATCCAGACGACGGTTAACCTGCTCCATCTCTGTCTTGTGCGCAATTTGGAGCGTACTCAGCATATCCATGATTTGATTTAGAGCATGGGCCTGTGAAGACATCTCATGTTCTGTGTGGTGGCTCTGGCTTTCTACTATCTCCTGCCTTGGCGCATATTGCTGTGAGGTGGAAGGCTGGGAGGATCTGTGCGGTGTAAAGGAAGACTGATGCTGCTGCTGATAGTGATATGACTGTGAATGGTTAGCAGGATACTGGTAGGAATGCAGTCTCTGATAAGCACGCTGGTGAGACTGCTGCTGCGTGAAGTTATGTCGGTGCTGGAAGTGTGGACGTCCATGTTGCGGTTGGTTGTACTGCTACTGCTGATAATGCGGTACACTCGATTGTTGAATTGGAGTATACCAAATCCCGTTGATCTCAAGAGTGGCTTGAGGCTCAATATCCATGTCTGCAGCACTGGTGATCTGGCCAGGATTGGCATGAGACTGATCCTCATGTCAATCAATCTACAGAGTCTCATGCTCGCTCTGTACAAAATGAACCTGTCGAGTGGGTGGAGCGGGTAAGGTCCTTCGTGCAAGTTGCGTTGTCGAAGAAGATTGGCCCCGCTGGTACTGAAGTTGGAGTTCTGAAACCTTCTTCGTGAGATCACTCAGCTGCTGAGGCAGAGATGAGAGTTTCTCTAACTCTCGCAGCGGCTGTAAGTCCTAAACTTGTTTCTGAATCACAACCACCTGTGTTAATTTCTCGCTAATGAAGCCCATGTTGGTGTTGGATTCAGATTCTGAGATATTAGCCACCTTATGATGCTCTCGGTGATGTGGTGGCTGAGGGGCTTTCTGAAATGCCCGAGTAAAGTCGACGACTCTTGAGTTCTCTGCCATCACTTCGAAGATGGATCAGACTGACTCGGCATCCTTACTCAAATAGCTACCGTCACATGCGGCACTTACTAGCCCCTGAATGTCCGGCTGGAGTCTTCCGAAATAGTTTTTTACGAGCACCTTCATTGGTATCTCATGATGCGGGCATCTCTCCGTAAGATCTTTGAATCTGTCCCATGCCTCATGGAAAGATTCATTCGGATGTTGTGTGAAGTTGGAGTTCTGACTCCTCATCATGTTCGTCCTCCGCAGAGGAAAATACTTATGCAAGAATGTGGACTTCAAATCGTCCCATGTAGAAATTTCCCTTCCTAGATGGCTCAACCAGTAAAGTGCCTTATCGGCTAAGGTGAAGGGAAAGGCTTTGAGGCGAACAGCCTCCTGCGTAACTCCTGGATAGCTAGTCGTACCACAAATCATCTCGAACTGTTGCAAAAAGGTAAACGGCTCCTCTGTAGCATTCCCGTAGAACTTGGGAAGCAATGAGATGAAGGACGACCTCAATTCGTATGGCCCTTGATTCAGCGGTAGCCGAATCCAATGATGGAGCGTTCTCGCGCCTGGGTCATACTTTTCTCATAAAGTGGTAGGAACCACTACATGCGGTAAAGGGTTCCCGGCAACTGCTCGCAACGCGGCTATCTCAGCTCGCAACTCGTTCTGAGTTCTAAATTGTTCTCGGATCTGCAAATTCATCTATTGTAAAGTATCGAGAATTCCTGTCGTCATATCTATGGTTGTATCTAGTCTTCCGTCATGGTGCTCCTCAGCTGGTGGCCTCTCCTCTGCTGGTCCTTTACCACGAGTCATGTGTTTCAGATCTGCTGTGAAAGAAAATATCTCGTACGAACTCAGCAAAAAATCAGCGGGAGATATCGATGATGTATTGAAACAAGGGTCTGCCTCAATAGACTGGCCGGGAGGTGAGGGAGTCTAGGTCTGACTCTCCTCGAGATCAGTTGGGATCAACTCGGGAAGAGGGTCATCCCGAGCTTGTGAAGATATATGACGGACGGTGGACGGTCGAGAGCTCACGGAGTTTGAGCAAAAAAACCGTCGAGTCGTCATCTTCGATGTCAAGAGAATGATCGGGAGAGCACAATTTATGATTCAAAAGATGGTAAATGTGTAAAGTTGCGGTAACTCACGCCTCGCAAACAAACACAAAGCAAACCCTGTTTTCACCAACACAACCCGATGATGACCGTAAGAGTTCGGTCTTTTATTTTGTCGGTTTTAGGGTTGTATTAGCAAACAAGTGTAATCACGGTTACGCGAGCCGATAGGTGCCCGATGTTTTCCCCGAAACACTGTCCTGAGTCTTTACAGAAAACCACTTGCTCTCAGCTAGTATGGGAGTAAGTACGGACCATTTTCGGCCACTCGTGTTACTTGAGGACGGAGCCTTACGCGGTGTCCTCTAAACCCCCCACTCTGCTAAGTAAACCCGGACCGTTTCCGGCTACCCGAGCTTACCCACTGAAAAGCAGTAATTAGGTGCATAGACTAAGTAGTATTTCGTGAGAAATACAGATTTTTGGTTCTATCCTTACGGTTCGTCTCTCAGTCACGCACTTTGAGAAAAATGTGCGGGGATTACTCTCCCAAATCGATTGAATCTTACGTTTATTTTAGATCAGATACGTTAGCAGTCCCAATTTTATTTTTGGGGTTTTATATTTTTTGGGTTTTTTCAGACAAACGTCTGCCGAGTGTCTTTATTGTTTTTATAAAAATCCTAAAATTATACACCTAGGTGGAGAGTCCTAAGACTAACTACAAAAGCACGATCAGATAGAAAACAAAAAAATCCTAAGCAAGCACCTAACCTCGAGAAAAGCTGCGGAAAAATCGTCGATGCGAGAAAACCACGGTGGGTGCCCTGATCCCCCGAATACACGGTACTCGGTGAATTAGACCCTGAAAAAATGGGAGGGAAGGTACAAGTCAGGATACCCTTAGGGGGCCCCTTTCTACGAAAACAAAAACACGGGCAAGTGCCCCCTTTTTTACAAGAAGAAAAGAAAATACAAGACAGAACCTAACTATTCCTGCCCCCTGCAACCGAGAACCTCGGTCTCTTCACTTTCAACTATTTTGCGTCTTTTGAGAAAACCAACTGAACCTGCAAGCCCTGCAAGAATTAGTTAAGAAACAAAAGAAAAACACACAAAAAACCGTAACAAGACTGTTAAAAGAAACACGAAAAACCTTAAAAAAGAAGTAAAAACTGTAAATCGAAAACCAAATGAAAATTAATAAAAACAATAAAAAAGTCAAAAATAAAAATAACCCTAACGCCTCCTTGGCAACGGTGCCATTTTGATAAGGCTCGGATCCGATTGCGATTAAGTAATTGCATTGTCGGTTAGAGAACCGCAAAGAGATCCGAGTCTATATCAAACAAAATTTTGGTTTAAAATAAGAGAGAGAGAGAGAAAGAAGGTGAATTGGATTCTCTCCTATTTTAAACCTTACACTTTTTTATTTAGCCAGGTAAGTGTGCATGGGTCGAACACAAGGAGGCGGAATAGAGATACTTTGATTTTTGAGTGAAAAGTATATTTTTGTGATTTTTTTATCTCTTTTCGAAACAAGTCGATTTTTAAGTTCTTACTTGGTTTTATATTTTCAATTTTTCAAAGTGATTTTTCAAACAATTTACCTACAATATAGTATGTGAGAAATAGGTGAAATATAGGTGATATTATATATAGGTAAATCGATCGGGCAACGAGCTCGAAGAAAACTTAAAAATAAATCAAAACGAAGATGAAATTCAATGAATCAAAACATGACGATAAAGCGACGAAAACACATAAGAAATACTGGAAAACCTTGACAGGGTAATTGTGTAACTACCCTAAAAAATTCGATACAAAATAATGTCGAAAAAACGTCCAAAGTCCCCCTACAACTCAGGGGTAGAAGAGCAAGAAAAAGAAATAATAGTTCTGCAATTTGGTCCACTGTCAGGGACTGTTCTGTAAAGAAAATATGAATTATTACATTTAGGTCCCCGTATGGGGACCTAAATGCAATTTCTGGAAAACTTGGAGGCGCTTTGAAATTCTGGAGGTCTTCTGGGTTTAATATGCAAATGTCACACCCCTTCGCGTTGGACGGCTAGGATTATAATGTTAGGAGCTATCTGGGACGTCCGATACTGCCACGTATCGACGGCCTGTACAACAGGTTGTTCTTAGAGTTCTTCAGGCGGTTGAGCAACTGACAAAGGCGACTCCTTCCCCAATTTATTTCCAACGATAGTTGCGTCGCTTGGGCCTCCTGCAGGGCCAGAGGGGTGGCTCTTCCACCCCTCGAGCTCTCCTGCGGGTGAACATGGACGGAGGTGGCAGAGAGAAGAGAGGAAGATGACAATCCACTGCTCCTGGAAAATGATGTAGTCTGTTGCGCCTTCTTTGATTAAGAATTGCGTGAAGATGAAGGCTCCAAATACCTTGAAATTGCTCCAGATGCAAGCTAATCCTGCAAAGAACAAATGTATGTGCTCGATTTGTAAGAAATCGACCTAATGATTAAGATTTTGGCAAGATTAAAAGGTGTTTCCAGAATAGATGAAATATGCGTGAATGGTAATGGCGAAGAATGAAGCGCAAAATGGTTTATGTTGAAACGAATTGGAGGTGGTTATTGATGTGCGTCTAAGAAGGTTGATTAAGCTTCCTAATTACGTAGTTATCCACGCTAATCAGGGCACGAGACTCGATAGATAAAATGGTGAAATATGGAGGAATTATCTGTGAGTTAGAAGTGTATGACTTCCAGGTCTTCGCTTGACGGGTCGGCTTCCTGGAGCTCCACGCGCATACGGCGAGGATGCAAGGCGAGGTGCGACGCCTTGGAACGTCTCCCCGATGATCCTCCTTCCACGCGGGTACCCTTGGACGGAGCTGTCACCTCAAGAGCAGGCAGAGCGAGGCTAGGAAGATAGGAGGTTGGCCACTAGATCTGGAGTTCAGGTGGTTAGGGAAGAGTTCGTTAGAATCCGCCAACTTTAGGGGTATTTATAGTTGAATTTACATGGGCTTCAAGGTTAATCCAAGGGCTAGCGAGTAAGAGGGTTGTTAGGTGAATAAGATCAAGAGATTAGATCACATGAAGAGGTTATAGAGTGCGCGGGAAAATTAGGTGAACATGGCCGGTTCAAACAGAAGCTATACCGGCTTCTTTGTAGAAGAAGCACCAGGTGCTGACACGTGTCAGCACCTGGTTGGCCAGATGCATAAATAACTTATAAATTAAATAATAAAAAATAAATAACATTATTTCAAATAAGTATAAAAATAAGAAATGTAAATAATTAAATTATAGAATAATTACTTTTTATAAATAATAAATATTATTCGAGATATAATTATTACATTACTAAATAAGTATAAATAAATAGGTCTTGGATTTTTATTTAATAAATAAATAATCAAATATTAATTTTGTATTTTCTTAATTATTAGAATAATAAATAAAGTATATGTGAATTTTTAGGGATTTTAATAATTTAATTCAAATATATTAATAAATACAGGTAGAAGTTATACATTTCAATTTTATCTATAAATTAGTGTTTTTGATTTTATTAAAATAATAAATAAGCTCCAAAAAATCTGAAATAAATTATGATGAAATTACAATATATGAAAATAATAAAAATTATAAAATTAATAAAATTATAAATAGTATGTTCTAAATAAAATAAATAGCCCAGAAACCCCGTTGTCATTAGGTCCCAAAACCGACTTTATGCAAACGGACTCTGAATTCAATGACCACCTCTATTAATTAGAGAATATTATTCTATAAACTTTAAACGTGAGTAGAGTGAAATTAGAGTTCGTATGAAGAAGTTATGAGGTTCGGAAGTTAAAAATTTGGCAATTTAAAAGTAGGATTTCTTGGCATATATACAGGAGAATATTTTTAACTTATTTTTATATTTTTATATACATCTTTAGAAATAATTAGGAAAAGAGTTTAGTGAAAAATATATACATATGAATTAATTAAAAATCAATGAAATTTTGGTATTTATTTGACAAATAGTGAAAAGTGTGTGGAGTGTATCTTAATTTATTTTTATGGTTTTCTTTCTTTATCTTCCCCTAGTTATTGGTTTATCGACGAATCCATGCTGGCTTGGTCTCGAGGGTTAGGTTATATAAATACTCCTTGTAGCTATATTTATATTTATAAGTCATATTGTATATATATACATATTTACAATCTGCCTTATTTTCTTTTCTTTGTTCTTTATTTATTTACATATTTTTTATTCTTAAAAGTGAATTTTTATTTATAGATGATATTTTGATAAAAAATGAAAATTAATGTATATTTACATGTATTTGTTAAAGATTTTAAGACAAAATGCGACAGAAAAGTCAATGAATCATAGATTCATCAGTCATGCATCCTAGGATAGGTAGCTACACTAGCTACCATCCATTCTTCTCTTCACCCCATGCTCTTGAGCCAGTTGCCACTTGAATTTAGAAGAGAATACCCCTCTTCTCGAGGAAAGAGTTGTTGGATTGTGGAATCTTTGGGTTGTCATGCTGGAGAAAACAATCTCTTTATCATTTTTGTTGAGGGGAGCCACTATCACATACACTGTACAAGTGAGACTCATAGTCATAAGGGTTTGCGTATGAGTTGAAATATTATGTCCTCACTATTGAGGATACTTGAGCAGAGTTTTGGGATTCTCGAAGGCTGTTGCGTTTCAAATCCGTCTCCTAAAAAGGTTCCGATCGCACTAAAATTCCAAAGGTCCGACTTAAGCTCCAAACTTTGATTTTGTGAAGACAATTTTGAGAATTAAATTTAATCTACATTTTTCTTTTTCTTTTCTTTGTTTTTCATTTTCTACACGTATTCCATAAGCAGGACTAGTAAAGGCAATTATAGGAAGGGGTTAATCTCCAATTCATCACCTTTATTCTATCATTTTGGCCTTAAAACCCTATATAATGCATGTAAATAGCCTTAATTTGTACAAATTAACATTCATTTTTTGTTGTATAAATACTGTATAAAATATTGTTTTTAATGACAAAATTATAGAATACAGAAAAAAAGAAAAATAATACAATATCAAAGGTATTTTATGACCTGAAACCCCTATACCTAGGCATCTTGATGACTTGTTCGTCAAGGATAAAGTAGGTGTAGAAAGGGGCGATAATGCAATAAAAATCCCATTTATTCATTCATCATTTATTCATTCACCATTTATTTATTTTTGGGACCTATTTTATTTTCCACTTTGTATACCTTAATTAAAGAAACTTTGTACACGAAACTTGTAGATAATAATATATAAAAAACTATAAAATTGATTTCATACAAAAATAATATATAATGTATTTTTTTATACAAAAAATAAGATTCCAAAATCCAAATTTCCCAGACCCATATCTCTCAAATAAAAACTCAAAATGTATCAAAATCACCTTTAATTGTATATAACTTTTAGTAAGCTATTTAATGAAGGTGTTTCATATTTTTTGGAGTTAAGATATCGAAGTTAGGTTTTTGACCCCTATTGTACAATATACATGAACAAAATATTCAATTTATTTATTCTTTATTATTTTTATAATTCTATATGTTTTATAATTATGTAAATATTATTTATAATATAAGTACATATTAAAACTAAAATAAAACTACAAATAAGATGTTAAAATAAAATACATACAAAAAATACATAGATTAATATACAATACATATACCTATATAAGATATAACCTTATTTATTTAAGTGTTTATATTATATCATAAAAATATAATAAAAATATATTTATTTATATAAAAATAATTTATAAATATATAAAATAAGAAAGTAAAATAATAAAAATAAAAAATACAAAATAAAAATAAAAGACTTAAAACATATATGAATATACTTATAAATATACTCATAAAAACTAATTTGTAATAAAAAACCTCGAATAAATAAATAAAATAAAAAATAGAATACTATAGAAAATAATAAAGGTTTGTAATTTTATAACTTAAAATTAATAAAATCATTTAATATTTATTATAGAATTTCTAAGTATTTTTGGGGCTGGTTTTTCCTGGTTGGTCCACGTAGACCAACTAGGTGGCTTTGAGAGTTGACTCTGGTCAACTCTCTGACTTGCCTCCCTAACCGTTGTCAGAATGACCTTACGACCCTAATTCTCAATTTTCTAGCCATTGGTACACTTCTCGAGGAGATTTCGACCCATCATGAAATCTCTTCCTTGTACATATGTGATCCACGCCTAGACATTTCCTAGGGTAGATGCCCTTCGATTTGCCCTAGATTTTGCATCAAATGTCACGCCTCATCACCTGTACATACCACGCTCTTCACCTTTCTTAATTTTTTGGTTCTACTCTGCTCCGCTTCTTCACCCGAGAGTGTACCCCAAGGTTCGAGATAGGTGACAACAATCTCGCCCGGGCTTCTTGCGGCATGGAAAGGTGTTGAGTCGAGGGTTCCCAACCACTCCCGCTGCTCCTGCGTTGGGGTTCAGCTTCGTGGTCTTCTGGCCACTAAGGTATGTTTATCTTCACTTTTTAGTGTAAGCAGTACCTATAGGTTTAGATTAACGTGTTTTGATTATGTTTTAATCACGCCTTCAGCTTAGATTTCGACTTAATACCCCGCCGAAGCTCTACTCCGGTCACCACTATTCACTCTTCACCCCGCCACCATTTCGCCTCCAATAATTATGAATAAAAGCCAGTAGCTCCGACCTCACTTCGCCTCTCTTTTTGTGTAGGTACAGCTTCTGGAAGGGGGCATCTGAGCCCTAATTTGGCCAAAGAATACCCTCCAGGTTCGCCAGAATTTCCTCGAGCTCCAGGGATCTTAAAATGATCCTCAAAGCATCTTGAAGGACCTGGGTGGTGAGGAGGAGTCGCAGGAACACATAGAGACCTAGGCGGAAGGATTGGAGGTCGGGGGAGCCTGCGAGATCGAATCAAAACTCGCCCCACGTGAGTGCATACGTTGTTCTTCCATCTCCATCCAGCACCGTCAGATCAAGAGCGGTTCTTTGCGCGCTACAACCTTCGTACGATCAAGCCGCGCTTCCACCATTGGATTTCTTCCATGATCTAATCCTGGACGCTCATCGGCAAAGCATCATTAGCTGCTGCAGACGCGACACGTGGCCAGTGGCTTATATCCGACCGTTCGTCCGCTTCTAGTGGGGGTAAACTTCAATCATACCCCTTGCATTTTTGTTGTTTTATTTGTAGTTCTGTAGATATTTTAATCAGCTAAGACTTTTTGGTATATTTGCACAAGGCACCCTGTACTTTCTTGTAATTACAATTTGGTCCCTTGCTATTGCATCTCACTTGGTCGTCCACGTGAGTTGCACGTATTTTGCAGAAAGGCACTCGGGCCTTTAGTTATTTATTTTTAGTACTTAAAAATTGAACTACTGTTGTATAGCTTTGGTGTATTTGCAAAGTAGCCCTCTAGTTTATTTTTAATTGCAATTATGCCCCTACTAGTTCAGTAATTTTTGTGCAATACTTCTATTTTTTAAATATAGTTCCGTGCTTCAAAAATCACCTAAAATAGGTATAGATTCCTGATTGAACACACTTCCATGCCATAATTTTATTTTTGCAATTTAGGACATTTATTTTCTAAAAATAATTTAGACCACATTTATTCCATGTTTAGCTTAAAAACCCATAACAATATAAAATCATTTTGAAAAATTCTCAAAAAAAATATATTTGGTTTATTTATGTATTTTCAGCCTTCAGACCAAAATTCCAAAAAAATAGAAAAGGAAAACTCTTAAAAATTGAAAAACCCCAAAAACCCTTATAAAAATCTAAAAAATTCTTAAAAACCCCAAAAATAGTGTTTTCTATTTATAATTGTCTTGATCTCATTATTAATAGATTAAAATTAATTTGGAAATTTTAACTATTATTGACTATTTTTTAATTTCCATTTCAATTTCAACTTATTATTTAATCCCTCATTCTGGGTATTTTGACTTTAAAAATATATAAAAATTAGCAAAATTTACTAGAAAATCGTAAAAATAGTAGAAAATTTAAAACCAAAAAAGATTTATTTCATGTATTTTAAGTATTTTTATTGGTTTTTATAATTGTATTGTCTATTATTGTATATATAATCTTATATATCCTATATTATATATTTAAAAGAAAAAGAAATTAAAAATCTAAAAATGTAAAAAGAAAATATAAATATATAAAATTAAAAATAAAAGATAAAAAATAAAAAAAAGATAAAAAAATATAAAATTAAGAATCCACATACAACATATAGGCAAGAAGCACATATCACTTTTTTGCACTTTATTTGCACAGTCTATCCTTTTTGCTCTTTGTGTTCGACGCTCTACACTACTTCCACTATACACATATTTTGTAGAGTTAAATAAAATAAATTTTAACTCCACACTTTTATCTCATTGTTTGATTTATTTATGAGTTAATTGTTGATTGATTGAGATTTCTTGAGCGGTCAATATACCGACTGCGATTTCGCCTTGTGAAATCGTACGACCTTAAAAAAATCTCAATTTTCAGATTCACAATATGCATTTAATTTCCTTAAAAACATGATGCAATAGCAGTTGATATTTTGAAATAATGGATACCGGATTACAAAAGTTGATTATTGTTTTACAAACCCTTCGTCCAATTACAAACATATATGTAAGTTTGAGTGATGTATTTTATGTTTAGGTATGTTTTCTAATGTTTAGGTATGTTTTCTAAAATATAGGATGATTGTATAATGTGCTAATTGATTGATGTATGCATGCATATAGGAGAATGTTTGTAAACTATGATATTTGTTTTTGTAAAATACGCGATCGCTTTTGTAAACTGCATGTGAATTTTGTAAAATAAAATGCTAATATTCAATTTTATTTTTAGCCAACATTCCGCGAGAGTAATGTTTGTAAACTACAATAATGTTTTGTAAATTTGGTGAACTTTTTTATAAACTGCATATGTGATTTGTAAAAAGAATGTAATATCTAATTTTATTTCAGCCAACACTCTATAGGAGCAATGTTTATAATCTGCAGTATTTTTTTATAAATTTCCCGGTCTCTTTTATAATTGCATATAATTTTTATAAAATGAAATGCTTATTAATAATGTATAAATTATTTTTAGGTTTCCAGTCAAAAAAGTTTGTCAATATCGTGCATCCATCAAACTTCATTATCTTTTTTAAAGTTTGTATGCTTTTTTCTAAAATCCATGTGCTCATTGTAAAATTCTTGTGTTGATCTAATAAAAATAAAATGTTAATTTGTAATTTCTTATTTATTTTTCAAAAAAAATAACATGTAAAAAATACATATAGATGTGTAAATTCAATTAATCAAAATGTAACTTATACTATCAATTATCTAGTAGATTGAATTGTAAAAATATAACCATCATTTCCAAGCTAATGAAATACTCACGTGCATAAACCAATTTCCAGAAGTTGAGATTTCAAACCACACATCTTGATACACATTTTACAGAAACAATCACAAGTTACATAACAAACAAAACAAAGAACATGAGGGGAAGTAAAGGAACTTCCACAAAAATAAACCACGGCCTGGTATTTAAAAATCACAATAGAAATTGATATCAGATTTGAAAGCTAACTAGAATCATGAAATCGTGGATGAATCCATCAAAAAATATACATCGAATCCATCATCATCGTATGAAAGAAATGGAATGAAGGTTTTCCTAAAAAGCAAGAAAAAAAGATATGTACCTTTCTAATATCAAGAACATGGTGAGATCTTGAGCGTATCATGGTTTTTTTTTGATGAAGCCAACATAGAATAACTTGAAATTCATGAAGAACATAGATGCAGATCTCGAGTAAGGGAAAACATCATTTGAATGATATGCTATATTAGTAATCAAATATGTCTAATCAATATTTAACATGATAATCGGGAATGAAAGGGAAGAGAAAGATTTTTTTTTCTTCTAAAAATGGCACATCCGATCATGTTAGAATACTGATTTTCGCGTGGATAAGAGGACAAATGAGATTGGGGCTCACCACTCCATGGTAAGCCAGAAATCTCATCCCTATATTTTTAATCAGACGGTTCAAATTAATTGCATACTATTTTTTTATTTAATGTCAAAAGATCTATTTTGATAATTTTATCACATTTTAAATACAGAATGTGTCCCTAACTTGTATGGAAGCCATTTGCCCTAAATCAATTGTTTTATTCCTCTCTCTCTCTCATTCGACGGGTGTTTTGTAGGAGGGACATGTTGCTCTTGATCCACATGAAGGCGACGCCGGTGTACTCGGATCAAAGGTCAGATTTTGGATCTTCATTATTCTCCTCAAAATCTGTTTTTTTATATTTAGAGTTGTTGAGCTTTGAATCTCACATGTAGATTCAAGGTTTTTCTTGAATTTCTTAATGGCAGTATGATGATGAGCATAGTCCTCTCCCTACGCCTTGTTTACCGACAACGTAAGACGACGAGGGGTCGGTTGAAGAGGGCGGAGGAGGGAGGTGCGGCAAAAGAGCAATGGCATTTGGATCTTGAGTGTTGACAACATGGTATTATTCTTTGCATATAAGAGTAATTCATCGTATTATCTTTAATACAATATGCATTGCTTTCGAAATCTAATACCATGACAGTTCCAAAAGAATCTTCTTAAATTCTACAACAGCCTGCAAATAAATTACATGTATGACATTGCTAATGATGCGTTAAATCAAAGGGGTGAGCATATGGTAGTGATCATTAGTCAAAAGAGGTGTTATGATCATACACATATAAAAGAAATATCCTCCTCTTCATCTGTCATGAACAAAGGTTTGTTCTCGGTTGGATGCAAATGAAGAGATGCAAAACAAGGAATGCGATGAACATTGTGCTTCCCTCCTTTTTCATAGACACCCTTTTAATGAGAACTAGGAAATTATTACTCGCGCTTCGCTAAGGGAAAAAAGCGACTACGTTAACTAGGATCTTCAATTACATTAGAAAGGGGTTCTTTTAAGCCATTTTAGGCTACGATACATGTAACAAAAAAACTTTTTTCGTAGATGTTAAATGACTACATTAGCATATCTTGTTAAAAAAGTCTTTGTTTTCGTCGCTTTCAATACTTGTTGCATTATATTACATCACAAATAATATTTACTCCTAGTAAAAGATATTACTTTTACCATAATAAGCATTGAATAAATTTTCTTAATACACAGCAAATAAAATTTATTTTTAGTAAAAAAAATATAACTTTTATCCTAATAAGAATTGAATCAATGCTCTTAGTACGTGGAACACTAAGATTTTTTTCTTATTGATAAGCAAAAAAATTAAATTATTTCATTGATTATATTGGGATATGCTCTTTCACGGAGTGATTTTTCTTCAACTGATTTTTCTTCATAAGCTTAAGTTTGGTATAACGTACCCACTTTAATGGTCTGTTGGTACAACAGTGTGCCTATCACCGAAAAGATCAAGATTCAAATTCCTCTTGAGGGATGAGGGGATTGTGTTAGGTAGTCGACAACAAATGTAAAGATAGTCGGATCTGTCAAATAACAATCACTACCACTTATAATCCACTTTCACAACCGTTCATAACTACACCATTAAAGGTGAAGCCACGATTCGTAAGGGAAACTTTGCCAGTAACATATCCAGAAGCTGTTCTTTCTGTTGAGGTCTATACCTGCCGAGCTAATGTAAAAAAGACATAAGAACTCTTGGTGTTAAGAAGGCAAATGCTTACTGAATCGAGGGATCAGATTTATTGACTAACAGATAAGCTGATGTCGGCATCATCTGCTAAAATTTCAAGTTCCATTTGATGGTACACATGTGCTTACTCTTGCAGTCATTTTCTTTATTAGAGTGTGAGCTTTCTGTGACATTTTCTCTGTGCACTTGCCAAAGCATCATACCCCAACAAATGCCACTTCCTCGTTCTATCTATTGTTGTTGTGTGACTATCCACTTTATTAAAAAAATTATTTTAATAAGGGCATGTTTCATAATACTCTTAGGTATGTATTACAAACCAGAGAGAATTCCTTGGCTCTGTTAAGATCTATCTTAGTCACTGCTGGAGCTAGCTCCAAGTAGGCAGCATTATGCTTGGTGGTTTCCTTCTAATTCTTTTCTCGATCATTCTCAACATCCCTTTAACAGCGCATCGTCTAACTTCATTTGCTGCTATTGCGAAGAGTACAAATGCAGCCTGTTCTTCATGGTTCTCCCATTGCAGTTATAGAAGCGACATTTGAAGATGGTGTTCCAGACATTTCTTATACTGAAGATGAGGTCATGGAGTTACAAAAGCCATCTAATGCTCAATTTCCCAATGCTAGGGATGGATTAGAGTCATTTAGGCTTAGTTTAAATTAAAGTATTGGTTAGTGACAGGACATCCTCTTGAGGTTCTTGGTAAAGGAAGATTTTGTCAAAGCCTTTTTTTTACTAAGCTCAATGGTAAGGGGTTTGGGTAGCCCTTTATTTCAGAACTTTGAGAAGCTACATGAGGAGGATCCCTTCTAGAGGAGTACGTCAAACATAAAGGGAAATAAAAACTAAAAAGATAAAAGAAAAGTGTATTTAATTCTGGGAAAATGCTCAGACTACAATCATCTGTTAATAACCAACATCTCCTCTAACTAAGCAAGCTTCTAGATAAATCCTTTTGTTTGCTTCTTTGAGAAGTCACTTCTAAGTTGTCTTCTTTGTGAAGTTATTGTTGGCTTCTTTGAGAAGCCATCTCCAAAATTAGCTTCTTTAAGAAGCCATCATTTGTTCTAGTATACTCTATTGGCCTCTATAGAGCCCTTGAGGTTGGAGTGTAACCAATCAAGAAGAAAGAGAGAAGAGTAGTGTGCGTAAGAGTAGAGAGTTAGAGAGATCCACCAAGTATATTGGAGAAGAAAGCATAGAGAGCTTAAGTGGTGTATAGTTAGAGAGTATTCATAAGTGTATGGATGTGAAGTGAGGTATTGTTAATGTATGTTTTAATATATCATTATATTGTCTTTGTAGTCTGATTCCAACAACTAGTATCAGATCAGGATATGATCCTAATTAGTAAGCGTACATTCCTCATATTGTAGAAAATCAGGTACACCTAGTTGCAATAGAGGTCTCTAAATAAATTAGGGGAGCTATTGTCTGCGTGTTCGACCAAGCCTTTAGTTTTTTGGTAAGGGGAAATTTCATACGCGTGCAGTCGGGGATTGTGATCAACATAGCTCTGGAACCAACATCATTGGGTGATGGAAAAATATAATTTTCCCAAAATTATGACAGATCCCCTCAACTCAGGTTCTGGGAACAAGAAGCTGAATGTACACAATTACAGTTATTGGAGGACATGCCGCGAATCTTATCTATAAGGACATGATTTATGGGAGATTGTCGTAGGAGATGATACAAAACCACCACCAAGGGAGAACGGCGATGCCTTGAGGAAATGGAAGATCAAGGTCGGTAAGGGAATGCTCATATTAAAGACCATGATCAAGAATGAGCTAATCGAGCATACCCAGGAAGTTGTTATACCAAGGGAATTGTGGGACATACTTGCCACATTGTTCTTGCGCAAGAATGATGCTCGACTTTGATTTCTAGAGAATGAGCTGATGTCTCTCAAACAAGGAGAGATGACAATCAATCAATATTTCAACAAGGTACACTCTCTATGTCGTAAAATCTCCCAATTAGATCAAGAATCAAAGATTAGTGAATCACGAATGAGAAGGATCATCAATCATGGATTATGACTAGAATATGGTGCTCTTGTATGGTCGTATCGGGTTGATCTAAACAACCAACTCTCTTGGAGTTAGAGAGTCTCTTATCTAACCAAGAGACTTTGATAAAACAAATGGTCGGTGTTTCGTTAAAAAGAGAGGAAGAAGACCTCTTTACTAAAAAAGGAAGAGAGCAACAACTGTCAACCCAATACACACCAAATGAAGAGAGGGTCATCTACAAGGAACGAAGATCGATAGAGGAGCTTTAAGCCAGGGGTAGCTTAATCATATCGTAGAAAGAGTTCTTATCTCAACACGTGAAAGAAAAATGGACAGTGCCTCAAATAGGGACGAAAGGGGCATTTTAAGCGAGACTATAGAATCAAGAAAAAGATAATACAATGCAATGTTGTAGTGTTAAATGACCACTTAGAAGATCTTAGTGAAGAAGATTGGGAGCAATAAGCTTCAATGGCGATTATTGAATCAGAGGAAACGGTGTTGGCAACAACCATGACCAAAGGAGTCGATTATGACAATGATTGGATTATGGATTCAGGTTACTCCAATCATATGATCAGAGATAAAAACAAGCTCAGCGACATGCTCGAGTACAAATGAAGGAAATTTTTTGTGATAACCATTAACTCAAAGCTGCCAATATCCCATATTGGCACTACAATTATAGTGCCATGCTTTAGCTCCAAGGAGGTCCAGTTAGTGCACTGGTACCATATACCATGTATGAAGAAAAATCCTCTCTCCATGTGTAGACTTACATCTGGAGGACATTATGCAGTGTTTGGACCTGAGGACGTGCAAGTATACCTCAAGTTACTTAATACTGCCATCTTAAAGGGAAGAAGAGTTGAGTCTATCTACATTATGTCAACAGAATCTGCATACGTAGATAAGACAAAGAAAAATGAGACTGTGTATAGTTGGCTTGCTAGGCTTGGACATGTGAGCTATCACAAGCTTAAGATAATGATGGAGAAATCAATGTTCAAGGGTCTCCTACAACTGGATGTTTGAGACGAAACGATATCCGTTGAATGTCAGTTCGTTAAGGCACAACAGTTACCTTATAAGGAGTCAAAGTATCAAGCCAAGGAGCCATTAGAGCTGATCCATTCAGACATGTTCGAGCCAGTCAAGAAAACATCAATCAGTGGTATATGATATATGGTGACATTTATCGATGATTACCCAAGATACGTCTGGCTCCACTTTCTCAAAGAAAAGTCTGAGGTTCTCTCTAAGTTCAAGAAATTTAGAGAGAAAATTGAAAAGAAATCAAAAGAAAGATCCAGTGGCTATGATCTTATAATGATGGAGAATATATCTCAGATTAATTCACCAATTATCTAAAGAAAATGGAATCAGAATGCAATTGACATGTCCAAGTACACCACAACAAAATGAAGTAGCAGAAAGGAAGAATCGCCATCTTGCAGAAATCCGTCGAAGCTTATTGCTTGCAAAGAGCATTTCCACAAAGGTTTTGGGTAGAATGCATGAAGACAATAGCTGATGTGACTAATCTGATACCTTAATAAAAGTTGGGGTTCTCCCTCCCTTTGAGAAGCTAACAAGACTTAAGCCAACTATAAGTCTTTTTCGAGTATTTGGATCCGTTTGCTATGTTTTCATTCCTGACAAACTTCGCAACAAGTTCAACAAAAATGCAGTAAGATGCATTTTTTGTTGGATATGATAATGAAAGAAAAGGTTGGAGATGTTGTGTTCTAATCATTGGTAAGTGTTATGTATCAAGAAACTTTTTCTTTGATGAAGGATCATCATGGTGGTCATCTCAAGAAACCAACTTACGAGACATGAAGGTCTCAAAAGATCAACTAGAAGAAAGAATCGAGGGGATCCAACAAGAAGTTAAGACATTCAAGACTCCGAAATCACTAGACAAGATGGTGAGTCCTTGGAGGAGTGGGGTTCATCAGCAAATGTAGAAGAAGTTTGTCCAGCCAGCATAAGATCAAAGAGGATCCAGTTGTGCCTCTAAGAAGAACCAACATTACTCAAGAGGCCAAATCCCCATAATGGAGCTGTAGTAGTCACTCAAGAAGAAGCACGGAAGAACCATCTACATTTAAGGAGACAATGGAAGCAAACAATGGAGGAGGAAATGAAGGCCCTACAAGAGAATCAGACTTGGAATCTCATACGAAAGCCTCAAGATGTGAATCCAATATTGTGCAAATGGGTCTATAAGGTAAAGACTCTTCCTGACGGAACTTTTCAAAGATATAAGGCACGTCTAGTCTCCCAATGATTCTCTCAACGGTATGGGATGGATTATGATGAGATATTTACCCTAGTTATAAAAATGATCATAGTTAGAGTATTTCTAGCAGTGGCACCTAGCAAATCTTGGAAGTTATGGCAAATGGATGCAAAGAAAGCATTCCTTCTTGGAGAGATAGATCGAGATATCTATATGTAGCAGCTAAGAGTATTCGAAGACAAGAGTCATCCTCAATATGTTTGCAAGCTGATGAAGACACTCTATGGTTTGAAGCATGCATCTAAAGCATGGTACGGGAAGATTGTAGAGTTTTTGTTGCAGTGCGGATATCAAGTTGCTCCATTGGATTCCAGTTTCTTGAAAAGTTAAGGGATGGGAAGTTATCCATAGTACTCGTGTGCATGGATGACTTGATCATAACAAGAGATGATGTATAAGATATTAAGATAACTCGGGATAATCTATTAATCAGATCAGATGAAAGAGCTGGGTGAGCTCAAGCATTTTCTTAGTCTCGAAGTGAAGCACACCAATGAAGGACTCTTCTACACCAGCACAAATATGCTAACGATCTTCTACAAAGGTATGGTATGTTACACTGCAAGCCTATATCAACCTCAATGGAGGCAAGTACTATAGTTTGTGCTGAAAAAGGTAAGGTATTTGTAGATATGACTATGCATAAGCAACTGGTTGGTAGCTTGATCTACCTAACCATGACTAGGTCAGATATAGACTTTGCCATTGGAGTAGTTAACCGATTCATGCAAAATCTTAGGAGGCCTCATCTAGAAGAAATAAGACGAATAATGAGGTACATAAGTGGAACTATGGATTATGGGATCTTCTATAAGAAATGAGAGCAATGCAAGCTTGAGGGCTATTATGATGCTGATTATGCTCGAGACCATGATACAAAGGCATTCGACCACATGATATGTTTTCAGTCTTGGCTCATGAGTCATTTTGCAGTGTAGTAAGAGACACCCAGTTGTTTCCCTATCAACAAATGAAGCTGAGTATAGAGCAGCAGGTATGGCAGCACAAGAAAGTACTCGGTTAAAGCAATTACTGGAGGATCTTCATCAACCAAATGATTATCCAGTCCATATATAATGCGATAATCAATCTGCTATCAGGACAGGTGAGAATCTAATATTTCATGCAAGAACTAAGCACATAGAAGTTCACTATCACTTTTGAGAGAGAAGGTGCTAGAAGAGAGACTGAGATGAAGATAGTAACAGAAGATCAAGTAGCATATATATTTATGAAAGGACTCAATACGACGATGATCGAATATTTTCAAAGAAAACTTGGATTGTAAAAAGTCAATGTTGAGAGAAAGAGTTAACAACCAACATCTCCTCTAATTAAGCAAGCTTCTAGGGAAATCCTTTTGCTGGCTTCTTTGAGAAGTCATTTCTAAGTTATCTTCCTTGAGAATATATTGTTGGCTTTCTTGAGAAGCCATCTCCAAAGTTGGATTCTTTAAGAAGACATCACTTGTTCTAGCAATACTCTATTGGCCTTTATAAATAGGACCCTTGAGTTTGGAGGGTAACCAACCAAGAAAGAAGAGAGATAAGAGTAGAGTGTATAAGAGTAGAGAGTTAGAGAGAGCCACTAAATATATTAGAGAAAAAAATATAGAGAGCTTGAGTGGTGTAGTTAGAGAGTATATGCGAGTGTATGTATGTGAAGTAATGTATTGTTAATGTATGTTTCAGTGTATCATTATATTTCCATGTAGTCTGCTTCCAACATCATCTTTAAAAAGAAAATCTGTGCAGCAATGATAACACCTACTTCGTTATGATGACAACTATCTCGTTCAACCTATTGACAATTATCTTAATCACTTGGGTATGTTTTAGCAGAAAAACATCTTATAATAATCTCAGTAGCGTTCTGTTATTTAATCAACAACAGAACTTTGATCTAGGAATCATTAGATTATTCTTTCTTCAAGAATAACTTGTAATGCCAAACGCAAAACGCAACAGGTCTTTAGTCAGTTTTGATTTGTTTACATCAATTGATTTTGCATCACCAAAGAATGTTGAGACATTCATCTCCCCATATGTGTAATCCAACCTTGATAGCTCGCAATAACGCTTAGTGACGAGGCAATCCAATTTTTTACTGCATCTTCAGCAACGTACAATTTTCACATTTTATAGCAGACAGCATACCAGTGCAACCTACCAAACAAACGTCAAGATCAACTAAATTTGAAATCAAAATACAATGAAAATAAGGGAAAATGAGATGTGTGCACTTTGCATAACAATCACCAAGACTTGCGTCATTTCAAATCCAACCTCAGAAGTCCCCTTAAAGCTCAAATTATGACCCATCCTTGTCTTTTGGTACCCAATGACTATAAGATCGACATCCATTCCAATGCTTCATGCTTCAGGATATAATGTGTTGATATGCCTTAAATCCTACCCATATGTTCTGATGGATCATATCTTGACAGGATTTATCCTGTGAAGTTCTGATTGGCTCAACACTCGTGGAAAGGATAGCTGATGTTGCTGATCTCCTTCCTACTTTCTGACTGGCTAAGAGTTGTTGGGCTTGATTGTGGAGATGTTTGATCCGTCTCCTAAATCCTTATTAACTGAGAGCTGATGATGGGAATTCTTGAATACAATTGGTATCCGTTTTTTAGTAAGAAGGGTTTTGGGGCTACCACATGCAGTATCACATCCTCATTGTATCTTCTCATGTACTATGTATCCTCTCTACATTCTTTGTATTCTTCTTTCTCCATATAGTGAAAACTGATCGCCACCACCGAAAGACGTAGCCCAGTTACATGTTACTTGTAAATTCACATGTCTTCGTGCCTTCTTGTTTGATCGTTTGTGTGTGTTTCGCTTCCACGGTCCACGATATGATGCAAGAAGAAATTATAAAATTGAGTTCCCCCGTGAGCCCCCAAAAAGTTCAACAATCGGTATCCCTCTTAGTTCTTAAAAATATCATAATCAGAAAGAGAAAAAGAACAAAGAGGATTAAGTGACCTAGTGATTGATATTGTGCATTTCCGGTCTTTAACACCAATGAAATCCTCCAGAAAAGCACAATTCCTTCTCCTTTATCTCCAATTAACAATCCAACAGTGTGCAGGTACGTAAATATTCTGAGTGATATGCACATTATCTTCCGAAAGCTAAGCTTCACAAATCTTATACAATTCAGACTAAACTCCTATGGTATAAAAGGGCTTTCAAAAAAAGATTCGAGAACAATGTCCGCTTTTGTCTTGCGTCAGTAGAAGATAAACAAGTCCCAGATAACACAATTGAAACAAGGAGAAGAGCAAAGAAACTTAATTTTCATGCACACAACATAAAGATGTTCACACCTTCGTGGAAAAAAGCCAAATAATCCAAGCAGTTCATCCTATGGATATCATTTAAATTGCACATAAGGAAGGGAGATCTGTTCAAACTTGCATGTCCCATAAGCTTCTCCAGGATGTTCTGTCAGGAGAAATGAAACCTTTTCGCGTTTGCTCATGCTCTGCGAGCAGCGTTCAGGAAAGCGGCTGCACGGGCTGCCGTGCTTGTGTGGCTAATATAGTGAACCGATTTCCTTAAACATCCAGTAAAGCTTCTACTCTATAGGATATGTTATGAAAGAATCTGGATGAACATGAATTAGAAAAATTGATCCCATTTAGCAAAATTTGCTTCTGATAATATCTCTCCCTATTGCAGATGCACGCAGGCTTCGTAGTACTGCTAATGAGAAGTATGATCCTGAGTTCTTGCAGCATACTGTTGAGGAGAAACTTGGTTATATGTTCGCAATTCACTTGGATGTAGTATGCTTTATCTTATTGTGTGCTAAATTATTGGAGCTGTTATATTATACAGTTCGGGTTTGTAAATAATAACTATATTTTCAGGAATAACTTTCAATGCTCAGTACACGCTTAGTTTCATCACGACATCCTCCACTGGGTTTTTTAACAGTTAAGCATTAAACTCCAGGTTCCTAACATCATCCTTTTCCTCTTTATTATTAACGCAGTTTGCCTCAATATTATCTTTGATTAGATGCAAGTTAGATGGGGTTCTTTTAAACCTGAAGATTCTTCTCATCTCCAAAGCCTCCAAAGAAGCCAAACAAGATAAACCCTTTTGATCTTTTTACAAAGTGTTTCTGCTGATATTTTTATTAACAATATAGCACCACCGTTGCTTACAGTTCTGCTATATTTTTGCTCCAAGTTGAATATTATCGGCCAAGTACAAGTTTCACATGAATCCTGCAATTTCGCTTGCAAATGCACATGCTCCCTGTTCTCATTGCGTCGTTTGAAGAATAAAACAAGTACATTTCCATAGCAATCAATTGTTATCGAAGTTGCTCACTACCTTCAGAAGCACTAAAGTTAACATACAGCCAAGAAGCCATGTAGCCACTTAACTGAGAAATTTATATTTTGCTTCATGAAGAATCCTGCCTTACAAAACTTAGGGCTTTTGTTACAGTTACTTAGATTCTTCAAAATCAGTTATGTGTCTCACTTTTTTGTAATATCAGTTCCATCCCTATGTTACAAAATTCATAGTTGTATCCTTTTATAATTTCACGTATGCCCCTACTTTGCCATAATAGACCGGCAGAATTGTGAATTTTGTAAGAGTATATGAGCACAACTAGTTGCAGGGTAGACGTTTTCTTGACGTCTTACCCTTTTTTATGCAAAAAATAGGGGCACAAGTGATATCTCAAAAAAAGAAGGGGTATAAATAATATTACAGAATCTAAGAGGGGCATACAACAATAACAAAACACTTCCCCCCATGAAATTAGGGTCGGCTACATGCATTCTTTACCTCCATTCAGATCTATCTTGGGTCAATCTCGGACTTAGGTCCACAAGCCTAATATCCCTTTGTATAGTCTCATTCCAATACTTCTTGGGCCTTCATCGCCCTCTCTTAGCCGGATCAACATCCCAAAACTCGCATCTCCTAAATGGTGCATCAGCCAACCTCCTTTGCAAATTGCCAAACCACCTTAAGTGATTTTCTCGCATCTTATCATCGATTGGAGCTACATCAACTTTCCTTCTGATTGCATCATTTCGAATCCAATCTTTACGTGTGTATGTGTGTGTGTGTCCACACATCCACCTTAGCATTTTCATTCCTACTATTGTCATTCTCTGCATATATCCACGGTTCACATGCTAACATTCAAATCCATAGAGCATAGCAGGTTTTATGGCTGCTTTGTAAAACTTTCCATTGATTTTTAAAGGAATTTTCTTATCACAAAGAACAGTAGAGGCTTCTCTCTACGTTAGTCAACATACATTTATTCTACTAGTAACATCTCCAACAATGTCCCCCATCATGTTGCAAAATATATCTCAGGTATCTAAAAGAGTATCTCTTCTGAATTTTATTGTCACTAATCTTCACCTTGATTCCTTCACCATTGCTTCCATCAAAAGTACACTCCATATATACGTTCTTAGCCCTACGTATATGAAATCCTTTCGTCTCTAATGCATGTCTCCAGATCTCAAGCTTCTCATTTACTCCATCTCTAGTCTCAACAATCAACACAATATCATCAATGAATAACATACAACAATGTATCTCATCTAGAATGTGATTTGTCAATTCATCCATAATCAAAGTAAAATGGAATGGACTCAAACTTGAATCACGATGCAAAACAATGTTAATATAAAATAATCAGTCTTCCTAGACTGGATCTTTACACAAGATAAAACCCTATCATACATAGCTTTTATGAGGTTAATGTATAGGACATGCACTTGCCTCTTCTCCAAAAGTCTCCACAATATCTCACATGAGATAGAGTCATAAACCTTCTCCTAATCAATAATAAGCATATGAAGGTCCTTTTAGCTCTATAAATATTCATCGTTCTCCTTAGCAAGTGGATGGCTTCAATAGTTGAGGGGCCTGGCATGGTTTACTTTTACTTTGAAAACTTGCCTCAACCTTCTTTTGATCACACATTCCCAAATTTTCATAGTGTGACTCATCAGCTTGATACCTCTGCAATTTTAACAATTTTGAATGTCTCCTTCTAAAGAGGAATCATGATGCTTCTCCTCCAATCTTCATGCATTTTCTTGCTTTATCAATTAACATTGAATAAATTTGTAAGTCAAGTCAAACCACACTCACATAAAATTCTCCCTACTTCTATAGGAATGCCATCAATGTCCTACACCTTTTCCAGGTCTCATAACCTTCAAAGCCTCCTCTACATCCTTCCTTTGTATTCGTCTATAACTTGCATGATTGAAGTAACTTTCACTTCTAGTTAGATCTCCCAAAGTTACCTCTCTATTTCATTCCCCAATTAAAAGCTTATGGAAATATTGCTTCCGTATATTCTCTATATCCTTCTAAGTAACAATCACATGACATTCCTCATCCTTAATGCATCTCACTTGAGAAAGATCTTTAGTCTTTCTTTCTCTTGCTTTGGCCAACATGAATGTATCATTCTTGCCCTACTTCGAGTCAAGATTTTTGTACAAAACTTCATAAATTTTGACTTAGCTTCGCTTACAACCTTCTTTGCTTCCTTCTTCGCTATTTTGTAGTATGTGATAGTTTCCTCCGTTCAACCCTTAGACAATGTTTCAAAGCATGTTGTTTTAATTTGGAGCTTCTCTTGCACCCTCAACTCCACCGCCAATCCTCCTTTTGGCATGGAGCTCCTCCCTTTGACTCGCTTAGCATCTATTTGTCTATCCTTTGGATACAAAATGCCACCGCCTCCCCCATATCGTTTGCACTTACATTACCATCCCAAGATAAGTGTTCGAAAATCTTCTCCTTGAAGCTTGATTGCTTCAATTAAAGAATTCAATATCTATATCGAGTGATCTTGGAAACCCTCCTTTTCTTTACCAACCCTTATATTTGCACATCCATGACTAACAAACGATGTTGGGTTGTCAAACTCTGTCCTGGGATTACTTTGCAGTATTTGCAATACAACCGATCTCTTCTCCTCAGTGCAAAGTAATCTAGTTGTGTTATAGTCACGCTACTTTTATAAGTAATTAAATGCTCCTCCCTCTTCTTGAAGAGAGTATTTGCTATGAAAAGATCATAAGGTGTTACAAAATTCAGATTGGCTTTTCCCTCTTCATTTCTATCACTGAAGCCATGACCTCCATGAACACTAGCATACCCTAGAGCATCCCTTCCCACCATTCTATTAAGATCCCCATCTAGGCAAATCATCTCTCTTTGTTGATTCCTTGCATAATCTTATCCAAATCCTCCCAAAAATCTTGTTTAATCATTTCATCTAAACCAATTTATGGTTTACAAACTGAGATGATATTCGTAATTTCTTCTTCGATCACCAATTTTTACAAAATAATCCGGTCCTTGAATCTATGCATCTCAACCACTCGATCGTTCAAATCCTAATGAACAGCCACTCAAACATCATTTCTATCCTTATCTTTACTTGAAATCAAAGTTTAAAGCATATTTTCTTGATCTCCCTTTCTTTCTCTCCAACCCATTTTGTCTCTTGGAGACATAGTATATGAATCTTCCTTCTTTCCATCATATCTAAAATCTTCGTTGATTTATCAGTCAAAGTGCTAAAATAATTTCGAAATAAAATAAACAGAATCATGAACGTTCGACAAACAAATCCAAAAAAATAATTGTAAACTAAAATAAACAAAGCATGAATGTTCAACAAATTTAGATTTGAAAGCTTAATAAGTAATGTATCTTCACACGGACCATTGAAGAATCTCAAATTCATCATCGTTATTTTTATTATTTAACCCTCAATCTTAATCTACTCAATCTAATTAATAATTACTTATTCAAATTAACTTTTGACACCTTGTAATTAATTAAGACTAATTATTGTAAATAAATAAAATATATAATTAATTACTATGCATATGTGTCTTGGTTTTATTTATTTTCTATAGTTTTCATATTATCCAAATCCAATAAAAAATAATTTGACATTATATATAATATATTGTATATTATTTTATAATTAAAAATATAATAAAAGTAATAAAATAAATAAAATTAGTATTTTTATTTCCATAAAAATAGTTGCAAAAATAATACTATGTATATATGATGCATTTTAGTTTTGGTTGTACATGAAAGTTGCATATTTTAAAAAATACACAACTTTCATGTTGAACGCTTTTTTATTTGACACCATTAACTATTTTATTTTGATTTATCTTTATCTTTTATTTCATTAGACCACGTGATCGCTTGAGGTTGCACCACGTGGCCAACCCTTCAATCTGCTCGGCCTCGCATCATCTCGGATTCATCATGGCCGCTCCTCTCTTGACCACTTGATCTTTTAGATCAAGCAGATCCCAGTCGTTCATACTCGCCTCATAATAGACTGTTGGATCAATCGATCCAATGTTCATCATTTATCTTCTACCAATGTTGGTTGGCTCCGAAAAGACACAACCTTTTGTTGTTGTGGTTTTCTTCCATTTACCCCCTTCAGTCAACGTGGATTCTCTTCACGATTCAGGTACCACTCCGTAGCCCTTACGATCCTCTTCTTTACCAACCATTACACTACAACTATCCAAGTAAGGTGACAACTTCCTCAAAAGTTGAAATTGGTACTTCCAACCGCATGTGCCCCAAACAAAACTAAGCGGTGGTCGATAGTTGAAGGCATCTAAGTTCGTGAGAATGTACCTTGAGCTTTGTCCTCCCTAAGATAACATCTAGAGTGAAAGAGAAAGAGTTATGATAGAAGTTATACCTCTGGTGTGATCCACGAGCTTTGACCATGTCGCAGACCATCACAAGATGCTGCTCAAGAGGTGAATCCCCATTTCATCACCTTTATTCTTTCATTTTGTCTTTAAATCCTTATCTAAATGCTTGTATATATCATTAATTTGTCAAAATAAGAAATCCATAATTATACTAAATACTGTATAAAATACTGCATAATTATTGTATTTCAATCCAAATTAAAAGAATAAATAAAGAAAGGAAAAATAAATGAGATACCAAAGGTATTGAATGATCCTAGACCTCGAGACACAATCACCATGATGAGTTGGTCGATAAGGAATAAAGTAGAGGGAGATAGGGCAAACAAATAGTACAAAATACACAGAAAATACATAAACCCTAGTTTTTATATCATCAATAATTGTATTTTGAGATCATTTTATTTTATTATTTTTACACCTCAAATAATAAAGCCCTCAAAATGGATATTGTAGATAAAAATATAAAGAAAAATACAAAATTGAATTCACTGGAAAATAATGCATAGTGTGCTAAGGACACACAAAATAAAATCCAAATTTAAAACTTTGCATACATGTATCTTCTCCATACTATATCAAAAATTGACCAAGTTCATTTTAATTGTATATAAAATTAAATAAGTTATTTAATGAAGGTGGTTTCATTCAATTCAGAGCTAAAATGCAAAAGTTAGGTTTTGGGCCCTCATTATGTAATATACATGTATTTTATATTCAATATACTTATTCTTTATTTTTGCAATATCTTTTATTTTTATAAAATTGTATATATTATTTGAAACATATGTACATAACTAAAATAGAATAGAATCAATAAAAAGAAAATGAAATAAATAATACATCTCAATATATATAAAGTATACCTATAATGTAAATGTACCTAATTAATTAAGCATACAAACAAATTTAGAAAAATGAGATAAAAATACACTAAAATAAATTAAAAATATACAACATATATGTAATAATAAAATATATAGTAAAAATTAAAAATAAAAATATCAAAATATAAGTATATGCACCTATAATTATACGTGGAAATATTAGTCTATAATAAAAAGCCTTGAAAATATATATATGCATAAAAACTACATTAAATTACAAATTATATTCATTTTTTATCAAAAATTTAATTAATTAATTAATTAATTATTATTCATTTTACACGGTATTTCAGCATTAAAATTTTCTGGTTGGTCCACATAGACCAACCAGAATCATCGCCTTGTTGACTCGGTCAACTAACACCCCTCTCTTCCTCGAGCCTTGAACTGTCAGAGCCTGCAACTTTGCCATTTTTCCCACTTAAGGCCATCATGATTTGGATTAGCGTGTTGCGTGATTAGTTGATATTGTATCTCCAAGATTCATGCTAAGGCCAGGGAGATCTGTAATCTTCATCGAATCGCTCGATTGATCCACTGAAAACCCCCTCCTACAGCAGCCTATAAAAGAACCTCTTCCGCATCCGATCCAATTTGGATCCCCTTTTGACTATTCTTAACCCCTCAGATTGATTTGCGTGGATTACTTCTAGTGACAGGAGCATAATCCCTCGATTTGCAGCGAGGAGGAGCATCTAAAGGGAAGATCCAATCCATCGTCGGAGGTCGTCCGTCGGCTAGTTTCATCTCTTCAACTCCAGTCGAATCGAGGCTTGTCCGTATGTTTTTAGGCAATTTCTTAGTTCCAGTTTCCTTTGTGCACTTTAATTTTGTCTTTAATCATAAGAATTAGGGTAATCTACAAAATCCTCATTTGACCTGGAGCTTGAGCTCCATACAAATCAACCATACTCCTCTATTCTCACACCATGATTTCCATTCCATCCGACTCCCCATCGTCTGCTTCATCAGTTCCACCTTGTGTTCAACCCAAATCAGTCGTGATTTGACGAACCGAGCCTCACTTTGCCACCCCTCGTCGGAGGCATGTCACTCTACTCACCCACGTGCATCTCAGCTTCATCCAAAGGTCGAGGTTATAGCCCTCGATCCAAGAAAGATTTTGGTGTAGGTATCACGCGTTGAAGACCCTTCTAGAGCTGGATATCAGCAAAGAACAACTCCAAACCTCCATATCTGTCTGCGAGTCAAATGATGCTCATCGAAGTAGACTATTGCACTCGGAGGACCCCAACCATCTGTAACCATTACCATCGAGGAGTAGCTATCAGAGAAAGGATTAATCAAGAGTCGAAGCTCGCCAGAGCCCAATTCATCTGTGGTTCTTCCAGAGCCCTTCTCATCCGTCCGATCAAGAACACAACCTAGATCTCTTGGTCGTCCAATTTCATCGAAGGGGTACGCATCATTGACCGTTCGACTAGACACATGTCATGTGTAAAATGGTTGAATAAATGGGTTTTATGGTAAAAACTGCATATAACCCCCTTTGCCTTTTTGCATTTCGTTGCTAGTGTTGTAAATATTTTATTAAGTTCAAAACTTCATGGAAATTGTAATAAAATCCTTGGAGCTTTTTTGGATATTATAGTTTAGTCCTTTGCCAAGTAACCTCACGTGGACACCGGCATGAGTGGATATTTTGCATGTAAACTCCTTCAAATTTTATAATTGATATTTAATCTTAAAACTCAATTGTAGTTAAAAATTTTGGTTATTTTGCATGTCACTCCTCGTAAATAATTTATATTGCAAATATGCTCTACCAAATTGATTTATTTTTGTTTTTGCATTTCTATTTTCAAAAATAGCTCTTGTGCTGTAAAAAATTTGCAAAAAGACGTGTAAATGCATGATTGGTTGCTTACTCACATTATGTGGTTTATTTAGCATTTTTGTTGCATTTGCAATTAATTAAAAAAACAAAAGAGCACCTTTTATTTCATGTTTGACTTAAAAATATAAAAATTATAAAATCTCTTTTAAAAATTCCAAAAACTTACCAACTATTTATTATCCTATTTTATCATTACATATCAAAAAACAAAAAAAAATATCCCAAGAAACTCAAAAATAGCAAAACCTTGCTAACCATAAAAAAATCAAAAACATTAAAAAAAGCAGTTTATGTCCCATATTTTATATATACTTATTGTTATATATTAAATTAGTTTTGAGAAATTTTGTACCCATTTGCTATTTGTAATTCTCAAAACAATTCGTCTTATTTAAATATTCCCTATTTTGCTTTATTTCTTATTTTAAAAATACAAAATAAATTAGCAAAAAAATCTCAAATAATTAGCAAAAATAAAAAAATATTTGAAAAACACAAAAACATTTTATTTTGGATGTTTTGACTATATATATTTATAATTAAAATACCCTATATAGCTTATACATACATATATATTAGTATTTATACTTATTGTTTTTATTATTAACTATTAGAAATACCTTATAAATATTTTAAATTCTTTAAAAAATAAAAGGACTATTATGTTCATATTTTCTTCTTTTTATTATATATTATACATATATTATACATATCCTTTATATTACACCTATTACATTATATTATATATACACACATACACTTATATACACTTTATTATATATTAAAAAAGGAAAAATAAAAAATCAGATAATTTTAAAAACATAATATAATTAAAAAGAATTTAAAACCCCACAAAAACATTGAGTAAATATTGTGCATATATATATACATACGCACACCTATGTTATTTAGAGATAAATAATATCCTTGCTATGTCCCTTATTCCATGTGTCGACACCCTACTCTACTTGTCAACTATACACACTTGTTTGTAAAGTCTATAATAAATGGTGATCTCCATATTTCTTTATTGTTTGATAATTTGTGTGGATTGATTGTTGTTTGGATTTATCATCCTTTGTGATCGGTTCCTTCAGCGACCGAGGTCTGCCTTGTGTGATCTCACGACCGCCTCTTGATAGTTAATGATTCAACATCAAGCTATGTTAGCCAAACACGTTCGAGCGAAGACCCAAGAGCCCTTGAGAGCTCTAGCACATGCTAGTGTTCCGCCTCCGACCTTCTTTAATCTCAAGGTCTATCTGAGCTCTTTCCCTTCGATTTTTCTTGGACTTTATTATATGTGCAGACACATCCTCCCATTGATGTGATCATCTCTGTATCACCACCAAATACTTCTCATCTTCAGGCACTATTATGATTACACCTTCTTCTTCAGAGCCTCTCCAACTTAATCCATTATACACCCTACAACGGTAAAGAACCCACTTAGGGCTTCATTCTCTCCACTTATAACAACCCTCTATTGTCCTCGATTCTAATCCCAAACTCCTCTCCAGATCCTCATCTATACATGTTAACACCTGCAGGTCAAAGATGTCCTCAATGGTCGTAATTTTTGGAGTAGATTCGATCTCGTGCTTCGTCTCCGATGAGCGGGTGTAGTCATATTGATTCAGCCATTCCAGCAACTTCTCAGATACCCCACTGCCTTTTTAGACCCTCGACAAAGCTTCACTAACCTTTAGATAGCTCTGAGTATGATGGAGGCAGAGTAGGATCATCACCGGAGCACAACCCTCACACCACAGCCAACGACGGAGACACCTCTCCACGATGTACATGCACCGTTAGGGTGTTTCTCTGCAGGTAGTGGCATGGCGGCAGTGTCCAACGAGGATCTTGCTCTACATTCATGACGTACATATACCTTTGCGGAAAGGGGGAGGTCAGAATGGGGGAGGTGGAGGGGAGGAGGGGATGTCATCGAGGAGAGGGGGATGTCATTCGGGGAGGAAGAGGGCGACAGACATGGATGATGAGGAGGTTAGGGAGGAGGGTCAGAATGACAACCCTGGATAACGAGGGGGAGGTCGGGGAGGAGGAGGATGAGGGCAGGCAGACCTAGAGGAGGAGGGTGATGGCGACATACCTGGAGGAGGAGGCAGAGGTCAGGGAGGAGGAGGGAGAGGGTGGCAGACCTAGAGAAGGAGGGTGAGGGTGATAGACCTGGAGGGAGAGGGGGATGCCAGGGAGGAGGAAGGTGAGGGCGGTAGGCCTGGAGGAGGAGGAGGAGATCGGGGAGGAGGAGGGGGGTGAGGGCGGCGGAGGTTGAGGAGCTGGGTGGGTGCTAGGTGGGGAAGGGAGATGAGGAGGGTGAGGGGTACTCAATGTAATTTTGATAAATAAAATGAGCATAATGTAAAAGAATGTAACAGAATCCGGTTAGTTTTATCAGATAAATGGATAGGGTTTAACCACAGGGTCTGTGGGGTAAGGGTTAGCAAGTTTAGAGGGTCGAGGGGAGAATTACGATGTTTCAAAGATCGTAGAGGTAATTGAAAAAGTTTACAGAGTTCTAGGGAAAAAATCCCTTGATTCTATATCTAATTTGAACTCTAATGACTATTGAGCCCCGATTTCTCTAAAGCTCATAAGGCATATAAATGTCTCCTTATACTACCATTTCATTATACACAACTATTAGACTATTTATTATCCATTACATTGTTTGTGAAGCATTTTAAGAGCTACTTCTATGCTATGTTGCATGCCCAAAGCTTTGTCAATTCAACACCTCATCTTACACACACTCCAATTATGTAAGATTAGTCCAGACACCTCATTCTTTGTTGTATATCTATTTGTTATTGTGGTAAGATTGTGTGATCTAGTTACACGTTTTGATACATACACGTTTCAATAAAAAATGACACATTGTAGAAGTCGAAGTCGATTGTAGAGAACAACAATTTGACTTTCCAGCCACAGAGTAAATTCTTTAATTAGTACTCATGAGTAATCAGTGCCCTAATTTTCCCATTGTGAGTGGGAGATCGATAGACCAAGGTAAAAGGAGGGGAGAGTTTTTTAAGAGGCATGAATCTAGATTTAGTCCAAAGACCTCCCTTGTAGATTTGGAACAAAACAATCTTCTTGGAGATGTACATTCTTAGTCCAGCGATGCCCTAGAAAGCAATCACAATACTTCTCGTTGTTAAGAGAGGCTTTTGTGTACCTTTGCATAAAAACAAGAGACCATTTATGCAATTTTAGAGCGGGCTATAAAAAATGTTAAGGGCTTACTACTTGATAACTTGAGTTTAAGCATTTTAAGATGTCATCAATGAGCCCACTTGGATCTAGGAACAACAAATTATCAGGGTCAGTTTTCATCAATAAAGATATTAGAATATAAAAAATGATGTTACGAATGTTATCAAAGTAGATTCCAACAAATAACAGAAAGGACCACCCGAGAGGTGGAGCTATTTCTACATAGTGATGAGGAAAATGCTACCCGAAGTGTGCACTCGCCACTATTAATGATAATAAGTGATGGAGTGGGTCACAAAATAGATGTTGCATTGGGGGGGACACCCCGAATATAGTCCCATATATTTAACTCCCAAGTATGAGAGTGAGTTATAAGAATTGAAGACTACTGCTTGGCAACTTGAGCTTAAGCATTTCGGGTATTTGTCAACAACTCAGTCGGATTGAAACCAACATGTTATCAGGGCAAGTTTTCTTCGATAATGGTCTGGGGACTATGTTTGGGGAATGATGAATCAACAGTTCATCATCTTTATTCTTTTATTTTAGCTTCATTTCCTTAGTGAAACACCTGTAAATACCCACTGATTTCAAAATATGCATTTTAAACACTTTTTGTATTCAAAATTAAAGAATAAAGAAGAAAAGAAAAATAAAGGATGAAATAATGGAATAAATGCAGATTGACCCGAACCCCGAGAGAAGGTCAAGACTTGACCTGATCGACCAGGAATAAAGTAGGGGGAGATAGGGTCTTTAATCCAAAAATCAAAAAAATAATTTGTAATTTTTTCCTTGTATATTTGTACAAAACTTACACTACTTTATTTGTACATAAATTAACCTCAAATTAATTATTTTTGTAAACAAAAGTTGTAAATAAAAATGTTTTGTAAATAATAAAAATAATTGTAAAATAAAATAATGTATAGATTACAAATAATCACATTCAGAAAAGCTGTAAAGTGATAATTGAAAGACCAATTTTGGCTCCATACGAACATAAATTGAATCAAATCACTTCCATTATACTCTAAATTAAATTATCTTTCAAATGGTTGTGGTTTCATAATTTTTGGAATTACGGTTGAAAGGTCGGTTTTCTAGGGTGGTTTGTGCAGTTTTACCAATTACTTATTGTATATATTTGTTCATATTTATTTTTTATACATAATATACATAATTTTAAATATTATTTTCACTAAAATAAAATAGAAAAAATATAATAATAAAATTAAAAAATTTATTATTTAAAAATAATTTCCTTATTTATACATATATATTGTAGTATATGTATATAATATCTGTATACAACTAATTTCTTTATATAAAAATCACCAAAAAATTAAATATATAACATTTAATAATTAATTTAATTTAATTACGAAATTTTTATTCAGATTTAATTATTTCATTCATTATTTGATTTAAAAACATGCCTTGTATATAAGATATTATTCTATACCATTAATAGCCACCATTAATGTGGCTAATTTATTTTTATAAATTAATTATTTTATTTAATTTATTTAATTCCAGATTTTGTAATTAATTAACTAATTTAATTATTTATTTAATTAACTAATGAAAACCTTCCTTATTTATATATACTTTCAATTTTGATTTTCGTCTTCTTTTTAATAGACTCCTCCTCCTTCGTTATTCGTTGATCAATCTTTGTTGGAGAGGAGCCCGATCTTCGAGAGCAATCTTGTCGAAGAAGGGTGCCCAGCCTCCGAGCCGTCCGGTGACAGCGGTTCGGCCCTCGTCGAGGCCATCACGATGTATCTGATCCAGAGATGAGATCCAACTTTATTTTTCATCATTATTCTAGAGTAATTTTACATTAATTCTAGGTGTAGTTTGTAGTGTTAAATCTTAGGTAAATTTCCACCACAACTCGATTCTGCATCCGATTCGATCACCACATTCATCTTCGTAATCCCTCCATTTTCATTTCTATCTCACGCAATCTTCCAACTCCGGTCACGCATGGTGACCGGAGATCCAGGTCCATCTTCAATATTACCGGATCCGCACTCGCTCACATATCCTATTTTATTTATATATAAAATAAATAAATAAATAAATAAAATACACATAGTTGTTTTTCTTCTCTCTCTAACATTTGTTTTACAGGTTCATCATAAAAAATAAAAAATTAAAAAAAATAAAAAAATCCAGTCCCTATTTACAGTTTCTTTAAAAAATAATAAAAGAGATTTTTATTTACACTCTGTTTACATATAAAAAGAAAAAAAACAAAAAAATAAAAAAAGAAACTCGGACAGCAGGCGGTAGCGTCGCCTGTCACCGCCCCACTACACCGGCACGCCCGTGCCCTTCACCTCCCCCGGGAGGTAGCCGTAGGCCGGCGACGTCCCCTCTGTCGCGTACCACATCGCTGACTCTCGCATCAATCAGCACCACCGTCATGACATCTGCACCGCCCTCCCGAAGATCGCCCCTCCGTCCGCTGCCCACAGGCAGCCATCGCTCCGACCTTCAAAAGCCTCTACCTGCGAGGTTGACGTCATCGCGGCGCCGCTGCACGTTCTCCCTCCAGCCAACACGCCCCCGACCGATGCGCGACGCCCATCACCTGTAGCACCGCGACGTCGTCCATCGTGCGCTGCTCCAGAGCGCGCCACCCTGCTCCTTTGACGTGACACTGATGCACCCCCGTCGCCTGCGGGCCCGCTCTACCTAAAGCTCCAGATCCACGCATACGACGACCCCCAACGCTGACCCCCTGCCAATTCAGAGGAAGAAGAAGGCGGTGCCATCGGCCCCCTCTCATCTTGTGGAAAAGAAACGAAGGTTCATGAATCCTAGGGTTGGATTTTTGAAATAAAAAATTCTTGGAAAAATTATAAAGACGCCCTTGGAAGTTGTCAAATTTGCAAAAAAACCCCTACTCCAAAGCAACTCACGTACATCACACCCTCCCATTGGGTAATTTCTATCTTCTGTTTGCACTTATATTATTGTTATATTTTCAACAGAAATTTAAATTATTACACTTTAGTCCCTGTACTCAAGACCTATAATTTTCTTGCTAATTTCATTAAAATAAATGCTTTTCATAATCAATAAATTCTCGAAAAATCATGTTTTGTTCCTGTTGCAATATTCTTTATTGTATACATTTTATATCACATTTTGTTGCTATTTGATATCTTTAAAAATTCAAAAATAGTGTCTTTTTCTCTATCTGGAAATAGAAAAATTATAAAAATTCGAAAATTTGTTAAAAAACACAAAAACATTACTGTAGGTGTATTTTATTCTCCTTTAATTTCTGTCCAATATTCATGCAATAATCATTTAAAAAACCAAAAAAATATGAAAAACTAAAAATCTTTAAAATTTTGTTGAAAATTGTAGAAAAATCTAAAAATTGTGTTTTCAATCTTTGTGTGTAGATAATTGTTTCTACTTTAATATAAAAATAAGATTCAGGAGTTTTGGGCATTAAAGTATTTTTAAGTTGCAAAATACTCGTGGTTGTGCATTGTTTTCCTTTTTCTCCACTGTTTGATTTTTATAAAATTACAAAACATCAAAAAATTTGAAAAAAATCACCAAAAATATTTCAAAACGTGTAAAACCCAAAAATATATTTTCTCTGGATTTTTCTGAATATTTTTTAAATATTTTGAAAAATACAAAAATTAGTTTGGTGTGTGTATTTTTATCCCTTGTGCATAGTATGACTTGTGCTTTATTTGAAAATAAAAAATTTGAAAAAGTAAAAATCACTAAAAATTGTATTTTCGAAATTTGACTAAGTTTTTAAATTGTGCTCCTTGTGTTCGACCATGGTCGTTATACCAGGTAAATTTAATTGCAAAGACCGATTTCCTCTCATTGTTTGATATTTCTTTAAAATGGTTTAAAATATATTTTTCTCGTTGATCACGCTTGGTGATTCGGGTCAAAACAACCCTTGATTATTACATACTTAACCCGAGTTGTCATGCATGTCATCAGAATGGCGTCGTTGCCGGGGAGCACGTCATCTTTCAGTTTAATTCTATTTGTCTATATAATATTATAACTGTTTTCTGACCATTGTATGCTTTGATTTTTATGCGAGGAACCGCTTGGAGTGCCACTCGGATTCTTATTGGAGAACTTGCGTAGGAGGGGCAGAAGAAGAGCAGGAGGCAGTTGTTTTATTTGAGAGAACATTTTGAGATTGTTGTAATAATTTATACTGTGAACTATAGTTGGACTTGAACGTTATTTGGGGTCTATTTCGCCAAGTATCGGTGCACTTGGGGGAAATCACCGTTGTTTTCATATTTTCTTGATTTCATCGCCTTACTTTCTATTTGATTCTCACGGATTTGGCCCCTAGACATAGGATTTTTGTTGATTGTGACGTAATTAGCTAAGGCCCAACACATAATTGTTTGTTGTTCCTATATATCATAATTGGAACTAGCTAAAAATAAATTGAAAAAGTTAACTTAATCGTTTGAGAGGCCATGCACTGCTAGAGGTCGTATACAACGCTGGCAGGATCTGTTGTGGCAGACACTGATCGACATCTGAGACCAGACTCAGGCCTCTCCCTCTGATTAGTTAGTTATCTGTTCTTCACGATCAATAGAAGTTGCTCGTCTAAGGTCGATTTCCTCATGCATCATATAGTTAGTTTTATTTCAGTATTTAATTTTATGTACAGATCGTATTGGATGTAGAGTGCTGGAGCAAGGTACACATTTCTATCTCTGCATGCATCATTGTGTTTGACCGCGCATCAGCTTTTTCGACTTCCTCCCCTTGTTTTTGGACTCAAAATAATCAAAGGAAATCAAAAAATTCATTAGGTGTTGTTTGTTTTTGAAAAAAATCTAAAAAAGTGAAAGCAATAAAATTTGAACTGCTAATGCAAACTTGATCCTAAAACCCACCTCATCTAAAAATATCTATTTTTAGGGGGAGACGACCCCTCATTGTTTGGTTTTCTTGAGCGAGAGAGTGACCCGCATACTAGGCTAGAGCCACACCTGAACTCTCGTTAGACTACTAGTTTCGGAGTTAGTCGTTCTCCAGTGAGGATCTCTCCGATAACCGATAAAGCAGACTGTGAAGTCCATAACAGAGCAAGTTGATTGGGTATACGGTAAACGGTCTGTGACTTGTACTGGCTAGGAAAGATCTAGATTTGTGATTGGGCCAGTCTCCTATGAGCATCGGGTTCCTAACAGTTCGCTTAATCGCTCTACAAGCTTGATTTATCACCTAAAATAAAATTTACAAGATAAAACAACCGAACCTTTACGGCCATCAGCTCGTGTTGAGTAGGTGAATTGGGGGTTTGACTTCTGATCTTGTTTGCATCCAGATCTCATCCACACTACTCCCCCATCACGATGATGGGCAGGAGATCTCTTAGGCTGCCTCTGGCAGCACCGCTCTCGAGCACTCCTCCCCACTCATCTAAGACGGTTTCGGAGAGCCCAGACCCGCTTTCTGAACCTGAGTTCACCACCACCCTGTCCCCCCTCGACTACCCTTCGTTCACCAGTCTAGAGATTCCCGAGAAGAGGCCAACACAGATTTATGTTCACTTGAAGGCTCCTAAGTCGGGATCTTTTGCCTTTGCAGAGACCCGCGAGAAGGCCAGCAGTGACGAACGCACTGATGGGCAGCCCCAGGGTTCCACTTATGTTCTTGATCAGGGTGCCATCAACAACACACTTCTAGCCTCCCTGGAGATGATGCAGAGATAGATCAGAGATTAGGGAGCATTTATGGCCGAGGTTGAGATAGCACAGATGCGAGCCGATAGAGGAGAACCTCACCGAGCAGGTGGTGGAGAGATTCCAGAGTTTGGAGGAGGAGTTGACGAACACCCAGAGGATCAGCCAGAGCCAGCTAGACAGCCACAACCGATGAGGCAGTTGCACAACCTTGGTGCAACTCTCACTCATCGATGGATTCAGCTCCCTGAGATTCTGGGCGATTTCAAGCTTCCCCTCCGACCATTCAACTTTTTCCCAAGTTCCATGGGCTAGCCACTGAGGAGCCGTATCTTCACCTTTAGGAGTTCGAGATGATCTACAGCACGGTCCACGATAGATTCGTGGACAAGGACACTATCAAGATGATAGCATTTCCTTTCTCCCTGGCCGACAGAGCAGCTTATTAGCTGAAGCATTTGGGGAGATATGTTACCACTTGGGAGCAACTCCGGACCGAGTACTTGAACAAGTACTATCCGCTCGGCTGGACCAACGCATCGAGAGCTCTGATCAACAATTTCACCATTATCCCCAACGAGCAGTTTAAGGAGGCGTAGGATCAATTCCGTGAGCTCATTGACTGGTGTCCACATCACGACATATCCAAGCCCAATCTTGTCCAGAGCTTCTTTTGTGGGCTGACACCGGAGCTGCAAGAGCTTGTCAATGCTTCTTATGAAGGCTCCTATTTCTCCAAGGATGAAGACCGTGTCTGGGATATCTATGAGGAGATGGCCGAAAACTACACAGTAATGTCCCATACCAGGCTCTACACTCAGGGGAAGCCCCCACACCAGGCTGTGTCCTATCAGATGATAGCACGGGTTGATGCGGGTCCACCCATTTCTTCATCATCACCAGCACAGGTAGTCAGCCGCTGACATGGTATTATCAGTGAGAAGTTGGACCGCATAGAGATAATAGAGAAGAAGCAGTACCATGGCATGACACAGATAGATCAATTAGCACAAACTCTTAGTGACATGTAGACCCACATCTTGTGTCTCCAAGAGGTACAGACGGTTCCTCATCCTCGTCCCAGGTCACGAGTTGATCCTAGCAGCAGCTCTTCCCAGCACTCTTCCTAGTACCGCCAGGTTCACCACATCCAGGAGGATCCTGTTCAGCAGTTGCAGCAGCACTATACTCAGCCACCACCTCAGGACACTCATATGGTGGTGTATCAGACGGATCAGCACCTGGTAGCTCTTCTCCCTTTCTAGAACGAGCAAGAGACATTGATGGAAGTCAACGGGATTTGGTATGATCGACAGTAGCCCGGGATCTGCCGAGATCATCCCGGATTCAGGTGGTTTACCGGAGGCACCACATCCCAACAGTAGCCTCCAGCTCAAGGTGGACAGAGTAACCGGCAGCAGCAACAACCCCATTACTCCCAGCCATATCAGCACTTCGAGCAGGGTCCTCGTCCCTACCATCAAAGACAACAGTGGAGGCAGCAACATCAACCTCTGTAGTATTCTCAACGTCCTCCTCATTTCTAGCGAGGCAACCCATCTAGTTCTCATACACCTGTTTATGAGAACCCAGCCCTTGATGACCTTGCTCGCTTACTCACGACCAACATGCATACTTCCGGCGAGAGATGGATGAATTCTGACATGAAATGAGGGAGATAATAAAGGGCAAAGCCACCATACCCGCTCAGATTGAACCTAACCCGAACAATCTGAAGAGGAAATCTAAGCAAGTACAATTTACAGAGACCACCACTCCTAGTGATATTTTGCATGATATTTATCCCTACATATTTGATGTTGATTTTGTGACACTTAGGAGCGGTAGGATGACATCCGACGGCTCCTCATCTTAGTGACAACCCCATGATGATCCAAGAGTGCCAGACGAGGAGGATAGCGCTACTGATGCCGCTGATGATGTTGATGATGATGGTGCTGACGCCACCAAGGACAATGATCCAACCGACGGTACTGAGACCGTCATTTCTCCTGATGCAGTTGGTGGTACTGATGCCACCATTCGATATGATGCTGAGCCAAAGTGCGGTGTTGATGCCGTGAAGACAGACGTCGTGGGTGGTATTGATGCCATCAGTTGTCTTTCCTCCTATCTTTGTATCTCAGGACAATATCGAAAACACCCAAAAATGAATAAAGGAATGGTTTTTTCATCTACTCCGAGTCCATATGTGTTGCATGATGATTCTTGTATGGGCTCCATTCCTTCACTGAAGAAAGAATCCCTTCCTAACCCTCTATCTGAGGAGGGTCTAGATATCCCCTTCCCTCAAGAACTCCGCTTGGCGTAGGGGAAGAAAATAGAAAATCCAAAAAAATCACAGCAATTAGAGTTCATCCAGCAGATGATCGACAGATTCCTTATCAAGTTGACTCTACAGGAGGCACTAGAGCACATCCCTCTCTTCCAGAAGCACTTGAGAGAGAAGACCACAATACATAAGAAGAAGAGGAATCGTACTGCAGAGATCCATGTGGTGACACGTGCCACATATTTTTCTATTTAGAATAAATTTCCAGCCAAGAGACCTGATGCAGGAGCTCCATATGTCAGATGCTACATTCATGAGTAGCAGTTCGATCGTGCCCTTTTAGACAATGGTTCTTTGATTAACCTTCTTCTGGCTGCCTTACTCGATCGATTCGAGTTTGGCCCTCTTAGACAGAGAAAGACAATCATTCAGTTTGTTGATAGATCTGTTAAAAGGCCAAAGGGGTTACTTAAGGACGTTGTCGTCACAATTCATGGCTTGAATTTCCTTGTGAACTTTGATGTATTGGACATGGAGATCCCTGAAACCGTGATAGATACCCCCATCATCTTAGGATGACCTTTCTTGGCCACAGCCAAGGCGGTTTCCGACCATGATAGTGGGAAGGTATACTTTCGCATCGAGGGTGAAAGTGTACAAATAGAGACGATCGAGGAGACCAGAGCTAGAGACTCAGAGTGCTCAAATCATATGACCGACTCAGAGCAGATGAAAGAAGCAGAGCTAGACATCCACCAAGAGTGTGACTTTTCTATTACAGATGATGAAGCAGTTTGGACAGATCCCGCATCAGAGCTCTTATCACATCTTCAGTCATTATAAATTCACCGATCATAGAAGATGAGAGTTCAGAGAACACACTCATGGTACATGATACAGTAGAGGTTGTTTATCATGATCAGGATATCGAAGATGATTTTGTTTCATGCGCTTCAAATTCAGATCCCTCAGACACAAATATCGATTTTTACTGATAGGAGTTCGATGAATACTTATCGTGTGTAGTGCCTATAGAGCCGACAACTAGGGTGGAGAGTGATGAATCCCTGATCATAACTCTTTATTCTTTAATTTTAGCTATTTATCTTAGCAAAGCATCATGTAAACAGATGTAAGTACAATAAGTTAGTATTATGCATGCATTTGTTAATACTACATAATTAGCATGTATTTTTATAAAAATAAAAGAATAAAGAAAAAGAAAAAGGAAGGAGGTATTTAGAATAAATACAGAGTGACCCAAACACCAAGAGAAGGTCAAGCATTGACTTGATCGCCAAATAAAACAAGTGGAGAGATAGGGCCCACTTTATGTTATACATATTATTTGTGTAATTAAACAATTATTTTTGATAAAATAAAGATATAATATTCTTTTTACCTACTTGTTTATAGTCCTAAAAATAAAATAAAAAACTGAAAAATAAAATAAAATAAAAATAAAATCCTCTTTCCCTTATACAAAATACATGTATATATGTCTTACTCTCTATTTATTAAACACATGTAAATAAACAATAAAAATAAAATAAAAAATATTTTATACTACAAAAATATGTTATAAATAAATAAATATAAAAATTGGGGTATTGTTTAAAAATAACAATATAAAAATAATTGTACAAAATACATAGGTATATTATACCTGTATATAATACACTATACTGTATAAAGACTAATTTATTTTTCAAAAAAATAATTAAAAATCTTATAAAAATTCCTTGAAAATAAAAAACATTTTTCATTTGATTCATTTTTTAATTTAAATTCATTTATTATTTTCAAATCAATTTCCTTTGTTTTTCTAGCAGTTTTATCGTGTAGTGTATTTTGTCCTATTTTAGCCCGCTCCTGATTGGTCCAGCGGGGATCGTTGACTTCAGTAACCTGGTCCCCCGGACTCCTCTTTCGCTCAGACCCGGTTCGCTTCAATTTTTTATCGAATTATTCCAACCCGATCCGATCGATTTATCTTCTCATTTGCAGCTCCGATTACAGAGGATAGATCCATGATCCACGCCCGATTATATCCTTAGAGATCTGACCCTCGGTTCGCACGCCCTTGCTCCATTTTTCTCAGACCCTGCAAACTATATAACCTCCTGGGCTCCATCTTCTCCCATACCTTTGGCTGCTCCACCTCTTCGGTTGCGCCTGCCTCCCCTTTTCTAGAGTGACAGTGAGAGAAGGAGAGGATAAGTACACCATTTGGAGGGTGGAAACCCTAGGTCCGGTAAGGTTCGTCCTAGCTCCGCCGCAAGGAGTTTCAGCCTCTGGTGACGCCGACCATCGAGGCCAAGATCCCCGTGGGTTGTCATCCACAATCCTAGGCATACTCCTCCACTTCCAGGTACCTCATTTCTCACTTATTTCCCATTGATTTGATCTTCTCCCCGCGAGATAGAGAACCTTCAATACCAATTCCCATTTCATCACTTCTGACCGCCTTGACCGACTTACACCCCATCAACGATGTTCTTTCGATTCTCCGATTGCTCCGCAACCCTTTGCGCGACTCCCTCACACGACGGAGATCTACCGTCCATCTATCCCCCATCCAATGTTTTTAATGTTTTAGCATCCTAACCCCCGCTGGAAGATTCTTTTCCGAGCACATGATACACCTTGCAGGGGTTGGATGTGTCTAGACCTCATCTGGAGGTCGACTTGAGGAGGCATAGCAGCTCCAGCTTGTCACACCTCGCCGGGCCCTTCGAGGAGACCTTGGCCCCTTTTGAGCCTACCAGTAGCTACGGACCATCTGCACCGACCTTTCCCCTCCTACAACAGCTTCGGAGGATGTCGGAGTAGCGCGACATCATCGATCAAAACTCACCGGAGGCACGTTCTTTCAGGCATCTTCTCCACCATCCGATCGAGGCTCATTCTCAGTTCTAATCCATGCCATCCATCTACAGGGAACCCTCAACCGTCCGATCCATCTGAGGATCCTCCAGCAGCCGTTCATCGTCAAAGCAGTAGTGTCAGATCTCAACCGTCTATCCGTTAAGTGGATTGCTCTAAACATTGGATAGCTAATAATAAAGGGTAAATTGCACTTAGGCCCTTTCATGTTTTGCACTTACTTGTTAGTCATGTAAATATTTGTCGTAGTCTTTTTATTTTGGATATTTTGCACCAGGACCCTTACACTTCTTAGTATTTACATTTCAGTCCTTCATTAGGTGAAGTGCATGGCCTGACACGTGATATTTTGGGTGATTTGCAAGTTATACCTTTGTGGTTTATAAGTGTTACGCTTTGAATGAAATCTTTTCGAGAATTTCACTTATGCCCTCCGAGCATGTGTCACGTATTTCGTGCGTAGTTACCTGGGATTTTTGCAGAATTAGCCTTGGGATTTCTATTGTGTTACTAATTGGCTTATAACTTTTAATAATTTCATTTAGGTCCCTATAACATGTGTGATTTTCTTTAGATCAAATAATTATCAAATTTACTCCAAAAATTCCCAAAAATTACCAGTTGCTCCTACTACTATGTAATATTTTTGGTAATTTTTGTGATGTGATTTGATTTTATTTGATATTTTTTTAAAAATAAAAACCACTAAAAATATGTCTGTCGATTTTATAAAATGCCAAAAAATATAAAAATATCCCTAAAAATTCTATAAAAATTGCCATGTATTTGTTTTGGTTTCCTTTAATTTCGATACCACTTTTGTTCCATTATCTTTTGTAAAACCCCTAAAAATCACAAAATACTAAAAATATTAATAAAATTCTTAAAAATTCTAAAAAATTCAAACAAATGCAATTCCAGTTTCTATAATTAGGTCTTTTTATATACTTTTTCATAAAAATAGCCACCATGGCCTTTAAGGAATTTTAGTATTTAAATCTTGCCTAGTGGTCACAGTTGAACAATGTTCTTCTGTTTTGTGTTTATTTTATTTTTAAAAAATTATACAAAATCTGAAAAATGACATAAAATAAAAAAACACTTATATATTTTAAAAAATATAAAAATATTTTTCTTTCGATTTTTTTGGCATTATGAGCGTTAATAGAAATTGTTGAAGTTTAATTTCCTTAATCTTTTTATTAATTTTCTATTTGAAAATATAAAAAATTCAAATTAAAAACCACAAAAATACGCCTTGTATTTCCAGATTCTCGACTACTTCGTAGGCTTCGCTCGTGCTCTTTGTGTTTGACCATGGTCGCTATACCAGGTTAAATAAATAGCGGAGACCGCTACATTCAATTTTCGTTCTTTGATTGTTTTATTTGTGGTCTTTATTTTCTTGATTGACCTTGCCTAGAGATTCGGGTCACAATAACCTTAGAGACTAATTAACCCGAGTTACTCCAGGCCTCTCATCAGAATGGTGCCGTTGCCAGGGAGCACAGCCTAGTAGTCAGTTTTCAGTTTTCCTTTCTTTTTGCTTTATTTTTGTTCATTTTTATCCTCTATCACTTGTAACTATATTCTGGATTATTTATGTTCTCATTTCTGTACGAGTGATGACAGAGAAAGTCAATCCGAAATCCGAGTGAAGGTATAAAAACAAGGGTCGTTGCGACCCGGATCTCGAATCTCAATCAACAAGAAGATAAGACCACCAAATGAAATAAAACAATCAAAAATTCGAGTAGCGGTCTCGCTATTTATTTAACCTCGTATAGCGACCAAGGTCAAACTCAAGAAGCACGGGTTGGCCGAATCGGCCTACGAAGTAGTCAGAAATAGAAATAAAATAAAATAAAGTATTTTTGGTGGATTTTACAAATTTTTAAATTTTTTTTTGTGTTTTTAATTATGAAGAAAAGATAAAAAGAAGGTAAAAAGGACCCAAACAACAATTTATTAAACACTCCAAAACAACTCAAAAAATTCAAATAAAATTATTTTTGTGTTTTATATATTTTTAACTATTTTTGGTATTTTTTTCATAATTTTATAATTTTTAGTTGATTTTATAAAAATAGAAAAAGGTAAAAACAAAGAACTAATGTGCAGCCAGATTTGAAAGGCTAATTAAAAATATCTAATTAGCATCTAAAAATCTGAAGGTAATTTTTATAAAAAATAGAAATAAAAACTAAGCTACAGAAACTAAAATTGCATTTTTTTTTATTTTATAGAATATTTAATATTTTTATAAGGTTTTGAGGGTTTTATATTTTTTTGGGTTTTATAAATCCAAATAAGACAAAAATCGAACTGAAGCTCAAAGACACATAAACAAACAATACCTAATTTTTTGTAATTTGTAAACGAGTTTTTAAATTTTTAATTGATTTTTTAGTTCAAACAGTAATAAAAATAAGGGTTTTTTGATTTTTTAAAAATATCAAACAGTATTAAAAATGTCCCAGAAATTTTTACACAGTGGTAGGGGCCACGTATCCAAATTTCACAAGATTTGGAGTTTATTTGGTATTTTATTCAATCAATATAAAGGCTACAGCACATAGGGACCTAAGTGCAAAGAAACAAAGTTGCAGGGCCAAATAATAACATGCATAAAAATCACAGGGCCAAAGTTGCAAAAAGTCCAGAAACACACGAGACACGCACGTGATTTGCACTCACAGGGACTAAAATGCCATTCCTATTTATAAAAGTATAAACAGTAACAGCTCAGAACTATAGGATAAACAATGCAAAAGTTCAAAAGATCACGTGTCAACGCACGTGCACCAGATACACAGGGACTAATTCGCAAATAAAGTAAACATAATGTCCTACATGTAATTTACCCAAAATAAAAATAATTAGATAAAATATTTACAAGACTAAACTTCAAAATGCAGAAAGAAAAGGGGCCTAAGTGATATTACCCCATCATTACGATCCACGGCTGAAGGGGGGGCCACGTGTAAGATCTGACAGTTGTGGATGGTGGTTGCCTCTTCGATGATCGATGCTCCAGATGAGATCCTGAGCTCGATCCAACGGCTGCAAGCTCCCCAAGCACGAACGGTGGCGATTAAAACTGGTGCAGGTCTCTGTCCAACGTCGGAGCAATGTACTCGAAGAACAAGTTGCCGACGACTTTCACCGGTCTAATACGTGCGATCAGGGCCTCCTCCAATGCTGCTCTGAGAGGGGACACGAAGCCCGAAATCGTCCGCAGCTCGTGGTGTGCTCCGATGAGGCCGGGAGGACCTGGAGGGTCCCCAGTGACACCGAGCACCTGAAGCTCCTGTCCTGAGTGGATGAGCCTCCAGATGAGGCTCTCAAACCTTGATACCTGCACAGGAAGCAAGAGGTGTCGAGGGCAAACTGCCTCGACCCATTAGCGGGCGAAGGGGATGATCGGATGAGGCGGAGCGGGGGTCTCCGGTGAGGCGACGGCGGAGGAGACCTAAGTCTTGGTTCCGGGGCGAACCAAGGTGATCGGAGGGGCGTAGAATGTGGTGCGAAGTCTCATGAAGGTGTTGGTGTGGTCATAAGGGGAGATGGTCGATCGGAGCACGGTGAATCAGCCGGCGGAGGCCGGCGGCGCAAAATCGAAGACTCAAGATTAAAGCTAATCTACGGGATATCGAGGCTACCTGATGGGTGCAAACGTCTGTGCTGGAGGTGGGTGACCTCCAAGGGTCCTTGCCTCAATGGAGCAATGCCTCCAGAGGCTCGAGCTCGCCGATGGGCGGAGCACGGTGGCGATGACCACCGGATCTGAGGCTACCAGCCTTGGTCCTTGCTGCAGTCGATCCCTCTCGCTTGCTGTCACTCAAGGAGGAGGAAGGGAGGTCCTGGGAACCGAAGGGGATGGCCAAAGATGCGTGAAAATACAATGGAGGCTCAGGCTATATAGTGGCCGGGGTCCGGCAAGACTGGAGTCGGGCAAGTAAATATGGTGCACGGATCCCTAGGAAGAATGGCGGGCGTGTGTCATGGATCATACGTCATTAATCAGAGCCCGTGGTATGGGTGAATGGCGGTCGAATCGAGGCACGAAAAGTCGAAGAAGTTGGGTCGGTGCGAAGATCCGCGAGAAAGTGGTCAAGGGGGGAGAGTTGACCGGGGGTCAACAATCCCCCGTAGACCAATGGAAAAATTTCCATTGAAAAAAGATTTGGAAAATCAAAATAAAATAGAAAATGACTTTATTTAAAAATATTTACAAAATAAAAAATGTTTATTTTTTTCAAAGTATTTTTTAGTGATTTTTATTTATTTTTTTGAAAAATAAATTATGTATTTACATTATATTATATACAGGTATATGTACCTATGTATTTTTGAATTTTATTTTTAGTATGTTATTTATGTATAATTATTCCAATTTTATATTTTATTTGTTTACATCATAAAATTTTGAATATAAAATACTTTTTATTTGATTTTTATTAAATATTTACAAGGGTGAAATAAATAGGTCTTTTATATTATATACATATACACCGAGGAGAGAGAAATTATTTATTTTTATTTTTATTTTATTTTTCTCATTTTTATTTTATTTTTATAAATATATACAAAATATGGGGAACACATAAATATTTTTATTTTTAGAAAATAAAATATTTACACTAAGAGGGGGTTTATGTACAAGGTTGAGTTACCCTATCTCTCTCTACTTATTTTATTTTTGCAGTCAGACCCATATTGAGCCCTCCCTTGGGTTTAGGTCACTCAATATTTATTATAAATATTTCTCTCTTTTTCTTTATTTCTTTATTCTTTTATTTTTGCACAAAAACATGCTAATTATTGGTATTTACACAATGCATGCTTTTTGATAATTTATTTTATTTACAAACATGTACATGGTGTTTTGCAAAGTTTTAGCTAAAATAAAAGAATAAAGAGTGATGAGGAAAATGAATGAATCAATGCTAAAACCTTTGCAAAACACTTAGCAAACACTTATTTGAAATCAATGCTAAACACTTATTTGAAAATCAATGCAATCAATGCTAAAACCCCCCTATACTTAACTTTTCTAATCCCTTAGCAAACACTTATTTGAAAAAGAAGTGAAAGAAAAGAAAAAGAAAAGGAGGGGAAAATGAACTAATCAATGCTGAATATTAAACTTGCCTTCATTAAATTGAAGTATGGAGCTCAGTCAGATCTTTGGATTATTAATGTGTCAGAACCTTATTTGGACTTAGGTTTAAAACTTAACAGCCTCTAAGTTCCACTAATCTATAGTCAAGACTCCTCAATAATCATGATCAGAACAAGTACGCATACACAAACCGTGAAGACCATGAATCTTTCCTCGTACTGTGTAAGTGAGGTCTATCTCTCCACCTCATAAGTAGTAAAATGGCAACCCTCCCCAACAAGGTAACTCTAAGACCCTAGTCTGGCCACTCTTTCCTCGAGGAGCGGGGTATTCCTTATAAGTTCAAGTTCAACCGGCTCAAGAAGAGGGGGAAGGAGAGAATGGACCATGGCCAGTGTAGCCATGTATCCTTGGGAGCTCAACCAGTGTAGCTAAGTCTCCCTGCTGCAAGCTTCATAAGATGGAACATGGATCTCAAGCTTTGCTTATTGCACTATATAAACTCCGGTGGGATTATCATATTCTCTCAGACCAACCACTTTTTTGGAGTTATTTTTTTCTTTTTGCATTTTTTGGTGCATATATACAACATATCTACAAAGTGCAGCATATATACGTAACGAGTTTTTCCCCTTGAGCCAGTAGACTATCCCTCTTTTGAAGCATTATTGCAACCCACAACTCCTGTCATTAGACCTCATGGCGACCAGACCAAGTTGAGACACATTTCCATCACTATAAGAGGAAGAGAGGTTCCGCCTAGAAGTACTACCCTCATATGCTACCCCAAGTCAAGGAAGACTGCCTCCTCACCACCCCATCCGTAGAGAGCTCGGTGTAAAGTGCTGGTCCAAGTAAAGCCATTATCTATAAGAGTCATGTGTATGTTGTTAAGTGCTCTACTTAGGCTCATCGAGATGACATATGATCATAGCCTAGTGGACTCAAAGAATTAAGTCACCATGGACCTGAAAAGTCTCAACCCTAAGCCTTATAAGGTTCCTCTTAGAATTAGGTGGATTAAGATCTTAATCAAGCTCCATTTTTCAATTTAATTCCAGGCTAGTTTAAATGTCAACTATGATTCAGGAAAAACTATACAAGTATTTACAAAGATGCAATTTACAAAATATTTACACATGTGCAAAATTCTTGAAAAATGTTTTGAAAACATGGATGTATGCATGAATGCAAGTTTTGCAAAATATTTACACAAATTTACAAGGTTTTTGCAAACTTTTGATTTTCAAAACATTTTACAAAAATTTTGTATTATATACATAATTTTTATATGAAAATATTTACAAGCTATTTACACAAAAGATTTTTACAAACCTTTTTACAAAAATAATTTGTACAACTAGCTATGTATGTGCAATAAAAAAATTTATTTTCAAGAAAAATTTTTAATTTTTATGGGTTTTTGGGTTCTAGCCATTTTTACTTATTGTCACACTCACACAAAGTACGAGTTATGGCTAAAGTATATATGGAATATATACGACACCCCCTATACTTAGCTCGAACGATGTCCTCAAAGTCAAGAGCGATGAAGAAGACATAACTCGTGCTTAGTATAGGGAAGTGAAAAGGAAGGCTATATACAAAGACAAATAAAAGAATAGAAATGCAAGAGATCTCGGGGTTTCACCCTATACTTAGGATCAAATAATCCTAAGTATAGTAGGTTGTACACAAAGGGAAATCCGTGTGAGAATGTACAGGGTCTACCTCCCCTATACTTAGGGTAAAATATCCCTAAGTATAGGTAGCAAAACAGAGATAGAAATGAATCAAAAGAAACTCAAAAGTCTCACACCCCCCTATACTTAGGGTAAAGTGCACCCTAAGTATAGCAACGTCGAAGATGTAAATGGGGTGTTGGACTGAAGAATGGTGTGATATGGACAACTGGATCTATACAAGTCGGAAGAACAGTGATAATTAGGCGTGAGATGCAAAAGATGTGAGTCAAGAGACCACGTCTCACGCAAAATGAATCAGGGCAACGTCAATGACCAGCGGCTCATGATCTAGATATGGCTTGAGTCGTTGCCCGTTAACACGAAAGGTACTCTCAGAAGACAACTCAGATATATTAATACTCCCATTGTCATGTACCTTTCTAACCAGATAGGGTCACTTCCATTTGCTCTGTAGCTTCCCTGGAAATAATCTCAACCTGGCATCGAACAACCATACTCGATGTTCTGGCTCAAACTGCTTGTGGCTGATATGAGAATCATGCCACTCCTTCACTCACTCCTTGTACAATAGGCTGCTCGAAAAGGCTGCATCACAAAGCTCCTCCAGGGGTGCTAACTCTGCCCTCCTCTGATCTCCTACACTCACTGGATCCATAATAATGTCTGTGACTGCCCAGAGTGACTTATGTCTAAGCTCAACAGGTAAATGGCAGGACTTGCTATAAACGAGGCAAAAGGGAGATGTACCCAACGGTGTCTTGAAGGACGTCCGATATGCCCACAAGACCGAGTCCAAAAGTTGTGACCAATCCTTTCGGTCAAGACGGACGACCTTATGCAATATAGTCTTGATCTCCCTGTTCGACAGTTCAACAAGACCATTGGTCTGAGGATGATACGGTGTGGCTACTCGATGGTCTATGCTGAACTCGCTAGGAAGGGCCTTTACCTTGTCGTTGACGAAATGAGAACCCCTGTTAGATATCAAAACTCTAGGAACCCCGAACCGTGAAATGATATTCTTCCTCAAAAATCTGCAAACAGTCCTAGCATCTGCTGTTCGGGCGGGGATGGCCTCAACCCAACGACTAACATAATCCACGGCCAACAGAATGTACTCAAATCCCTGACTCCTAAGGAATAGACCCATGAAATCGATGCCCCATGCGTCAAAAACCTCACAGAAGTGAATGGGGGCCGCATCGGCATCATATCACGCTGTCCACAAGTGCCCATCCTCTGACAGTCAGTACACCTCTTCACGAACTCATCAGAGTCCTTGAAGAGAGTAGGACATCGTAGGCCGGATTGGAGCACTTTCTGTGTCATTCTCCTCCTAGAGTGATGTCCTCCTGCCTCAAGCTTGTAGCAGTAAGTGAGGAAGTTGTGGTGCTCCTCATGAGGAATGCACCTACGCCAGACACTATCCCCTCCTTCATGATAAAGGATGGTATCCTTCCAATGGTAGAACTTGGCCTTCGCTAGGGAGGTCTCAAGTCTCTGCCTGAGCCAATCTTGTGGGACTTTCTTGGCAACAGGAAAGTTCACAATATCAGCGTACCATGGGAGAGAGGCGATAGCAAGGATCGCCTCATCTGGGAAGGTCTCACAAATAGGCTCGATCTACTCAGAATCCTCAAGATACTCCAATCGGGAGAGTTGATCCGCCACCACATTCTTGACTCTAGGCTTGTCCTTATTCTCTATGTCAAACTCCCGGAGTAGAAGGATCCATCTGGTTAATCTGGCTTTTGCATCCTTCTTTTCCATGAGGTGCCTGATGGCGGTATGATCAGTGAAGATGGTCACTCTAGATCCAATGATGTAAGATCTGAACTTATCTAGGGCGAACACTAAGGCTAGCATCTCTTTCTCAGTGACGGTGTAGTTCCGCTGAGCGGCATCCAAAGTCCGGCTAGCGTAGTGAATAGCAAAGGGGACTCCATCCCTCCTCTGTCCCAGCACGGCCCCTACGGCAAAATCGGAGGCATCCGTCATGATCTCGAATGGGAGAGACCAATCAGGCAACTGAAGGACAGGAGCCTCTACAACTAGACTCTTGAGAGTCTCAAATGACGCTTGACACTTATCATCTACAATGAACTCGGTATCTTTCATCAGCAGATCAGTCAACGGTTGGGCAATCTGGCTGAAATCATGAATGAATCATCGGTAGAAATCGACGTGCCCCAGAAAAGGCCGTAACTGCTGCAAGTTGGATGGTGGACTGAATTTCCTAATGATATACACCTTGGCTGGATCAACCTCCATGCCCCTATTGGAGATGATATGGCCAAGCACCGTCCCTTGAGTCACCATGAAGTGACCTTTCTCCCAGGAAAGCACTAGGTGCACCTCAATACATCGCTGGAGGACGTGGTCTAGGCAGTCAAGACAAGAATCGAATCCGTCGTCGTAGATCGAAAAGTCATCCATGAAGAACTCCAAGCACTCCCCCACCATGTCCGAAAAGATGGATAGCATGCACCTCTGGATTGTCGCCGGAGCGTTGCACAATCCAAAGGGCATCTGTCTGAAAGCATATGTCCCAAAGGGACATGTGAAGGTAGTCTTGTCCTGGTCCTCGGGCGCAATCGCCACCTGGTTGTATCCGGAGTACCCGTCCAAGAAATAATAATGGCTCTTCCCAGCCTGCCTCTTAATAATCTGATCAATAAAAGGCAGGGGAAAATGATCCTTCTTGGTGGCCTGGTTCAATCGTCTATAGTACACACAGACCCGCCAAGAAGTGGGTACTCGGGTAGCGATCTCCTCTCCAGACTCACTGACAACTGTAGTGATGCCCGTATTCTTGGGCACCACATGCAATGAACTAACCCACTTGGAGTCGGAGATGGGGTAGATAAAATTGGCACTCCACCATTTCGAGATCTCCTTCATGACAACATCTCGAAGGTTGGGGTTCAGCCGTCGCTGGAACTCACGCGACGGCTTCGCGTCCTCCTCGAGATAGATATGGTGGGAGCACAGCGCCAAACTTATCCCTTGGAGATCGGCTACACTCCATCCAATCAGCTTGAGGTTCTTTTCAAGAACCCCCATCAGACAGGATTCCTACTCTCCAGTTAAATCTGCTGAGATAATGACTGGGTACTGTTGAACTCAAAAGTCGGTGATCTTAAGTTCCATACAAGGCGGGAACTCAGTCGCTGAATTGACCACACGAAATCCGAGATTCAAACAACAATTAACCCACGACAAATATATCAAGCAATGAAAGTAAATGTGCGGAGTTAAAATTTATTATAACTCTACAACAAGATGTGTATAGGTGCAAGTATGTGTAGAGGTCGAACACAGGGAGCAAATAGGTTAGATCGGGGCACTAAGGCACAAAATGTGTGAATGTGATCAAGTTGTCTATTAATGCTATTTTTTGTGGGTTTTAATTTTTTATATTTTTATTTAATTTTGATTTTATATTTTTGTATTTTGATTTTTAATTTTCTGATTTTATATTTTCTTTTTATATTTTACATATTTTTTATTTTCTTTTTCAATATTGGAATATACAAACTATATAAGAAATGAGAGGATAAAGGGTTTATAAAAAAGAGTAAAAATGCTCAAAAAATCAGAAAATACATTGTTTTTGGTCTTTTTATATTTTTCTACTGTTTTTGTGATTTTTGGGGATTTTTCAGAATATTGTTGTATTTTTTAAAAAGGAAATACAAGAAAACAGTGAATAAAAGTTGCTGGCCGAAATTAAATTGAGGATAAAAAATAGTAAACAGTGTCAAAAATTCCTCAAAGTAAATTTCCATAGAAGAGAATAAAATAGAGAAACTACAGGAACTGAGTTTATATTTTTAGGATTTTTCTAGGATTTTTTAGATTTTTAGGAAGGTTTTTGGGCTTTTCTACTTTTTAGGAGTTTTGTTTTGTATTTTTTAATGATTTTTGGACTGGAGTTAGAACACAATAAGATAAGCAAAATATATTTTTTTGGGAATTTTCTGTAGTTTTTATAATTTTTAGGGATTTTATGACGCAAACAGTGCTAAAAATGAGTATTTTTGATTTTTTATAAATATTAAAATGCAATAATTATGAAAACTAAAAATATGACGAGATACTATAATGCAACAGGAGCTTAACTCTATTTTTTGAGACTTTTTCGAATTTTCTAGATGCATGAAATAAATAGGGAAAGCATACAAAAATACAAGGCCTAACAAGGATATGAATGAAAATAGAGCGAAGTTCAAAAGCCAATATGCAAATTATACAAAAGTACACAACTGCAGATGAATGCTTTGAGTCCTAAATAAGCATTACACAAAATGGCGTGGGAAATGGAGCAAAATACCCTCGCCCGGATAGATCGGATGGTGCTGGGGCTTCTAGGATGAACTAATAACGAACAGGGCCCCGGCGAGCTTGAAGCATCGAGATCTCGGCGTTCAAGGTGGATTCCTCCATTCCGACGGCACCACCTTCCTCCTGGGAGCCCCCTCGATTGGACGACGCCTACAAAATGGCCACGGAATGGCCGGAGCGCCGCTGCGTGGCCGGCGGAGGAGGTTGGCTCCAGGTGGATGTGGCACGAGCAAAAACGACCCCCGACGGAGTCCTGGGTGCTTGGGAACCTGCAAGAAGAGCAAAATACAACAGTAGAAGGTCCCAGGTCCAGCAAAAAAGGGTGGATGGCAGCGTGGTGAAGATGGTGGTCGCCGGAGCTCGAGAGCTCCGGCAAGGTGTTCGGTTGCGGAATCCGGGCGAACTAATCGATTAAACCGTAAAATAAATGCACTAAACAGATCCTAAAGCTAGCAGCTAACTAAACAACGAGAAAAGAAACAAAACACGACCTCGATTGGTTGTAAAAACCAAGAAGTGAAACCTCACGGCCAAGGGCCGGAGATGGGGGTGTATACGCCTCCGCGCCGCTCCTCCGCTCCTCCTAACGGCGAGGTGAGGTTGCTGTCACCTCCCTCTAACCTCAGCACATGAAAGAAGGGAGGAGGAAGGGGCAAAAGGAGTTCAAAATTGAAATGGAGGATTGGAGGTCTTTTTTAAAGAGTGGTCGATGGGGCACAAAGAACGGTGCTTCTGGAGCACACCAGTGATGCACTCCCCAAAAACAACCATGGGCGTGTATCCTCAATATATGGTGAAAAAAAGTCAAGAAGGAAGCAATGCCAAATGGTGAAAGACGCGCTCTCCAAAATTCGGAGAAAACGCCAAAAAAACGCAGTCTGACAAGCTTCAGAACATTGGGCAGAGAGTGGGCGAGATGGCATGAAGATCGAGGTTTGTCGAGCGAATCTTCGATCCAAAGACCAATGTAAGTACTGGGCGTGTATGGTGGTTATATGGGGATAAAAAGTGAAGAATGGCCCGAGGTCAAAATGTGAACGATGCGGCCTAGAAAAATAGGAGAACTTGGCTAAAAAACGCAGCTGACAGGCTGCAGGTGCAGACCAGGGAGTTGACCAGCGGGTCAACTTCCACCTTGTTGGTCCACGTGGACCAACCAGGAAAATCTCTGGGAAAAAACATTTCTAAAATCAATTAAAAATAGCAAATCAATTTATTATTTTTTGGTTACAAAATAAAAAATGTTTATTATTTTATAAATTATTTTATTATGATATTTATTTATTTTTTTAGAGGTATATTTTTACAAGTTACCTATTATACCCTTTATAGGTATATTCTTCTATACATTGTGCTCTTTTATTTTTTATTGTATGTATCTAATTTATTTATTTTGTATTATTAATTTATATAATTATAACATACTTTTATACACATAATTATATTTTCATTTTATTTTATTGATGTGTTTTGTATATTTAATAAAATAGAATTAGTAATTATACAACTATGTAAATATGTATTATACCTAGGTTTTGTACATACAAGTATTTTTATTTTGAGTTTTCTTTGCATTTTTATTCTGATTTTAATGCACATAATTATTATAGGTAATATTTACAAAATTATAAAAATATAAAAATACAAAAATAATGAATAAATAATAAATTGAATATTTTAAACTATACAAGTATACAATAGGGGTCCAAAACTCAACTTTCAAACCGTAGCTCCGCCAAATGCGAAACCACCACCATTAAATGGCTTATTTTCTTCTATATACAATTAAAGATGAGTATGCTGCATTTGGAGTTGTCAGTTGTGAGATACGTGTCTGGGAAGTTGGGATTCTGGATTTTTATTCCGACCATAACTTTTTATCTGTACATTATTTTTCTGTGAAATCAATTTTGTATTTTTGTTTATTTAATTATCTACAACTTTCATGTACAAAGTTTCTTTATTTTATGTATAAAAAGCGGAACCAAAAAATAGGTCCCAAAATGAATAAAGAATGAATAAAAGGTATATGTATTTTATCTGTATTTCTGACCTTATCTCCCCCTACTTTATTCCTTGTCGACCTAGTCATCAAGATGCCTAGGTCTCGGGGTTTCGGGTCATAAAATATTTACAATATTTTATTCCTTTTCTTTTCTTTATTCTATAATGTTGGCTTTAAAAATCTTATTTTATACAATATTTACACACATATACATAGATGCTGAAATGCATGAATTACGCCTATTTACACGCATTTACTAGGGTTTTTAAGGCCAAAATGATAGAATAAAGATGATGAAATGCAGATTCATCATCCCCCTATACTTGCCTTTGCTAGTCCGTAGTAAACACTTATGCAATAAGTGCAGAAAAGAAAAACAAAGAAAAGAAAAAGAAGAAGGTGGATTAAGTTTTAATTGTCAAACTTGTCTTCACAAAATCAAAGTTTGGAGCTTAAGTCGGACCTTCAGAATTTTAGTGCGGGCGGAACCTTATTGAAAACCGAATTTGAAATCCAACAGTCCCTGAGAATCCTAAAACTCTGCTCAAGTCTTCTCAATAGCCAGGTCAGAAATACTTCAATTCATACGCAAACCCTTACGACTATGAATCTGACTCGTACAGTGTAAGTGATGGTGGCTCTCCCCAACTATAATGACAAAGAAATTGACTTCTCCAGTACGACAACCCAATGATTCCCCAATCCAATAACTCCATCCTCGAGGAACGGGGTATTCCCTTCTAAGTTCAAGTGGCAACCAACTCAAGAGGAGGGGGTGAAGAGAAGAATGGACGGTAGCCAGTGTAGCTACCTATCCTGGGATGCAAGACCAGTGTAGTCAAGTCATCCTGCTGCAGGCTCACATATTTGACTTTGGAACTCAAGCTTGCTTATTGACTTTGTACATACCTACAGGTTTTTGTTTCTGTACATGCCTGAACCTTTTTTTCTTCTTTTTTTCTTTTTTTTTTGAATACTATATACAGCAGCATTTACATAAGGAGTTTTTCCTCTTGAGCCAGTAGACTATCCCTCTTTCGAAGCTTTATTGCAACCCACAGCCTCCTGTCTTTAGACTTCCTTATCACTGGACGGGTTGGGGTGCACTTCCCTCCCTAGAGGAGGACAAATGTTTCCACTTGTGTGCGTCTCATACCGGCAAATCCAATCCCCTCACCACTCCAACTGAGTTGAGCCATGTGAAAGGTGCAGGTGTCCAAGTTAGGTCATTATCAACAAGAGTCGTGCGTGTGCTCCGAAATACTCTACTTAGGCAGTCAAGAATCCATTGAACCAAGTCTCGTGATCCTCAAAGAATTAAGTCAACTAGACCTGAAGTACCTCAAACCCAGTTCCTATAAGGTTCCTATTATTAGGTAGATTTTAAGGTCCAATCAAGCTCCAATCTCCGGATTTTACTTAGACCTGTTCAACTATCAAACTCAATCCGAAAAATGCTCATGCTATGCAAATGGTATGCAGAATGCAGGAAATATTTTTGTGATGCAATTTTCAAGGATTTTAAACTTTTTATGGATTTTTGAAAAGATGATGATGCATATGCATTTTTTTGTCTTTTTCAAAAAGATTTTTCAAATGTTTTTGGATTTTAATTTTGCAAATGTTTTTGGGCTTTTTGAAAACAAAAAGATTTTGGCTGAAAAATAGGTTAAAATATGTACACGGGAGTGCTTCTTATATATACAAGAAGTGGATTTTAAGGATTTACAAGGGTAAGTGATCAATTTTATAAGTACATGTATATAGTGGATTTTGGTGTGATGTAAATATTCCTCAAACTTATTTGACACAAGCTTTTCATACAATTTTTGAAAACAATAGTCCAAAATAATTTTTACAAACATTTTTGCAAACATGTACACACATTTGAAAATCATTTTGCAAAGGTTTTTCAAACAGTATATATAGATTTTTCACAATATTTTTGCAACCATTTTTCAAACCATTTGCAAATCTATTTTCAAATATTTTTATTTCACACAAAGAAAATAAATTTTACAAACCACACATTTTTACACAGGTTGAAAACATGTAACAAAATATTTTCAAAATAGTTTTCAATAAATGTTCACAAAGATTTTCAAACTATTTTTCAAACATTTTGCAAAAAGCGTTTTCACCTGGTTTATTAATCAGTAAATACAAAAAGAATTTGAGGAACAAAACACCTTTTTATTAAGGATTTTTAATGAATTTTAAAGAATTATTAGCCATATTTATTAAGAAAATACGAAAGTACGAGTTATGGCTAAAGTATATACGTAGTATATACGACCCCCCTATACTTAGCTTGAGCTATGTCCTCATAGATCGGAGAGAAAAAGAGAAGACATAACTCGGACTAAGTATAGACAAGTCTAAAGAATAAAGGAATAAATGAATGAATGGATGAATAAGAAGTTGACCGTCCCCCCTATACTTAGGATCAAATAATCCTAAGTATAGCAGACTATACACAACGCAGGGAGGGTCAAGGGTGGGAATGAACAGATCGTACTCAGATTGTCTCCCCCTATACTTAGGGTAAAATATCCCTAAGTATAGACAAGAAGAGGAGACAATGGAGAGGATCGAAATGAAAATGACAGAACTCGGGTGCGAACCCCCCAATACTTAGGACAAAGTACATCCTAAGTATGGAAAAACTGTCTACAAGGACGACACCTTTTTGATAGATGAAGAAGATAGAAAATGAAAAGAAGAAAAGAAGAAAAGAAGAAAATAAATCAAGAGATGAAATAGATCATGGGGATGTACACACCACTCCCCCTAACATAGGGTAGAAGAAGCCCTAAGTATAGGCAACAATAGGAGTGAATGACACGGAACGAAGAATGAGCACTCGGCTCGTCCACCCCCCTATACTTAGGACAAAGTACATCCTAAGCAAGGCAAACACGAGAATGGGTGGACGAGCAAAACGGGAGAAGGACAAAGATGAACAAAGGAGAATGTACAACAGAGGTGGATGTACAGAGGGTCAAGAAGGTAGAAAGCAAACCTTCTTGCGGGACCGCTGAAGGATAGATCTAGTGTGGTGCAGGTCGACATCGGGGTCCTCAGATGACAGAAACTGATCAGGGTCGACAGGGTGATGGTCCTCAGTGGGCCTAGGGTGAAGAGGCACAGACGAGTGAGTGGGAGAAGTACGGCTAGGTCCGACCTTGGGAGTCTCGCTGATATCAAAGTGGAATGGGACGAACTCATCATCATCGGAAGTAGTGTACTCGGAGTCGCTCCTGCGAGGTGTCATCCAGGTCAAAATCAAAAGGCACAAAATCATCGGTGGAAGTAGTCGAACTCTGGTCGTTCTCTATAATTTCAACTGGATCATCTTTCTCATCAAAAGGCCCGAATTTCTGAAGAAAAGCAACTAAATCAAATTCGGCCTTAGTCTCATCAATATCTACATCGACAGGAGCGGACTCATCAGTGGAAGTAGTCAGAGCATGTCCGTCCTGTATAGTCTTTAGATCCGCCCTCTGCTCACTGGTGTCAATCGTGTAGATCCCGCGGATGTCATCAACACATCGCCAATCACAGGAAGCGGAAACACCAAGGTCTATGCTTTCCGAGCTTTCCTCCTTGGAGAAGGAATTCTCGGGTCTCATCATCGGTCATGAAGAAGGTCTCTCTGATATCCTCATATAGATCATAGTCCTTGGGGTCAGCCAAGATAGGTGAAGTCACATCAGGTGCGGGTCTCTGGTCAGCAGTGGGTGCGATGGTCACTGCTTCGCCCTCGTCAGCAGGACGGAAGCGAATCTTTCCTGATCCATAGTCAATAACGACTCTCGCAGAGGCGAGGAATGGTCGTCCCGGGATGATGGAGAATGCTCCCCTGTGGAGGTCTCCATGGGCAATACGACAAAATCAACAGTGTAGCTCGTGCCCTGAATCGAAATGACAGCGTTTTCAAGGATACCCTATCGGCCTCTTTATTGATCCATCAGCAAACTGTACGATCATCCTGGTCTTCTTGAGAGGGCCCTAAGTGAAGAGACTGTACCAGCAAGAAGGGTATGATACTGATCGATGCACCGCGTCTAGGAGAGTGTGATCACATGTGTGGTCAGAGATTGTGCAGCTAATGAAAGGTGTGGCAGTGTTCCTCTTCCGAGGAATGGAAGGATGAGTGATGGCGTGGGCAGTGGCCATGGCTCAAGATGTGACGCTCAGATCTGCTCCTCCGCTTTCTCTTTTTGCAAGAGGAGCAGACATATGGGTCATGGCCTGCTGAAGTGGGGCACGGATGATCTCATGAATAGTAGCCACCACTTCGGGTTCAGATAACATTTTTTTTGAATTTTTGGACCTCCTCCATACAAGGGAGAAGGTCGAAATCAGCATATACACGAGGCTTGCCAAGAGCAGTCTGTACAGCGGCATCCTCGAGGTCAAAGGTGGGACAAGGTGTGAATGAATGTGTGGATAAAGGACCTGGCAAGTGAGCGCTCCCTCATAGTCTGACTCGACCAAAAGTCTCCCAATCTCTTTTTGTGTTTTTAAAATTTTCTCATTTTTTTTGTATTTTGGGCGATTGGAAGCTCTCATGGAAATCCTCGAGTGAACCCATATCATCAAATGGTGGTATATCATGGTCGCTCTTATTGGTACTAGTGAGGTGGTCAATCCCCTGTCTCATATGATCCATCATTTGGGTCAAGTGCTCAAGGGTGGACTCCATGAAAGGTGACTCCAACAGCTCGGCCTCGGGTGGATGTGAAGGTGGATAATACGGAAGTGGAGGTGGGTGTGGGGTAGAAATCCGAGGTCTGATATTGTGGCTGAGGCGGATATGTACAAAAGGTCAGGAGCAAAGTCCTCCTGGAAAAAAAGGAGGTGGACCGGCTGGAGTGAACGAATGATCCGCAAAGTCCGGATAAAATACGCTCCAGTCGGCCATCTCGAAACAAAGGAAGAATGATCGAGAGAGCACGATGGTCAAGTCAAGAGAAGTGAAAAGAAAGGCGCAAGTGCGCAGGAGCGATCTAGGACACACACAAAACAATCACAAGCAAAAATGAAAACAAGTCAAACCCTCAATTCACCTACTCAACTCGGTGAAGACCACAAATGCGGTCTTTTTATCTTGTCTATTTTAGAGTTAGGCGAGAAGTCCAAAATTGCACAAACACTTAGGGGGCTGAATATGGGATTTGGGCACTACCCTTAGTGTGTGCGCGAGCAAGTAAAACAAAGACAATGAGGGGATTACTCGCCCCAATACAAGATTTTCTTTTTGGTGGATTTTAGGGCCAAGTAATATTAGCAGTCCCAATTTTTATTTGGTTATCACTTTTTTTGGATTTTTAGTAAAAATGCACGTTCCTATCGGGGAATCAATTCCTTTAAGCTCCTAGGTGATCAAAATCAGAGGTAGAGGAGCGGGAAAGCAATGCAAGCGGCAAAAACGATGATGAATGCTAAAGCGTAAATGCTCACCTTGCCTCCAGCACTCTACATGCAAGGATGCTCAGCAGAATTGAAACCTATCATATGCGAATGCAAAGCCGATGAAAATCACCCTAAGTTCAGAAATTGCTATTAGCGGGAAGAACCACCAAGTTGACCGCCAATCCTCAACCCTAGAGTCCGGTCTAGGCTCACCCCTCCTCTGCTCAACACACTTGAGTTTAGGAGAAAGCGCTGTGCGGGGAGAGCTCGTGGGCGCGACGGATTGAGGTGATGATCAACTGTTAAAAATTTGACTAAGTCCAAACGCGGCTATAGGTGCATGCAAAATATTAAGTGTTTTGCCTTAGTCTATCGCAAGCAATCCTAAAACTAGGGGCTCAATCACACAAAATAAATAAAATCGAAAAACAAAACAAAATAAAAGAATGCGAGAAAACAACGAAAAAGCCGCGATGAGCCCCCAAGTGAACAATCACTTGGAAATTAGGCTCGAAAGTCCAAGTGTCCGAGGGTACCTGTATTATTACAAATATAGGGGTCTCTATCTCACAAAAATTACAAAAACAAACACAACGAAATAAATGCAACAACTACTGTGGAGCTCGGTCTACAAAAATCCTCTTCGTCTCCTCGGTGCTCGGCTAGCAGATGCCGGCTTCACGTGGGTGCGTAGGCGCCTAGGGTGGAGCGCCTCCCTCGATCCGCGGTTCCTCGCACAAAGTCAATAAAAGAGAAGGTTAGACAGCTCAATAGATATATCAAAAATAAAGAAAATAAAATAGCAAAAATGAAAGCCGCGAAATAGACAATAAATCACAAAACACAACAAGACCCGAACTACGCACTGTTGCTCCCCCGGCAACGATGCCATTTTGTTGAACTCAAAAGTCGGTGATCTTAAGTTTCACACAAGGCGGGGAACTCAGTCGCTGAATTGACCACACGAAATCCGAGATTCAAACAACAATTAACCCACGACAAATATATCAAGCAATGAAAGTAAATGTGCGGAGTTAAAATTTATTATAACTTTACAACAAGATGTGTATAGGTGCAAGTATGTGTAGAGGTCGAACACATGGAGCAAATAGGTTAGATCGGGCACTAAGGCACAAAATGTGTGAATGTAATCAAGTTGTCTATTAATGCTATTTTTTGTGGGTTTTAATTTTTTATATTTTTTTATTTCATTTTGATTTTATATTTTTGTATTTTGATTTTTAATTTTCTGATTTTATATTTTCTTTTTATATTTTATATTTTTGTATTTTCTTTTTCAATATTGGAATATACAAACTATATAAGAAATGAGAGGATAAAGGGTTTATAAAAAAGAGTAAAAATGCTCAAAAAATCAGAAAATACATTGTTTTTGGTCTTTTTATATTTTTCTACTATTTTTGTGATTTTTGGGGATTTTTCAGAATATTGTTGGTATTTTTTAAAAAGGAAATACAAGAAAACAGTGAATAAAAGTTGCTGGCCGAAATTAAATTGAGGATAAAAATTAGTAAACAGTGTCAAAAATTCCTCAAATTAATTTTCCATAGAAGAGAATAAAATAGAGAAACTACAGGAACTGAGTTTATATTTTTAGGATTTTTCTAGGATTTTTTAGATTTTTAGGAAGGTTTTTGGGCTTTTCTACTTTTTAGGAGTTTTGTTTTGTAATTTTTAATGACTTTTGGACTGGAGTTAGAACACAATAAGATAGGCAAAATATATTTTTTTGGGAATTTTCTGTGTAGTTTTTATAATTTTTAGGGATTTTATGACGCAAACAATGCTGAAAATGAGTTTAATTTATTTTTTATAAATATTAAAATGCAATAATTATGAAAACTAAAAATATGAAGAGATACTATAATGCAACAGGAGCTTAACTCTGTTTTTTGAGATTTTTTCGAATTTTCTAGATGCATGAAATAAATAGGGAAAGCATACAAAAATACAAGGCCTAACAAGGATATGAATGAAAATAGAGCGAAGTTCAAGGGCCAATATGCAAATTATACAAAAGTACACAACTGCAGATGAATGCTTTGAGTCCTAAATAAATATTACACAAAATGGCGTGGGAAATGGAGCAAAATACCCTCGCCCGGATAGATCGGACGGTGTTGGGGTTTCTAGGATGAACTAACAACGAACAGGGCCCCGGCGAGCTTGAAGCATCGAGATCTCGGCGTTCAAGGTGGATTCCTCCATTCCGACGGCACCACCTTCCTCCTGGGAGCCCCCTCGATTGGACGACGCCTACAAAATGGCCACGGAATGGCCGGAGCGCCGCTGCGTGGTCGGCGGAGGAGGTTGGCTCCAGGTGGATGTGGCGCGAGCAAAAACGACCCCTGACGGAGTCCTGGGCGCTTGGGAACCTGCAAGAAGAGCAAAATACAACAGTAGAAGGTCCCAGGTCCAGCAAAAAAAGGTGGATGGCGGCGTGGTGAAGATGGTGGTCGCCGGAGCTCGAGAGCTCCGGCAAAGTGTTCGGTTGCGGAATCCGGGCGAACTAATCGATTAAACCGTAAAATAAATGCTCTAAACAGATCCTAAAGCTAGCAGCTAACTAAACAACGAGAAAAGAAACAAAACACAACCTCGATTGGTTGTAAAAACCAAGAAGTGAAACCTCACGGCCAAGGGCCGGAGATGGGGGTGGATATGCCTCCGCGCCGCTCCTCCGCTCCTCCTAACGGCGAGGTGAGGTTGCTGTCACCTCCCTCTAACCTCAGCACATGAAAGAAGGGAGGAGGAAGGGGCAAAAGGAGTTCAAAATTGAAATGGAGGATTGGAGGTCTTTTTTAAAGAGTGGTCGATGGGGCACAAAGAACGGTTCTTCTGGAGCACACCAGTGATGCACTCTCCAAAAACAACCATGGGCGTGTATCCTCAATATATGGTGAACAAAAGTCAAGAAGGAAGCAATGCCAAATGGTGAAAGACGCGCTCTCCAAAATTCGGAGAAAACGCCAAAAAAACGCAGTCTGACAAGCTTCAGAACATTGGGCAGAGAGTGGGCGAGATGGCATGAAGATCGAGGTTTATCGAGCGAATCTTCGATCCAAAGACCAATGTAAGTACTGGGCGTGTATGGTGGTTATATGGGGATAAAAAGTGAAGAAGGGCCCGAGGTCAAAATGTGAACGATGCGGCCTAGAAAAATAGGAGAAATTGGCTAAAAAACACAGCTGACAGGCTACAGGAGCAGACCAGGGAGTTGACCAGCGGGTCAACTTCCACCTGGATGGTCCACGTGGACCAACCAGGAAAATTCCTGGGAAAAAACATTTCTAAAATCAATTAAAAATAGCAAATCAATTTATTATTTTTTGGTTACAAAATAAAAAATGTTTATTATTTTATAAATTATTTTATTATGATTTTTATTTATTTTTTTAGAGGTATATTTTTACAAGTTGCCTATTATACCCTTTATAGGTATATTTCTTCTATACATTGTGTTCTTTTATTTTTATTGTATGTATCTAATATTTTGTATTATTAATTTATATAATTATAACATACTTTTATACACATAATTATATTTTCATTTTATTTTATTGATGTGTTTTGTATATTTAATAAAATAGAATTAGTAATTATACAACTATGTAAATATGTATTATACCTAGGTTTTGTACATACAAGTATTTTTATTTTGAGTTTTCTTTGCATTTTTATTCTGATTTTAATGCACATAATTATTATAGGTAATATTTACAAAATTATAAAAATATAAAAATACAAAAATAATGAATAAATAATAAATTGAATATTTTAATCTATACAAGTATACAAATAGGGGTCTAAAACTCAACTTTCAAACCGTAGCTCCGCCAAATGCGAAACCACCACCATTAGATGGCTTATTTTCTTCTATATACAATTAAAGGTGAGTATGTTTCATTTGGAGTTGTCAGTTGTGAGATACGGGTCTGGGAAGTTGGGATTCTGGATTTTTATTTCGACCATAACTTTTTATATGTACATTATTTTTCTGTGAAATGAGTTTTGTATTTTTGCTTATTTAATTATCTACAACTTTCATGTACAAAGTTTCTTTATTTGATGTATAAAAAGCGGAACCAAAAATAGGTCCCAAAATGAATAAAGAATGAATAAAAGGTATAGGTATTTTATCTGTATTTCTGACCTTATCTCCCCCTACTTTATTCCTTGTCGACCTAGTCATCAAGATGCCTAGGTCTCGGGGTTTTGGGTCATAAAATATTTACAATATTTTATTCTTTTTCTTTTCTTTTCTTTATTCTATAATTTTGGCTTTAAAAACCTTATTTTATACAATATTTACACACATATACATAGATGCTAAAATGCATGAATTACGCCTATTTACACGCATTTACTAGGGTTTTTAAGGCCAAAATGATAGAATAAAGATGATGAAACGCAGATTCATCAGGTACATCTCATGCTCACCCGCAAGGAACCTATACTTCAGTGATGATGGAAGCGGCATCAGCTCTGGACAACACGGTGCTGGTGTATCTGGCCTCTGAAAGGTCTGAGTGAATGCGGCTAAATCTGCATGGGAGAATGAAAACTCTTGCTCGTAGTCTAAATCTGGCGAAGGCTGCTCTGCTGGTGTGTCTCTGCTCTGTGTGGAATCAGCCTCCTCCCTAGTTGTAGGCTCTGTGGAAGTCAGACACGGTATCAAATCATCAAACTCAGCCCAGTTGAAATCTGACTCTGAGGGATCTGTATCAGAATCACAAAAATCTGCCTCACGATCAGGAATCGGCTCTGCTTCCTGAGATGTATCTTGGACCAGGAATGCGCACTCCAAGCTCTCCTCTGTTGTCATCTGGGCATCATCAATCTCTGAAGGTGAGAGGATGGCCTGTGCTGCTGGGTCTGCCCAAACTGCCTCGTCATCTGTGATCACAAAGTCGCAGTCCTCGTGGATATCTCACCCTGCCTCTGTCATCTGCTCTGAATCTGAAGTCGGCTCGGAGCAAGCTGAATCTCTGTCTCTAGTCTCCTAGATCGTCTCTATTTGTATACTCTCACCCTTGACGCGAAAGTATACCTTCCCGCTATCATGATCGGACACTTCTTTGGTTGTGGCCAAGAACGGGCGTCCTAAAATGATGGGGGTATCGGTCACGGACTCAGGGATCTTCATGTCCAACACAATGAAGTCCACGGGGAATTTCATGCCCTGAATCGTGATGAAAACATCATTCAGCAACCTCGCCTCTTGACAGATCGATCAAAAAACTGAAGGACCGTCTTGCTCTGTCGTAGAGGGCCCAACTCGAAGCGGTCGAGTAGGGCTGCCGGAAGTAGGTTGATCGAAGACCCGCTATCTAATAGAGTACGATCGAACCTCTGAACCTGGATGTGGCATCTGACATACGGGGCTCCTGCATCTGGCCTCTTGGATGGCAGACGGTTCTGGATCACAAAGCATGTGGCGCAAGTGAGCACATGGATCTTTGACTGGTGGTTCCTCCTCTTCCTCCGAACTATGGTCCTGTCTCTGAGTCATCTTTGGAAGAGAGGTATGTGCTCCAAGGCCTCCTGTAGAGTTAGCTGTATCTGAAAACGGTCCATCATGTGCTGGCTGAACTCTAGCTGGTGGGACTTTTTTGGGTCTTTTTTGGCCTTCTTAGCCAAGCGGAGTGCTTGGGGGAAGGGGACTGCAGGGTCCTTCTCAGATGAAGGACTAGGAGAGGTTCTGGGCTGCTCAAGCACGACAGAATTCACACATACATCATCATGCAACATAGGTGGATCAGAATAAATCAAACCCTTTCCTTTATTCACACAAATGTCCTGAGGTACATGCACAGAAGGAAAAACAACGTGACTAGCAGTAGTAGTAATGGTGGCCTCAGCACCACCCTTGGCATCTGGATCCGCGACATCAGTACCACGCTCTGGCTCGACAACAAGTCTGGTGGCATCAGTACGACCTCCTCCATATGGTGAAACGATGGCCTCAGTACCGTCGGCTGGATCATCATCCTTGGTGGCGTCAGCACCACCGTCATCATCTCTAGCGGCATCAGCACTGCTCTCCTCCTCGCATGGCGCTCCTGAAGTAGCATCGAGTCGTCGCTCAGACAAGGTGCCGCCTGCTGGCATCCTACTGCTCCTAAGTGTAACAAAGTCAGCATCTAACATATATGCAGAAATATCACCAAGTGAATCACTGGGAGTGGTGGTCTCTGTGAACTCTACCTGCTCAGACTTCCTCTTCAGGTTGTTCGGGTTCGGCTCGATCTGGGCAGGGATGGCGGCCTTCCCTCTCACAATCTCCCACATCTCCTGACGGAACTCATCCATCTCCCGTCGAAAGGTAGCCTACTGCTCAGTCATGAGGCGGGCTAGATCATCCAAGGCGGGGTTCTCATAGGTTGGCCCATGAGAACCTGACGGGTGGCCTCTCTGGTAGTGAGGCTGCTGCTGTTGGTGATGGTGAGAAGGGTACTGCTGATGATACTTCTGCTGAGGCTGCTCTCGCCTCCAAGGATGTCCCTGCTGATAGGGACGAAGACCATACTGCTGGTAGTGGGATGACTGCTGCTGCTGAACTAGGGGCTGGGGCTGTTGGTGCTGCTCACGCTGCTGGCCGTACTAGCCACCCTGAACTAGAGGCTTCTTCTGGGAACTGGTGCCTTCGGCCGACCAGTGGAATCCGGGATGGTCTCGTCGGATACCAGGCTGGGGTCGATCGTACCAAATCCCGTTGACATCCATCAACGACTCCTGCTCGTAAGAGGGAGGGGGAAATACTGCCAGGGCTGATCCGGCTGGTACACCACCATCTGAGTGTCCTGGGATGGTGGTGGCTGGTAAAACTGCGGTGGCTGCTGGTATGACTCCTCCTGTACAAGGTGAACCTATCTAGGTTGACTGGAGTGCTGGGACGAGCTACCACTGCTGCTCAGATCTCCTCGTGACCTGAGACGTGGCTGAGAAGCCGTCTGTGCCTTCTGGAGATACATGATCCGTGTCTTCAGGTCACTCAACGTCTGTGCAATCTGGTCGATCTGCATCATGCCCTTGCAGCTGCTTCTTCTCTATCAGCTCGATCTGGTCCAGCTTCTCACTGATGATGCCCATGTCGGCGGTCGTTGACTCGTCCTGTGCTACTGCTGCCGATGAAGTGGAAGGACCGGCATCAACCCGTGCTATCCTCTGAAACTACACGGCCTGTGGCTGGGTCGTCCCTGAGTGTAGAGTCGGGTCTGGGACATCATGGTGTAGTTCTCGGCCATCTCCTCATAGATGGCCCAGACATGATCCTCATCCTTGGCAAAGTAGGAACTGCCATAAGAAGCGTTCACCAAGCCCTGTAGCTCTAGTGTCAGCCCGCAAAAGAAGCTCTGAATTAGGTTCGGCTTCGAGATGTCGTGGTGCGAGCATCTGTCTGTGAGCTCTCTAAACCTCTCCCATGCCTCATGGAACTGCTCGTTGGGGAGCATGGAGAAGTTGTTGATCAGGGCCCTCGCTGCATTAGTCCGCCCGAGTAGGTAGTACTTGTTCAAGTACTCAGTGCGGAGCTGCTCCTAGGTCGTGACAAATCTCCCCAAATGCTTCAGCCAGTTGGCTGCTCTGTCGACCAGGGAGAAGGGGAAGGCAATCATCCGAATGGTATCCTTGTCCACTTGTCGAACATGGATGGTGCTGCAGATCATCTCAAATTCCTGAAGGTGGAGATGGGGTTCCTCTGTCGCGAGCCCGTGGAAACGGGGAAGAAGCTGAATAGTCTGCGGGGGAAACTTGAAGTCCCCCACGATCGCCGGAAGAATGATCCACCGGTGTGTAAGTGTCGATTCGGGGTTGTGTAACTCCCGCATCGGTCTGGCTGCTGCTGCCAGCTGGACTCGCTCATCAAGCTGATCTGATATCTCTGGTCCGTCTCCTGCGGGCCTGTGCTGCTCGTGGTCAGCTCTCATCCTCTCCATCTCTCTCCTCATCTCCACCATGAAAGCTCCCTGATCCCTGATCTGCTGCTGCATCGTCTCGAGGGAAGCTATCAAGGTGTTGTTGATCGCACCCTGGTCAAGTACATATGTCTGCTCTGGTCTGGGGCCTCCGGTACGGTCATCACTACTGCCGGCCATGGTCTCTACAAAGGCAAAAGACCCAAGCTTAGGTGTCGAAATGTAATCTATCTGCTGCTCTATCTGATCGGGCACCTCGGGACTGTCAGAAGAAAGGTGGTCGAGGGGGAACATGATGGAAGCGAACTCGGGTTCGGAGAGCGGGTCTCGCTCTCGCGAACCGACCTAGATGAACGGGCCGGAGTGCTCGTAAGCGGTGCAGCCAAAGGCTGCCTAAGGGACCTCCGACCCATCATCGTGATCTGGCGAGTCGGGCGGATGGGATCTGGAAAGCAAACAGGATGAAACAGTCAAACCCCAATTCACCAACACGACGCGAGCTGATGACCATAAGAGTTCGGTCTTTTATCTTGTCTTTTTTTATTTTGGTGATAATGCAGTCTAACAGAGCGATTAAGCGAGCTGTTGGGAATCCAACACCCCAGAAGACTGTCCCGATCCCGAACTAGATCTTTCCCAGCCAGTACAAGCCGTGGACCGTTTAGCGGCTACCCGATCGGCTCGCTCTGTTAAGGATATCGCGGCCCGCTTTACCGAAAATCAGAGCGATCCTCACTAGAGAACGACTAGCCCAGAAGTAGTTCGAAGAAGGGTCAGATGTGGCTCTACCTAGGTGCAGGTCCACTCTCTGCCCAATCAAACCATACAAGGTGGGGTTACTGTCCCAATACAAATTTTTGGTGAAGTGATTTTTAGTTCAATTTGCTTTAGCAGACCCAAATTTTATGATTTTTCTTTTTTTAAGTATTTTTCAAGCAAACAAATGCCTAACAAATTTTTCGGGTTCCCCTGATTATTTAAGTCAGAAAATAGGGGGAGAAGATGAAAAAGCCGATGCACGAAAAATCAATGAATGCATGCAGAGTAAGAAATGTGTGCCTGACTCCAGCACTCTACATGCAGGGTGATCCGCACATAAAAATAAAGGCAGAAAGTAAACTACCTATATGATGGATGAGGAAAACGACCTTAGACGAAGCAATTTCTATACGAGGAGAACAATAGCTAACGGGTCAACGGGAGGGGTCGGGGTCTGGTCTCTGATGCCGATCGGTGTCCGCCACAACGAAATCCTGCTAGCGCTGTATACGGCCTCTAGTGGCACATGACCCCTCGAGTGACCAGTTTAGCTTTTTCTTTGTTAATTAATTAATCAGATCCAATTAGACGGTCTATAGGAGCAGGCAATCTAATTAGGCTGGGATCCTAATTAATTATGGTGCAAGCACAGAAAATCCTACGGCTAAGGCTAAATCCGCGTAAATCAGATAAGCAGTAATAAAAGGCGAAAAATCAAAAACCGGTGAAAATGCAGTGAGGTCCCCCAAGCACACCGGTGCTCGGCGAAACAGACCCCGCAATCACAAGTCTAAATGTCTCTGTCCCTGTATTATTACAATAACCAAATAATCTGAAAATAAAACTAACAATCCTAAACCTCTCCTCTCTCTCTTGCTCAATTCCTCACTCTCTCCTGCGGCTCCGTACAGAAGGGAGCCGCCTCCGGCTTCCGCGGTTGCTCTGGCTTTCTGAAGAAAGCTATCCCGATCCTCGGTCCCGCGCAAAGAAATCAAACAAGAGTGTCAGATCAGATTATTACAAAAATATGCAAAGGAAAATAAAATAAAATAAAATGGCAACTATATGCAAAAATAAAAATAAAGACAAAATAAAATAAACAAACAAAAACAAAAATAAAAGAAACAAAAAGAAAACAAAAAGCCGCGAAAAGTCGTGAAAGAAAGAAAAGATGCGAAGAAAACCGCGAACGAAAAACAAAATCAAATACGACTACTAACCCGCGCTCCCGGCAACGACGCCATTCTGATGACCGAGAAAGTCAATCCGAAATTCGAGTGAAGGTATAAAAATAAGGGTCGTTGCGAACCGGATCTCGAATCTCAGTCAACAAGAAGATAAGACCACCAAATGAAATAAAACAATCAAAAATCCGAGTAGCGGTCTTGCTATTTATTTAACCTGGTATAGCGACCAGGGTCGAACTCAAGGAGCACGGGTGGCCGAATCGACCTACGAAGTAGTCAGAAATAGAAATAAAATAAAAAAAGTATTTTCGGTTGATTTTATACATTTTTAATTTTTTGTGTTTTTAATTATGAAGAAAAGACAAAAAGAAGGTAAAAAGCACTCAAACAACAATTTATTAAACATTCCAAAACAACTCAGAAAATTCAAATAAAATTAATTTTGTGTTTTACGGATTTTTGGTGTTTTGGTAATTTTTTTCAGAATTTTATAATTTTTAGTTGATTTTATTAAAAAAATAGAAAAAGTAAAAACAAAGAACTAATGTGCAACCCATTTGAAAGGCTAATTACAGTAACATCTCTGAACAAAAGGATAAACAATGCAAAAGTTCCACAGATCACGTGTCGACGCACATGCACCACATACATAGGGACTAATTCGCAAATAAAGTAAACACAAGGTCCTACATGCAATTTACCCAAAATAAAAACAACTAGATAAAATATTTACAGGACTAAACTAATAAATGCAGAAAAGAACAGGGGCCTAAGTGATATTACCCCATTATTACGATCCACAGCTGAAGGGGGGCCACGTGTAAGATCTGACGGCTGTGGATGGTGGCTGCCTCTTCGATGATCGACGCTTCAGATGAGATCCTGAGCTCGATCCAACGACTGCAAGCTCCCAAGCACGAACGGTGGCGACTAAAACTGGTGCGGTCTCTATCCAACGGCGGAGGAAGGTCCTCGAAGAACAAGTCACCGGCTACTTTCGCCGGTCCAATATGCGCGATCAGGGCCTCCTCCAATGCTGCTCTGAGAGGGGACACGAAGCCCAAAGTCGTTCGCAGCTCGTGGTGTGCTTCGATGAGGTCGGGAGGATCTAGAGGGTCCCCGGGCGACACCGAGCACCTGAAGCTCCTGTCCTGAGTGGATGAGCCCTCCAGATGAGGCTCTCAACCATGATACCTGCACAAGAAACAAGAGGGTCGAGGGCAAACTGCCTTGACCCATTAGCGGGCGAAGGGGATAATCGGATGAGAAGGAGCGGGGGTCTCTAGTGAGGCGACGGCGGAGGAGTCCTAAGTCTTGGTTCCGGGGCGATCCAAGGTGATCGGAGGGGCGTAGAATGTGGGGCGAAGTCTCATGAAGGTGTTGGTGTGGTCGGAAGGGGAGATGGTCGATCGGAGCGCGGTGAATCGGTTGGCGGAGGCCGGTGGCGCAAAATTGAAGACTCAAGATTAAAGCTAATCTCGGGATTATCGAGGCTACCTGATGGTGAAAAATGTCTGTTCTGGAGGTGGGTGACCTCCTGAGGTCCCTTGCCTCAATGGAGCGACGTCTCCAGAGGCTCGAGCTCGTCGATAGGCGGAGCACGATGGCGTTGACCACTGGTCTGAGGCTACCAGCCTTGGTCCTCGTTGCAATCGATCCCTCTCGCTTGCTGTCACTCAAGGAGGAGGAAGGGAGGTCATGGGAACCGAAGGGGATGGCCAAAGATGCGTGAAAATGCGGTGGAGGCTCAGGCTATATAATGGCAGGGGTCCGGCAAGACTGGAGTCGGGCAAGCAAATATGGTGCACGGATCCCTAGGAAGACTGGCGGGCGTGTGTCATGGATCACACGTCATCAATCAGAGCCCGGGTATGGGTGAATGGTGGTCGGATCGATCCGCGAAAAGTCGGAGAAGTCGGGTCGGCACGAAGATCCACGAGAAAGTGGTCCTGGGGGAGAGTTGACTGGGGGACAACAATCCCCCGTGGACCAATGGAAAAAATCCATTGGAAAAAGATTTGGAAAATCAAAATAAAATAGAAAATGACTTTATTTAAAAATATTTACAAAATAAAAAATATTTATTTATTTTCAAAGTATTATTTAGTGATTTTTATTTATTTTTTTGAAAAATAAATTATGTATTTACATTATATTATATTATTTATAGGTATCTGTACCTATGTATTTTTTAATTTTATTTTTATTATGTTATTTATGTACAATTATTCCAATTTTATATTTTATTTTTTTACAACATAAAATTTGGAATATATAATACTTTTTATTTGATTTTTATTAAATATTTATATGGGTGAAATAAATAGGTCTTTTATTTTATATATACGGTATATATATACTGAGGAGAGAGAAATTATTTTATTTTTATTATTATTTTATTATTCCCATTTTTATTTTAGTTTTATAAATATATACAAAATATGGGGAACACATAAATATCTTTATTTTTAGAAAATAAAATATTTACACTAAGAGGGGGTTTATGTACAAGGCTGAGTTACCCTATCTCTCTCTACTTATTTTATTTTTGTGATCAGGCCCATATTGAGCCCTCCCTTGGGTTCAGGTCACTCAATATTTATTCTAAATATTTCCCTCTTTTCTTTATTTCTTTATTCTTTTATTTTTGCACAAAAACATGCTAATTATTGGTATTTACACAATGCATGCTTTTTGATAATTTATTTTATTTACAAACATGTAAATGGTGTTTTGCAAAGGTTTTTAGCTAAAATAAAAGAATAAAGAGTGATGAATGAGGATTCATCAACGAGGGACCACCCGAGGAGTTTGTGGCTTTTGGCTGGAGGACCCGTACCCGAAGAGGAGCAGGAGGACAGGAGGAGCGTAGTTATATAGGATAGAGTAGTTAGTTTCTTTTCAGCACATTTCATTACTATTATAATAATACAAGGACCTTGGATACTTTGGACTTGGCTTTTATCGGGGTCTGTTTCATCGAGCACTGGTGTGCTCGGGAGACCTCATCACGATTTTCACAGATTTTGATTTTCTCGACTTTTATTTTCTTTGATTCTCGAATATTTTGGCCCTTAGATTTAGGAATTTCTTTAATTGTGACATAACTGATTAAGGCCCAATCCCTAACTATTTGCCTACATCTATAGTTAGTAATTGGACCTAATTAATAAAATTAATAAAAAAAGTTAACCTGGTAACTTGAGAGGTCACGTGCCGCTAGAGGTCGTATACAGCGCGTACAGGACCCGTTGTGGCAGACACCAATCAACATCAGAGATCGGACTCCGACCTCTCTCTCTCTAACCAGTTAACTACAGTTCTTCACGATTAGAAATTACTCATCTAAGGTTGTTTTCTTCTTGCATCATATAGGATAGTTTTATTTATGTCTTTTAATTTATGCGTGGATCAACCTGCATGTAGAGTGCTGGAGTCAGGTACGCATCTCTTACTTTGCATGCATCATCATGTTTGATCGCGCATCGGCTTTTTTCCACTTCTCCCCCTTTTTTGGACCTTAAATAATCAAGAGATAAAAAAATCATTAGGCATTTGTTTTCTTATTGAAAAATACCTAAAAAAGTGATAAGCATAAAATTGGGACTGCTAAACAAACTTGACCCTAAAAGACACTTGACTTAAAAATTTGTCTTGGGAGAGCAACCCCCTCATTGTTTGGTTTTCTTGCGCGAGAGAGTGACCCGCACACTAGGCTAGAGCCATACCTGAGCTTTCATCAGACTACTGGTCTTGAGGTTAGTCGTTCTCCAGTGAGGATTGCTCCGATCTCCGGTAAAGCAGACCGCGATATCCTTAACAGAGCGAGTTGATCGGGTAGCCGGTAAACGGTCTGCAACTTGTACTGGCTGGGAAAGATCTTGCTTTGGGATTGGGCCAGTCTCCTAAGAGCATCGGGTTCCTACCAGCTCGCTTAATCGCCCTACTAGACTGAATGTTCACCTAAATAAAATTGACAAGATAAAAGATCAAACCTTTACGGTCATCAGCTCTCAGTGTTGAGTAGGTGAATTGGGGGGTTGTTTGTTGATCTTGTTTGTTTCCAGATCCTTTCCTCCTTTTCTCCAGATCACAATGATGGGCCGGAGGTCCCTTAGGCAGCCCTTGGTTGCACCACTTTCGTGCGCTACGCCCCATTCATCTAGGTTGGTTCGTGGGAGCCTAGACCCGCTCTCCATACCCGAGTTTGATTCCGCCCTATCCCCCCTTGACCACCCTTCTTCCAGTCCTGAGGTGCCCGAGCAGAGATCAAAGCAGATATTCATTCATTTGATGGCAACTGATTTCGGGTCTTTTGCCTTTGCAGAGACCCAAGAGATGGCCAGCAGCGAGGAGCGCACTGATGGATAGCCCCAGACCGCCATGTATCTTCTTGATCAGGGCGCCATCAACAACACCCTGTTATCTTCCTTGGAGACTATGTAGAGATAGATCAGAGACCAGGGGACTTTCATGGCAGACATGCACAGAGAGATGGCCCAGATGCGAGCTGACCGCAGAGAGCAGAACCGACCAGACGGTGGAGAAATACCAGAGCTGGGAGCAGGAGATGGAGGACAGCCAGAGGAGCCACAGGAGCCAGTCCGACCAGCCAGACCGATGAGAGAGTTGCACAACTCTGGTGCAACTCTTACACATCATTGGATTCGAGATTTAAAGCTCCACCATCAGATGATTCAGTTGTTGCCCAAGTTCCATGGGCTTGCCACCGAGGAGCTGCATCCGCATTTGCAAGAATACGGTCCACGACGGATACGTGAACAAGGACACCATCAAGATGATGGCTTTTCCGTTCTCCCTAGTCGACAGAGCAACCTACTAGCTGAAACATTTAGGGAGATACATCACTTCGTGGGAATAGCTCCGGACCGAGTACTTAAACAAGTAATATCCACGCGACCGGACGAATGCAGCTAGAGTGCTGATCAATAACTTCTCCATGATCCTGAATGAGAAATTCCATGAGGCTTGGGATCGATTCCGTGAGCTCATTGCCCGGTGTCCACACCATGATATTTCCAAGCCCAATTTGGTATAGAGTTTCTTTTGTGCGCTGACACCGGAGCTGTAGGGGCTTGTGAACGCTTCTTGTGGGGGGTTCTTATTTTTCCAAAGACGAGGACCAGGTCTGGGCCATATATGAGGAGATGGCCGAGAACTACACAGTTATGTCCCAGACCCGTCTCTACACTCAAGGGAAGCCCCCGCCCCAGGCCGTGATCCATCACAAGATATTACTAGTCGATGCAGGTTCATCCACCTCTTTAGCAGCCGTAGCACAGGTAGAGTCGTTGGCCACTGATATGGGCATCATCAGCGAGAATCTGGATCGCATCGAGATTATCGAGAAGAAGCAGTGCCATGGCATGATGCAGATCGATCAGTTGGCACAGACATTGAGTGACCTGAAGACCCAGATCATGTGTCTCCAGGAGGTACAGACAACTTCTCAGCCCCGTCTCAAGTCACGGGTTGAACCTAGCAGCAACAACTCGGCCCAGCACCCCGTCCAGTACCGACAGGTCCACCATGTTCAGGCGGAGTCGTTCCAGCAGCCGCAACACTAGTACCTTCAGTCATCACCGTCTCAGGACACTCAGATGGTGGTGTACTGATTTAGCCTAAATTCACGGAGTCTAAAATGGTATCTCACACAAGGTGGATACAACCGTCGCTGTGACGACTCGCAATGAATCCTGGACGAAAGTCAACAATTAACCCACACTACAGATCAATAATTAGAAATAAATGTGGAGTTAAAATTTATTTTTAACTTTGCACAAAATGTATAGCAAGCAAGTATGCAGAGAGTTCGAACAAAGGGAGAAAATAGGGTAATTCAAATAAATGTATGTGAGTGACTGTGAAGTGTGTCTACACTATGCAAGCAAATGATTTTTGTGGGTTTTAAATTTTTTTAAATTTTTTTTATTTAATTTTTAATTTTGTATTTTGGTTTTTAATTTTCTAATTTTTATAATTTATGTTTTATATTTTTTTTCTTTTTTCAATATTGGAATATAAAAACAATGTAATAAAAGGGAAGATCAAATATTTATAAAAAAAGGTGCAAAAATAACCAAAAATTCAGAAATAAAATGTTTTTGGTATTTTTATGATTTTCTACTATTTTTGTGATTTTTGGGTATTTTTCAAAATATTTTTGGTATTTTTAAACACTGAAATAAATCAAAACAGTGAAAAAGCTGCTGGCTGGAGGTAAAATGGGAATTAAAAATAACAAACAGCCACCAAAAATTTTCACACTAATTTTAAATTAAAGAGGATAAAATATAGAATAAACAGGAAGCGAGTTTATAATTTTTGGAGTTTTATAGAATTTTTATATTTTTTTGAAATTTTTATGTATTTTCTAATTTTTAGAGTTTTTCTTTTGAGATTTTTAGTGATTTTGGACTGGCATTAAAATAGATTAAAATACACATAGGGAATTTTTTTGGAGTTTTTCGAGGTATTTTAATAGTTTTTTGGTATTTTCTAAGCTAGATAGTAGGAAAAAAGCATGTTTTTTTTAATAAATATAAAAATGAAAGAAAATTCAAAACTAAAATTAGAGCATGGAAGTACAAGTTAACAGGAGCTTAAGCCTAATTTTTGAGAATTTTTGGAATTAAAAAGAGGCCTTAATTAATTGGATCAAGCAAGGAAAAGTTAAAGGCCTGACAGGGTTATATGTGTAAATATCAAAATAACCAGGGGCTCAAATGCAATTTTCCAGCAAAATATATAGCTTATTTAAAAACTTCATGGACCAAAAGCCAATACCCAAAGCCGCAGGGTCTTGCTTGTAAAATCTCCCAGGTCACGCGCCTAGAGCACGTGGACCTGGGAGGGGTATGAATGTGATTCTCAAAAGTGCGGGGGTTAAAATGCTAAAGTGCCAATACTATAGAACTGCATATTGAAGTTCACAGATTAAAACAAAATAGACAAACGTTTAGGGGGTCCTACGCAAAATTTCCAGGCCACGTGCGCAAAGCACGTGACCTGGTGGGGATGTAGGGTTAATATTACGAAAATTGGGGGCGTTAGTGCAAATGTCTCCAAAAATACTAAACGCAAATGAAAGATTATAGTTTGAATATAAAATACAAAACTGGCGGGGCTTATCGTGCAAAATGCTCAGCCAAGGGCGCGATCTGACGGTGGGTGATATCCCACTTAAACACGTGTCGCGCTATGAGACCGTGATACCCCTTCGGATCTGAGGGTTGGGATTAGATCATGTGACGGCGATCAACGGCTGAAGCTCCTGAAGATCCGACGCCTGCTGAAACATCTGGAGAAGGGCTGCAATCGAACGGCGGAAGAGATCAGTGGAAGAACTGCCAAGGAACTCGCGCGGGACGAGTTTGAATCGAGCGCCCAGAGCTCCTCCGACCACGCGCTGATGAATACCCATTCATCACTCTTTATTCTTATATTTTAGCTACAAAAACCTATGCAAATGCATGTAGATACTTGTAAATAGGAATAATTAGCAAAAGCATGCATTTTGTAAAAATCTATAATTAGCATGTTTTTGTGCAAAAATAAAAGAATAAAGATGAAAAAGAAAAAGAGGGAAATATTTAGAATAAATATTGAGCAACCTAACCCAAGGGAGGGCTCAGCATGGGCCTGACCGCATAAAAGCCAAGTAGAGGGAGATAGGGGCTCATGTGTACATATCTATGTAAATAAATAAATTATATTTTCCTCACCCAAAAATATGCTTGTACATATTTTATACATATTTAGAAGCTATTAAAAACAAAATAAAAATCTAAAAATCAAAAATTCAAAAATGCCCTTTCACCATGTACATAGACCATGCCTCCTCATGTATTCAACCTTGTAAATAAATTTATTTATTTTCAAAACTTTTTTTTTGTAAATATTCTATGTTATATATTGTAAATAAAATAAATAAAAAGAAACAAACAAAAAAATCAAATAAAAATAACAACATTAAAATTACAAAAATATATTGTACATATGCCAAGTACATAGTTGTACATAACTATTTATTTCACCTATGTATATAAATAATAAAAATAAAATAAAAATATCCTTTTATTCCTCATTTTATTCTATAAATAAATAAAATATAAAATAGGAATAAAAATGTATAAAAATAACTAATTAAAAATCAAAATTAAAAACCCTATATTGTACATATACCTAAATATAGCCCTATTATGTAAATACCTTATTTTTATTTTGAAAAATTAATTAAAAATCACCAAAAAATAGAAAAAATTAAAACAAAAATATTTTACGTTTTGAGTTTTTAATAATTCGACCATTTCCTATTTTATTTTGAATTTTTAAATTATTTATGACGTGGCCTTTCCTGATTGGTCCACGGGGATGTTGACCCCCCGGTCAACTCCCCCCGCGGACCCTCTTCTCTCGCGGATCGGGATGTCGACCCGATTTCTCCGATTTTTCCCCATCTGATCCGCCCTTCATTCGCGCAAACCCCGGGTCCTAATCCTTCTTCTTGCATCCGAGATCATCGCCCGGGGGATTGCATTGGGATCCGCGCTCCGAGCTTCACGCCCGACTCCCATCTAGCCGGACCCCTAGCGGTATTTAGTCTGGGCTCCGCCGCACTCTTTTTCCATCTTTGGCTCTCCACCCTTCATCCCGTGACCTCCACAGCATCCCCTGAGGTGACAGCTCTCGATTGCCCGTGTCGCAGCGAGGAGGGGGTGGCCGGACCACTGATCCGGCGACGTAGCGCCGCCGTGCTCCGCCCAGTGCAGGAGCTCGAGCCTCAGGACTTGACGACCTTCGAGGCCACGACCAGGAGCTACCTCATCTCCAGCACAGTCTTCCACACCGCCCAGGTAACCTTCTAGCTTTCCCATTTCGCCTAATTTCGAGTTTGCCCCAAATCGTAGCTCCACTGTATTCCGTTGATTCCGACCATCTCGAGCATCATTTCGATCATCGGAACCCACGTTCACCATCGCCTTCCCCCCACGCACCTTCTCCGCCCCTTCGTTCAACCCAGCTCGCACAGGAGCTGGGGTTCGAGCTCCACCGTCCGTCGCTCGCCGGAGCTCGCTCACCCCGACGCACAGCTCACCTCCACACCACCTAACCGGGTCGAGGCACTTTGCCCTCGACCCGCGGAGCTTCTGAGATACTTTGCAGGACCAGCGGAGACCATCTAAGGCCTCCCGACACTTTGGCCAGGAGCTTCCCTCCGCCGACCTCGCCGGAGCCCCTCCAGGGCTCGGCTGGGCCATCGGAGGCCACCACCAGCTGCGGGACTCCATTGCGGACCTGTTCCGATCTTCAGAGGCAGCTGACGAGGACCATCGCGCTCGCACGAGGCCGGCGAAGCTCGCCGGCCAACTGTTCTTCCAGGATCCTCGAGCACCGTCCGATCGCCCTCAGCTCCCCAATTCGCATCACGTCTGTCCATTCCAGGAGGAGCAGTCACCGTCGATCATCTCGAGGGTCGATCCGGACCGTTAGCGCAAAGAGAGAGACACCAGCACCTGAGGCCGTCCGATCTTCCACGTGTCTCCTCCACTGACGTCGATTAGGCCCACGTGCGGAAGGAGAGAAGCGCCCGTCGTCCGAGACTGTCAGATCTGCTACGTGGCGCACATCCAGCCGTCGACGTAATAAAGGGGTAAATTACCGTAGGCCCCCTCTTAGTTTATGTTTTTAGATTTAGTCCTGTAAATATTTTGTGCCTTTTTATTTACGTTGGGATATTTGCACTTGGGACCTGGTACCTTAGTTTATTTGCAGTTATGCCCCTGTGAGTGTCTGTCACGTGCTTCGCCACGTGCTTTATTTGGTGTAATTGCAACTCTAGTCCTGTAGTTCTGGATGTTTGTTAATGAATGAAAACTTTTTGGTAATTGCATCTATGCCCCTGTGAGTGTTTTATTTGCACATGTGCGTCTTTTAGTGGGATATTTGCAACATAGCCCCTGGACTTTTTGGTACGAGTTACCAAAAGGTCCTAGGACTTGTTTTTATTACAAAAAGGTCCCTGAGTGCCCCAGGCACGCGCCGCGCACGTGACTTGCTGGGAAAATTGCACCTGGACCCCCAGAACTTCGGGTATTTGCACTTTCGTCCCTGTGCACAGTGGCCTCTTTTGATTTTTGAATAAAATATCAAATCACCTCCAAATTCGATGAAAATTTGACACATGACCTCTTTTATTTTATTTGTTATTTTTAAAAAATTCAAAAACCTCTATTTTAGCTACTGTCTAGAATTAAAAATCTCAAAAAAAATAAAAACCCCCTCAAAAATTCCACAAAAATTAGGTACTGTTTATTTTGTGTTTATTGATTTTCTAGCCAATTTTGGCCATTTTTCATTGAGTAAAAACCCTGAAAATTTAAAAACACCTAAAAACTCACAAAAATTATAATATTTAATCTAAAAACCCAAAAACAATAATTTTGGTGCTCAAATTTTCCTTATTGTCTCTAGTATACAGGAAAATTACCTCCAGGTCCCTTTGAGATCCTTAGATATTTTATTTTTGGATTTTGGGCCTGGCTGGACAGTACCTTGTCTTTTTAGTACTGTTTGATTTTTAGGAAATAAAATACACCTTATAAAAATACCAAAAATTCACCAAAAACACTAGAAAACCTAAAAAACATAAAAACATTTTTCTTGAATTTTTGCTTGATTTTTGGTGCATTGAATAAATTGCTAAAGTGTGCTTGTCTTTGCTTTCTTTTATTTTCTTCACATTTTAAAAATCCAAAAAAATATAAAAATCATTAAAAACCACTAAAAACATTTTGCCTTCATTTTACTTTATTTTTACTACTTCGTAGGCCTTTGGCCAACCCGTGCTCCTTGTGTTCGACCCTGGGTGCTATACCAGGTTAATCTCATAGTTGGACCGCTTTGCCTTGTTTGATTGATCTTTGATTTATTTAGCGGTTCGATCTTTTTCTTGATTGAGTGACTCTGAGTGATTGAGGTCACAACGACCTATTTAGTACCTTTACCTCGTTCGCTCGGGTCGCTTATCAGAATGGCGCCGTTGCCGGGGAGCACGGCTTAGTAGTTCATTTTGTTTTTATTTTCGTTTTTGTTTTCGCGGCTTTTCGCGGCTTTTGTATCTATTTTCTTTTGTTTTATTTTGATTTATTTTTCATTTTCTTTTATTTTTATTTTTTGTTTTATTTTGTGTGTTTATTTTATTTTATTTTCCATTTTTGCATATATACCCTCACTTTTATTTTCATTTATTTTTCTTCATTATTTGATTTGTTTTGCCGGTCTGACCACTCTTCTCTTTGTCTTGCGAGGGCCCGAGGACCGCGGAGGCGACTTTCGAGGAGCCGGTGCTGCCGAGGAACTTGGAGGCGGCTTCCTTCTTTACGAAGCGCAGGAGAGAGCGAGAGAGAGAGTTGAGTGGGTGAGGTTAGATTAGGATTTTTATTTCATTATTATTATTGTAATAATACAGGGACACTTGGATTGTTTGGACTTGGACTTGACTACCGTAGCGGGTCTATTTCGCCGAGCACCGGTGTGCTCGGGGGACCCATTAGGACTTGCGCGGTTTTTCGCGGTTTTCTTCACGGCTTTATTTTTCTTTCTTACTGTCTTTTCCGGTTTTTCGTGGTTTTTGCTCGAGCCCCTAGACTTAGGATTTTCTGGTGAATGTGCCGTAATTAGTAGGATCCACACACCTAATTGCATATCTGTTCCTATAGACCGTAATTGGACCTACTTAAAATCAATAATAAAAATAACTGACTCGCTAGCCTCCGTAGCCTACGTGCCGTAGCCCGTCCTGTAAAGCGCTTACTCCTACCCCCGATTTATCGGGCAGGGGAGGGACGGGCCAAGACCGGACTCTTTGGCTTGGAGGTCGGTGACCGGTTAGACGGTTCTTCGCTAGAAGCTGCTCGTCTAGGACTCGGCTTTTCCCGCTGCATCATTTAGGTTAGTTTTATTTCTGTCTTTTATTTTATGCGCGGATCATATTGCATGTAGAGAGCTGGAGCAAGGTACGCATTTCTGACTTTGCATGCATCATTGATTCTCGTGCATCGGCTTTTTCGACTTCTCCCCCTTGTTTTTGACTTAATAATCAGGAGAACCGAAAAATTCGTTAGGCGATTTGTTTACTTTGAAAAATATTAAAAAAAGTGAAACCATAAAATTGGGACTGCTAAAATTATTGACCTTAAAACTCGCTCACCCTAAAAATTTTATCTTAGGGAGAGCAACCCCCTCATTGCTTGGTTTGTATGCGCGAGAGAGTGACCCGCACACTAGGTAGAGCCCCCCGTTGCTAAACCCGACTGATTACCGACTCTTTCGTGCGGGCCAGTCGGTTGGGTTAACAGCGGAGATCCCAACAGGTCACGTAAGCGCTCTGATATTTGTGTGTTCACCAAAATAAAATCGACAAAATAATTTGACCGAACTTTCACGGTCTTCAGCTCGCGTTGCGTTGGTGAACCGGGGGTTTGTTTTTCGATCATAATTTTTCCAGATCTCATCCGCCCTACTCGCCAGATCAAGATGATGGGTAGACGATCTCTTAGGCAGCCTCTGGTTGCACCGCTTTCAGGCGCGTCTACCTCCTCATCTAGGTTGGCTCGCGAGAGCTCAGACCCGCTCTCCGAGCCCGAGTACGACTCCACGCCGTTCCCCCTCGATCCCCTTTCTGACCTTCCTGAGAGACACGAGCCCGAGGAGAGATTGATACATTTGACAGCACCTGAGTTGGGCTCGTTTGATTTTGCAGACGTCGACATGGCCGAAGCCGGCAGTTCTGATGATCACTCCCGTCAGCCAGAGCATATTGTACTAGACCAGGGAGCGATCAACTCCACCCTGATCGCATCACTCGATACAGTCCAGCAGCAACTCCGCGATCAGGGGGCATTTATGATTGAGATGAGGAGAGAGTTGGAGAGGCTCAGAGCAGAGCGAGACCAGCAGAGCGAGCCCGAGGAGCCCGATGATGCACAGGCACGAGCCGCAGCAGCAGCTGCCACGGCCGCCGCCGCAGCGGCAGCAGCCGCAGGAGGAGGAGGACCACCTAGACCGATGCGGGAGTTGCACAACCCCGGATCTACACTGATGCACCATTGGGTGGTGGTTCCCGCTATCGTGGGGGACTTCAAGTTCCCCCCGAACACCTTGCTGATGCTTCCTCGGTTCCATGGACTCGCCACTGAGGAGCCCTACCTTCACCTCCAGGAGTTCCTGATGATTTGCAGCACTGTCCACGATCGCCATGTGGACCAGGACACGATCCGGATGATAGCCTTCCCGTTTTCACTGGCAGTTAGAGCAGCCACCTGGCTGAAGCACCTTGGGAGGTTTGTCTACACCTGGGAGCAGCTCCGCACCGGGTACTTGAACAAGTACTATCCACTCGGGCGGACGAATGCAGCGAGGGCCCTGATCAGCAACTTCTCCATGTTCCCCAACGAGCAGTTTCACGAGGCTTGGGAGAGGTTCCGAGAGCTTCTGGACAGATGCCCGCACCACGACATCACGAAGCCGAACCTTGTGCAGAGCTTTTTCAGCGGGTTGTCACCAGAGCTACAGGGCCTGGTGAATGCTTCTTGTGGCGGGTCCTACTTCGCCAAGGACCACGACCAGGTCTAGGCCATTTTTGAGGAGATGGCAGAGAACTATATGGTGATGTCCCAGACCCGGCTCTACACTCAGAAGACCCAGCCACATCAGCCAGGACCCGTGCAGTACCAGCGGATAGCACGGGTGGATGCAGGTCCTTCCAGTTCGTCCACAGCAGCAGCAGCACAGGCAGAGTCTTCAGCTGCGGACATGGGCATTATCAGCGAGAAGCTGGACCGCATGGAGCTGATAGAGAAGAAGCAGTGCCAGAGTATCACGCAGATGGAGCAGATGGCACAGGTCTTGAGCGACATGAAGACACAGCTCATGTGTCTCCAGGAGGCACAGACGGCTTCTCAGCCCCGTCTTCAGTCGCGAGGCGACACCGGCAGCAGCAGCAGCTCGTCCCAGCGCTCCAGCACCCACGTGCAACCTAGACAGGTCCATCTTGTACAAGCGGAGCCGTACCAGCAGCCGCAGCCCACCTACCAGTCCCCACCGTCTCCAGAGATGCAGATGGTGGTCTACCAGCCGAACCAGCCTCTGGCAGTACTCCCTCCAGCCCCCTACGATGCCGAGCCGTTGATGGATGTCAACGGGATTTGGTACGACCGCCCCAGCCTGGATCCGACGAGACCATCCCGGATTCAGGTGGGGGAGTGGTGGTGCCCAGCCCCAGCAGCAGCGTCAGGACAGGGAGGGCAGTACTCCCAGTAGAGAGACCAACACCAGCCGCAGCAGCAGCCCCCAGCGTATCAACAGCAGTCATCTTACGGTCCTCGTCCCTATCAGCAACAGGGACAGTCTTGGAGACGTGAGCAGCAGGCTCACCAGGGATACCAGCAGCACCCTCCACCTACCCCTCTTACCCACAGCAGTTCCAGCAGCCTCACCCACAGAGAGGCCACCCGTCGGGCTCCCATGAGAGCCCCGCTTTGGATGACATCGCCCGCCTCCTCACGGACCAGCAGGCTACATTCCGACGGGAGATGGACGAGTTCCGCCAGGAGATGCGGGACCTGGTGAGAGGGAAGGCCGCCATACCAGCCCAGATAGAGCCGAACCCGAATAGCCTCAAGAGGGAAATCTGAGCAGGTAGTACATACTGAGTTAGCCACTCCTAGTGATCCATTTGATGATACTTATTCGAATCTATTTGATGCTGATTTTGTCACACTTAGGAGCGGTAGGACCCCCAGCAGGCGGCGGCGCCTCATCTGAGCTTCATCCCGAGGCGCCACAGGAGGAGGAGGAGGAGAGCGGTACTGAGGCCGCTCCAGACGATGACGGTGGTACTGAGGCCACCGCAAGGATGCTGATCCCACCGGCGGTACTGAGGCCGCCGCTTCACAGATCTAGGAGGTGGTACTGATGCCACCCATTCAGCCGAGCCAGCCAGCGGTACTGATGCCGCACGACGTCTACAGCAGCAGTAGCAGAGCAGCCAGCCCGTGGTGGTACTGAGGCCACCGGTGTCTGTACAGACAGTGATGTGTTTTTCCTCGTGTTCATGTATCTCGGAACTCTGCTATGAATAAAGGAAAAGGTTTACTTTCTTCTGGTCCCACTGTGGTGCATGATGTATGTGTGGATCCGGTCCTTGAACCGTCTAGACCTTTACCTAGTCCTTCATCTGAGAAGGACCCAGTGATCCCCTTCCCCTAGAGCCCTTCAGATGGGGAAGGGAAGAAAAAAGAAAATCCCAAAAAGAGAGAGCTTGAGGAGTTCAGCCAGAGCATGATTGATCGATTCCACATCCAGCTGACCCTCTAGGAGGCTTTGCAGCATATCCCCCTTCTCCAGCGATCTTTGAGAGAGAGTACTACAGTCAGGAGGAGAAGGAGGAACCACACTTCAGAGATCCATGTGCTGACCAAAGCCACGTGCTTCGCGATCCAGAACCGACTGCCAGCCAAGAGGCCAGATTCAGGGGCCCCGTATGTCAGATGCCAGATCAGTGAGCAGAGGTTCGACCGTACTCTTCTAGATAGCGGATCGTCGATCAACCTTCTTCAGGCAGCCCTTCTCGACCGCTTCGAGTTGGGCACTCTTCGACAGAGCAGGACAGTCCTTCAGTTCGCTGATCGATCTGTCAAGAGGCCGAAGGGGTTATTACGAGACGTTATCGTCACGATTCAGGGCCTGCAATTCCCCGTGGACTTCGTAGTGTTGGACATGGAGATCCCTGAGTCAGTGGCCGATACCCCCATCATCCTTGGTCGTCCGTTCTTGGCCACAGCCAAGGCGGTGACTGATCATGATAGAGGGAAGGTGTACTTTCGCGTCCAGGGCGAGAGTATACAAATAGAGACGGTCGAGGACTACAGAGCCAGATTCAGAGCCAGCTCAGATGCGAGTACAGACTCAGAGCAGCTGACAGACGCAGAGCCAGACATCCACCAGGACTGTGATTTTGTGATCACAGATGATGAGGCAGCTTGGGCAGACCTTGAGACACAGACCACCCTCTCACTTTCAGATGCAGCTGATGCAGAGACGACAGCAGAGGAGAGTCTGGAGAGCACAGACCTGGTTCAGGATACTATTGAGGCAGCAGAGCCGGTCCTTGATCGCAGCACAATGATTAGTGATGGTGGTGCTGAAACCACCTTGTTTTCTGGTGGTACTGATGCCACCGCTTCTGATACAGATCCCTCGGATTCAGAGTCTGATTGGGCCGATTGTTATGATCAGATGCCAGACCTGAGTCCATCTGAGCCTATTGATGAGGAGGAGGTAGATGCAGAGCCGAGCAGAGACAGTGCAGTAGAGCAGCCTTCTCCCGATCCAGTTTGCGAGAGTACGCTTTCACTTTCCCAGGCAGATTTGGCCGACCTTGCAGCTTTCACTCAGTTTCTTCCACAGCCAGATTTGCCGGCACCCAGCATTCCAGAGCTGAAGCCGCTCCCTACTTCGCTGAAGTATCGATTCCTTGCGGGCGAGCCAGAGATGTACCCTGTCATCATCTCCGCCGAGTTGACTGGAGAGCAGGAATCCCGTTTGATGGGGGTTCTTGAAAAGAACCGCAAGGCGATCGGATGGAGCGTAGCGGATCTCCATGGGATTAGTCCATCAGTGTGCTCCCACCATATCTATCTCGAGGAAGGGGCGAAGCCGTCGCGTGAGTTCCAGCGGCGTCTGAACCCCAACCCGAGAGAGGTCGTAATGAAGGAAATATCAAAGTGGTGGGGTGCAGGTTTTATTTATCCCATTTCCGACTCCAAGTGGGTCAGCCCCTTGCATGTGGTGCCCAAGAAGACGGGCATCACGACTGTGATCAGTGAGTCGGGAGAGGAGATCGCTACACGAGTACCCACCTCTTGGAGGGTTTGTGTTGACTACAGGAGACTCAACCAAGCCACCAAGAAGGACCATTTCCCCCTGCCTTTTATTGACCATATCATTGAGAGACTGGCAGGGAAGAGCCATTATTGCTTCCTGGATGGGTACTCGGGCTACAACCAAGTGGCCATCGCTCCTGAGGATCAGGAGAAGACCACCTTTACCTGTCCCTTCGGCACATATGCTTTTCGACGCATGCCATTTGGGATATGCAATGCCCCTGCGACGTTTCAGAGGTGCATGCTGTCGATCTTCTCGGACATGGTAGGGGAGTGCTTAGAGGTCTTCATGGATGATTTCTCGATCTACGGCGACGGATTTGATTCTTGTCTTGACTGCCTAGATCGAGTACTCCAGCGATGTATTGAGTATCACTTGGTGCTATCTTGGGAGAAGAGTCACTTCATGGTGACTCAAGGGACGGTGCTTGGCCACATCATCTCCAACAGGGCATGGAGGTTGATCCGGCCAAGGTTGATGTCATTAGGAAACTCACACCGCCGTCCAATCTGAGGCAGCTACGGTCATTTCTGGGGCACGTTGGATTTTACAGGAGATTCATTCAGGACTTCAGCAGGATTGCCCGGCCGTTGACTGACCTCTTGACGAAAGACACCGAGTTCCTTGTCGATGACAAGTGTCTTTCGTCGTTTGCTACTCTCCAGCAGTGTGTGATTGAGGCTCCTGTCCTCCAGCCGCCTGATTGGTCTCTCCCATTCGAGATCATGACGGACGCCTCCGATTTTGCCGTAGGGGTAGTGCTGGGACAGAGGAGGGATGGAGTGCCATTTGCTATACACTATGCTAGCCGCACATTGGATTCCGCCCAGCGGAATTACACGGTCACAGAGAAGGAGATGCTAGCAGTAGTGTTTGCCCTGGATAAGTTCAGATCATATATCATCGGATCTAGAGTGACTTTGTTTACAGATCACACCGCCATCAGGTACCTCATGGCAAAGAAGGATGCCAAGGCCAGACTGACTAGATGGATCCTTCTACTCCAGGAGTTCGACATTGAGATTAAGGATAAGCCTGGAGTCAAGAATGTGGTGGCGGATCATCTCTCCCGATTAGAGAAGCCTGAGGATTCTGAGCAGATTGACCCTATTAGAGATACCTTCCCAGATGAGGCGATCCTTGCTATCGCCTCACTCCCATGGTACGCCGATATTGTGAACTTTCTCGTTGTTGGGAAAGTCCCACAAGATTGGCCCAGGCAGAGACTTGAGACCTTCCTAGCGAAGGCCAAGTCTTACCATTGGGAGGATCCCATCCTTTACCACGAGGGAGGGGATAGCGTCTGGCGTCGGTGTATTCCTCAGGAGGAACACCATAGCGTCCTCACTTACTGCCACAAGCTTGAGGCAGGAGGACATCATTCTGGGAGGAGAACGACACAGAAAGTGCTCCAATCCGGCTTGTGGTGGCCTACCCTCTTCAAGGACTCAGATGAGTTCGTGAAGAGGTGTACTGACTGTCAGAGGATGGGCACTTGTGGACAGCGTGATATGATGCCGATGCAGCCCATTCACTTCTGTGAGGTTTTTGACGCATGGGGCATCAATTTCATGGGTCCATTCCCTAAGAGTTAGGGATTTGAGTACATTCTGTTGGCCGTGGATTATGTGAGTCGTTGGGTGGAGGCTATCCCCGCCCGAGCCGCTGATGCGAGGACAGTTTGCAGATTCTTGAGGAAGCATATCATCACGCGGTTCGGGGTTCCACGAGTTCTGATTTCTGATGGGGGATTCACTTCATCAACGACCAGGTGAAGGCACTTGCTAGCGAGTTCGGCATAGATCATCGTGTTGCTACACCGTACCATCCACAGACGAATGGTCTAGCCGAAGTGTCGAATAGGGAGATCAAGACTATTCTGCAGAAAGTCGTCCGCCCTGACCGAAAGGATTGGTCACAGCTTTTGGACTCGGTCTTGTGGGCATATAGGACGTCTTTCAAGACACCTTTGGGCACATCTCCCTTTCGCCTCGTATATGGCAAGCCATGCCATTTACCTGTTGAGCTGAGACACAAGTCACTTTGGGCAGTTACAGACATACTTATGGATTCAGATGGTATAGGAGACCAGAGGAGGGCAGAGCTAGCTGCCCTGGAGGAGCTTAGAGATGCAGCTTTCTCGAGCAGCCTACATTATAAGGAGAAAGTCAAGGAGTGGCATGATTCTCATATCAGCCACAAGCATTTTGAGATTGGACAGAGAGTATGGCTGTTTGATGCAAGGCTTAGATTATTTCCAGGGAAGCTACAGAGCAAATGGAAAGGACCTTATCTGGTTCGGAAGGTACACGACAACGGTAGCATCGACATATCTGAGTTGTCTTCTGAGAGTACCTTCCGAGTGAACGGCCAGCGGCTCAAGCCATTTCTAGATCACGAGCCGCGGGTCGTTGATATTGCCCCTATTCATTTTGCGTGAGATGTGGTCTTTGACTCACATCTAATGCATCTCACGCCCGAGTTTCACTGATCTTCCGCTGTATATAGATCCAGATGTCCATATCATCACATTCTTTAGTCCCACATCCCTTTCTTCATCTTGTGATTATGCTATACTTAGGGTGCACTTTACCCTAAGTATAGGGGGGATGTGAGACCTTTCGGGTATTTCTTTTGTTTCTGTCTACCCCTGTTTTGCTGCCTAAAAACATAGGGATATTTCACCCTAAGTATAGGGGGGGTAGACCCTGTACATTCTCCACTCAGGTTTTCCCTTCGTGTACAGCCCGCTATACTTAGGATTACTTGATCCTAAGTATAGGGGGAAGACCTGAGTCCCTCTTGACTTTTCATTCTCCTTTTGTATAGCCTTCCTTTTTACTTCCCTATACATAGCACGAGTTATGTCTTCTTCATCGCTCTTGACTCTGAGGACATCGTTCGAGCTAAGTATAGGGGGGTGTGTATATATTTCATATATACTTTAGCCATAACTCGTACTTTGTGTGAGTGTGTTAATAAATAAAAATGGCTAAAAAACACAAAAATTAAAAATTTTCAGGTACATAATCTTCTTTTATTTGCACATACATAGCTAGTGTACAAATTATTTTTGTAAAAATGATTTCAAAAAAAAAAAACTTTTGTGTAAAGCTTTTGTAAATATTTTGGTATCAAAATTATGTATATAGTACAAAATTTTTCCAAAATGTTTTGAAAATCAAAAAGTTTGCAAAAATCTTGTGTAAATGTGTGTAAATACCTTTTTGCAAAACTTGCACTTCATGCATCATCATTCATGATTTCAAAACATTTTTCAAAAATTTTTGCATAATTGTAAAATATTGTGTAAATAAGCATCTTTTTGTACATATGTATATAGTTTTTCTGGATGATAGTTGACATTTAAACTAGCCTGGAATCAAATTGAGAAATGGAGCTTGATTAAGATCTTAATCCACCTAATTTCTAAGAGGAACCTTATAGGGCTTAGGTTTAAGGCTTTTCAGGTCCATGGTGACTTAATTCTTTGAGTCCACTAGGCTATGATCACATGTCATCTCAATGAGCCTAAGTAGAGCACTTAACAACAACACATGACTCATATAGATTATGGCTTTACTTGGACAACCGCACTATGCACCAAGCTCTCTACGGATGAGATGATGAGGAGGAAGTCTTCCTTGACTTGGGGTAGCATATGAGGGTAGTACTTCTAGGCGGAACCTCTCTTCTTCTTATAGTGAAGGAAGTGCGTCTCAACTTGGTCTGGTTGCCATGAGGTCTAACGACGGGAGTTGTGGGTTGCAATAAAGCTTCAAAAGAGGGATAGTCTACTGGCTCAAGAGGAAAAACTCCTTGTATATATGCTGCACATGGATATGTTGTATAGATGCACTCGAAAAAAAAAGTGCAAAAAGAAAAGAACTCCAAAAAAGTGGTGGGTCTGAGAGAAAATGATAATCCCACCGGAGTATGTATATAAGTGCAATAAGCAAAGCTTGGTTTCATGATCCACCTATTGTAGCTTGCAGCAGGGAGACTTGGCTACACTGGTCAAGCTCCCAAGGGTACTTGGCTACACTGGCCTTGACCCATTCTCTTCTTCCCCCTCTTCTTGAGCCGGTTGTACTTGAACTTAGAAGGGAATACCCCGCTCCTCGAGGAAAGAGTGGCCAGATTGAGGTCATAGAGTTACCTTGTTGGGGAGGGTTGTCAAGTTGCCATTTCTGAGGTGGAGAGCTTAGACCTCACTTTCACAGGACAAGAAAAGATTCATGGTCTTCAGGGTTTGTGATTGATGACTTGTTCTGATGTGGAGCATTGAGGAGTCTTGGCTATAGATTGGTGGAACTTAGAGGCTGTTAGGTTTTAAGCTTAAGTCTAAATAAGGTTCCGACACATTAATAATCCAAAGATCTGATTAAGCTCCATACCTCAATTTAATGAAGGCAAGTTTAATAATCGACCTTGATCCATGTACATCCTCTTTTTCTTTTGCTTTTTCTTTCTTTTTCTCTTCTTTTTCAAATAAGTGTTTGCTAAGGGACTAGCAAAGTATAGTATAGGGGGGTGATGAATACCCATTCATCATTCTTTATTCTTATATTTTAGCTACAAAAACCTATGCAAATGCATGTAGATACTTGTAAATAGGAATAATTAGCAAAAGCATGCATTTTGTAAAAATCTATAATTAGCATGTTTTTGTGCAAAAATAAAAGAATAAAGATGAAAAAGAAAAAGAGGGAAATATTTAGAATAAATATTGAGCAACCTAACCCAAGGGAGGGCTCAGCATGGGCCTGACCGCATAAAAGCCAAGTAGAGGGAGATAGGGGCTCATGTGTACATATCTATGTAAATAAATAAATTATATTTTCCTCACCCAAAAATATGCTTGTACATATTTTATACATATTTAGAAGCTATTAAAAACAAAATAAAAATCAAAAATTCAAAAATGCCCTTTCACCATGTACATAGACCATGCCTCCTCATGTATTCAACCTTGTAAATAAATTTATTTATTTTCAAAACTTTTTTTTGTAAATATTCTATGTTATATATTGTAAATAAAATAAATAAAAAGAAACAAACAAAAAAATCAAATAAAAATAACAACATTAAAATTACAAAAATATATTGTACATATGCCAAGTACATAGTTGTACATAACTATTTATTTCACCTATGTATATAAATAATAAAAATAAAATAAAAATATCCTTTTATTCCTCATTTTATTCTATAAATAAATAAAATATAAAATAGGAATAAAAATGTATAAAAATAACTAATTAAAAATCAAAATTAAAAACCCTATATTGTACATATACCTATATATAGCCCTATTATGTAAATACCTTATTTTTATTTTGAAAAATTAATTAAAAATCACCAAAAAATAGAAAAAATTAAAACAAAAATATTTTATGTTTTGAGTTTTTAATAATTCGGCCATTTCCTATTTTATTTTGAATTTTTAAATTATTTATGACGTGGCCTTTCCTGATTGGTCCACGGGGATGTTGACCCCCGGTCAACTCCCCCTGCGGACCCTCTTCTCTCGCGGATCGGGCTGTCGACCCGATTTCTCCGATTTTTCCCCGTCTGATCCGCCCGCCATTCGCGCAAACCCCGGGTCCTAATCCTTCTTCTTGCATCCGAGATCATCGCCCGGGGGATTGCATCGGGATCCGCGCTCCGAGCTTCACGCCCGACTCCCATCTAGCCGGACCCCTAGCGGTATTTAGTCTGAGCTCCGCCGCACTCTTTTTCCATCTTTGGCTCTCCACCCTTCATCCCGTGACCTCCACAGCATCCCCTGAGGTGACAGCTCTCGATTGCCCGTGTCGCAGCGAGGAGGGGGTGGCCGGACCACTGATCCGGCGACGTAGCGCCGCCGTGCTCCGCCCAGTGCAGGAGCTCGAGCCTCAGGACTTGTCGACCTTCGAGGCCACGACCAGGAGCTACCTCAGCTCCAGCACAGTCTTCCACACCGCCCAGGTAACCTTCTAGCTTTCCCATTTCGCCTAATTTCGAGTTTGCCCCAAATCGTAGCTCCGCTGTATTCCGTTGATTCCGACCATCTCGAGCATCATTTCGATCATCGGAACCCACGTTCACCATCGCCTTCCCCCCACGCACCTTCTCCGCCCCTTCGTTCAACCCAGCTCGCACAGGAGCTGGGGTTCGAGCTCCACCGTCCGTCGCTCGCCGGAGCTCGCTCACCCCAACGCACAGCTCACCTCCACACCTCCTAACCGGGTCGAGGCACTTTGCCCTCGACCCGCGGAGCTTCTGAGATACTTTGCAGGACCAGCGGAGACCATCTGAGGCCTCCCGACACTTTGGCCAGGAGCTTCCCTCCGCCGACCTCGCCGGAGCCCCTCCAGGGCTCGGCTGGGCCATCGGAGGCCACCACCAGCTGCGGGACTCCATCGCGGACCTGTTCCGATCTTCAGAGGCAGCTGACGAGGACCATCGCGCTCGCACGAGGCCGGCGAAGCTCGCCGGCCAACTGTTCTTCCAGGATCCTCGAGCACCGTCCGATCGCCCTCAGCTCCCCAGTTCGCATCACGTTCGTCCATTCCAGGAGGAGCAGTCACCGTCGATCATCTCGAGGGTTGATCCGGACCGTTAGCGCAGAGAGAGAGACACCAGCACCTGAGGCCGTCCGATCTTCCACGTGTCTCCTCCACTGACGTCGATTAGGCCCACGTGCGGAAGGAGAGAAGCGCCCGTCGTCCGAGACCGTCAGATCTGCTACGTGGCGCACATCCAGCCGTCGACGTAATAAAGGGGTAAATTACCGTAGGCCCCCTCTTAGTTTATGTTTTTAGATTTAGTCCTGTAAATATTTTGTGCCTTTTATTTATGTTGGGATATTTGCACTTGGGACCTGGTACCTTAGTTTATTTGCAGTTATGCCCCTGTGAGTGTCTGTCACGTGCTTCGCCACGTGCTTTATTTGGTGTAATTGCAACTCTAGTCCTGTAGTTCTGGATGTTTGTTAATGAATGAAAACTTTTTGGTAATTGCATCTATGCCCCTGTGAGTGTTTTATTTGCACATGTGCGTCTTTTAGTGGGATATTTGCAACATAGCCCTTGGACTTTTTGGTACGAGTTACCAAAAGGTCCTAGGACTTGTTTTTATTACAAAAAGGTCCCTGAGTGCCCCAGGCACGCGCCGTGCGCGTGACTTGCTGGGAAAATTGCACCTGGACCCCCAGAACTTCGGGTATTTGCACTTTCGTCCCTGTGCACAGTGCCCTCTTTTGATTTTTGAATAAAATATCAAATCACCTCCAAATTCGATGAAAATTTGACACATGGCTCCTGCCATGTTGTAGGATTTTTGAGAATTTTTGAGGACATTTTTTATTTTATTTGTTATTTTTAAAAAATTCAAAAACCTCTATTTTAGCTACTGTCTAGAATTAAAAATCTCAAAAAAAATATAAAAACCCCCTCAAAAATTCCACAAAAATTAGGTACTGTTTCTTTTGTGTTTCTTGATTTTCTAGCCAATTTTGGCCATTTTTCATTGAGTAAAAACCCTGAAAATTTAAAAACACCTAAAAACTCACAAAAATTATAATAATTAATCTAAAAACCCAAAAACAATAATTTTGGTGCTCAAATTTTCCTTATTTTCTCTAGTATACAGGAAAATTACCTCCAGGTCCCTCTGAGATCCTTAGATATTTTATTTTTGGATTTTGTGTCTGGCTGGACAGTACCTTGTCTTTTTAGTACTGTTTGATTTTTAGGAAATAAAATACACCTTATAAAAATCCCAAAAATTCACCAAAAACACTAGAAAACCTAAAAAACATAAAAACATTTTTTCTTGAATTTTTGCTTGATTTTTGGTGCATTGAATAAATTGCTAAAGTATGCTTGTCTTTGCTTTCTTTTATTTTCTTCACATTTTAAAAATCCAAAAAAATATAAAAATCATTAAAAACCACTAAAAACATTTTGCCTTCATTTTACTTTATTTTTACTACTTCGTAGGCCTTTGGCCAACCCGTGCTCCTTGTGTTCGACCCTGGGTGCTATACCAGGTTAATCTCATAGCTGGACCGCTTTGCCTTGTTTGATTGATCTTTGATTTATTTAGCGGTTCGATCTTTTTCTTGATTGAGTGACTCTGAGTGATTGAGGTCACAACGACCTATTTAGTACCTTTACCTCGTTCGCTCGGGTCGCTTATCACGCGCCGACGCCCAGAAGTGCCTAGAGGGTTCCTGGAGCGATCCTCGATAGAACGGCAGCCGCAAAACGGCTTGGAAGCAGTCGGAGGTCCGCTGTGACGTGCTGGTACGGTGGCTGCTTCAGGAACCTTGCTTTTCAAAATAGCGACCCCAGATGGAGTCTTCTGGAGCCCTGGAACCTGCAATAACATAAGAAGACCAGCAACAGACGATTCAAGGGCTAAAAGCGGTGAAAGATGAGGGGAACAGTGCGTGGAGGATCTCGCCGGAGCAAGCTCCGACGAGGTGATGGCGGAGATGAACTGGAGGTGCTCTAATCGCTATGCGACGTGGAAAACGCTTCCTAAGGCTACTGGAAATGAAAATGAGCAAGAAAAAGAAGAAGAAATGGAGAACCTCAGAGCTAAATGCTTGAGATTGACCTCGACGGCCAGATGGCCGGAGGTGGCTTGGAACGCCCCCTTGGCACCGCTCCGCTACCTCTCCACGGGTGAGGAGAGCTGCTGTCACCGGCTCGATCCTTAGTCCATGCGAAAAGGGAGAGAAAATGGGACCAAAGAGGGTTCAAGGAGGACTGGAGATTGTGGGGTGGTTCTTGAAACAATGGTTAAGGTGGCTCAAAGATCGAGACGCATCATGCGATGCAACGATCCACAGCCCGAGAGAAGCATAGGGCGTGAATCACCACATCACAAGGAAGAAAAGTCGTGAAGACCTCGACCTCAAATGGTGAAAGACGAGGTCGGGAAAAATCCAAGAAGATGGGACAAAACCCATTTCTGACAGGCTTCAGACCTCGGTCAGAGAGTTGACCGAGGTCAACCAAGGGAGAGATCTGGTTGGTCCACGTGGACCAACCAGAAAAAACCTTGGAAAAAAGGTTTCTAAATTCAATTAAAAATAGGAAATGAATTAATTAAATCTTGGTTATAAAATAAAAAATGTTTATTTTTTTATAAATTATTTTATAGTGATTTTTATTTATTTTTAGGAGGTATAACTTTATAAGTTTACATTTATACCCTTTATAGGTATATTACCTATATATTTGATTATTTGATTTTTATTTTGTTATTTTAATTTTATTATTTTTATTTCTTATTTTATAAAATTATAAAATACTTTTATATACATAAATATATTTTTATTTTATTTTTCTGATATGTTTTGTATATTTAATAAAATATGAATAAGTATTGTACAGGTTTGTGTATAGGCAGTAAACCTATGTATCAAATATGTAAGTATTTTATTTTAAGTTTTATTTAGGTTTTTATTCCAATTTTAATGTACGTAATTGTTATAAGTAATTTTTACATAAGTATAAAAATATAAAAATGTACAAATAATAAATAAAGAATAAATCGAATATTTTAATCTGTACAATTATACAATAGGGGTCCAAAACTCAACTTTCAAACCGTAGCTCCGCCAAATGCGAAACCACCGCCATTAAATAGCTTATTTTATTCTATATACAATTAATGGTGAGTATGCTGCATTTGGAGTTTTCATTTATGAGGTACATGTCTGGGAAGTTGGCATTCTGGAATTTTATTCAGACCATAACTTTTTATCTGTATATTATTTTTCATTGAAATCAATTTTATATTTTTCTATATAAAATTATCTACAACTTTCATGTACAAAGTTTCTTTCTTTGATGTATAAAAAGTGGAACCAAAAATAGGTCCCAAAATGAATAAAGAATGAATAGAATAATATAGGTATTTGACCCTTATCTCCCCCTACTTTATTCCTGGTCGACCTATTCATCAAGATGCCTAGGTCTCGGGGTTTTGAGTCATAAAATATTTACAATATTTTATTCTTTTTCGTTTCTTTTATTTATTATATAATTTTGGCTTTAATTACAGTATTTTACACACTAATGAGATGCACATGCATGAATGCTAAGATGCTCTATTTAGGGCTATTTACATGCATTTGCTAGGGTTTTTGGTGCCAAAATGATAGAATAAAGATGATGAAATGTGGATTCATCATCCCCCTATACTTTACCTTTGCTAGTCCCTAGCAAACACTTATGCAATAAGTGCAAAAGAAAAAGAAAGAAAAGAAAAAGATGAACTTGGATTTAGTTTAATTATCAAACTTGTCTTCACAAAATCAAAGATTGGAGCTTAAGTCGGACCTTTGGAATTTTAGTGCGGGCGGAACCTTAATGGGAACCGAATTTGAAATCCAACAGTCCTTGAGAATCCCAAAACTCTGTCCAAGTTTCCTCAATAGCCAGGTCAGAAATACTTCAACTCGTAAGCAAACTCTTATGACTATGAGTCTGACTCGTACAGTGTAAGTGATGGTGGCTCTCCCCAACTAGAATGACAAAGAGACTGACTTCTCCAGTACGACAACCCAATGATTCCCCAATCCAATAACTCCATCCTCGAAGAGCGGGGTATTCCCTTCTAAGTTCAAGTGGCAACCAGCTCAAGAGGAGGGGTGAAGAGAAGAATGGACGGTAGCCAGTGTAGCTACCTATCCTGGGATGCAAGACCAGTGTAGTCAAGTCATCCTGCTGCAGGCTCACATATTTGACTTTGGAACTCAAGCTTGCTTATTGACTTTACAAAATTTGTACATACTTGCAGGCTTTTTATTTTTGTACATGCCTGAACACTTTTTTTTTTGAAATACTATATACAACAGCATTTACATAAGGAGTTTTTCCTCTTGAGCCAGTAGACTATCCCTCCTTTGAAGCTTTATCGCAACCCACAGCCTCCTATCTTTAGACTTCCTAATCACTGGACGGGTTGGGGTGCACTTCCCTCCCTATAGGAGGACAAGTGTTTCCACTTGTGTGCGTCTCATACCGGCATATCCAATCCCCTCACCACTCCAACTGAGTCGAGCCATGTGAAAGGTGCAGGTGTCCAAGTTAGGTCATTATCAACAAGAGTCGTGTGTGTGCTCCGAAATACTCTACTTAGGCAGTCAAGAATCCATCGAACTAAGTCCCGTGATCCTCAAAGAATTAAGTCAACTAGACCTGAAGTACCTCAAACCCAGTTCCTATAAGATTCTTGTTATTAGGTAGATTTTAAGGTCCAATCAAGCTCCACTCTTCAGATTTTACTTAGACTCGTTCAACTATCAAACTCAATCCGAAAAATGTGAATGCTATGCAAATGATATGCAGAATGCAGAAAATATTTTTGTGATGCAATTTTCAAGATTTTGAACTTTTTATGGTTTTTGAAAAGATGATGCATGCATTTTTTGTATTTTTCAAAAAAGATTTTTCAAATGTTTTTGGATTTTAATTTTGCAAATGTTTTTTTGTATTTTTTTTGAAAACAAAAAAATTTTGGCTGAAAACTAGGTGAAAATATGTACACGGGAGTACTTCTTATATATACAAGAAGTGGATTTTAAGAATTTACAAGGGTAAGTGATCAATTTTATACATATACAAATAAGATGGATTTTTTTGGTGTGATGCAAATATTCCTCAAATGTATTTGACACAAGCTTTTCACACAATTTTTGAAAACTATATTCCAAGATAATTTTTACAAACATTTTTGCAAACTTGTACACACATTTGAAAATCACTTTGCAAAGGCTTTCAAAACAGTATATATAGATTTTTCAAATATTTTTGCAACCATTTTTCAAACCATTTGCAAATCATTTTTCAAACATTTTATTTCACACAAAGAAAAGAAGTTTTATGAAACCACACATTTTTACACAGGTTAAAAACATGTAATAAAACATTTTCAAAATAGTTTTTAATAAATGTTCACAAAGATTTTCAAACTATTTTTCAAACATTTTGCAAAAAACATTTTCACCTAATTTATTAATCAGTATATACAAAAAGAATTTGAGGAATGATAACATCTTTTTATTAAGGATTTTAATGAATTTTAAAGAATTAATAGCCATATTATTAAGAAAATACAAAAGTATGAGTTATGGCTAAAGTATATACACGGTATATACGACCCCCCTATACTTAGCTTGAGCTATGTCCTCATAGATCAGAGAGAAAGGAGAATACATAACTCGTACTGAGCATAGGAAAATCTAAAGAATAAAGGAATGAATCGACGAATGAGAAGTTGACCGTCCCCCCTATACTTAGGATCTAATAATACTAAGTATAGCAGACTGTACACAATGCAGGGAGGGTCAAGGGTGGGAATGAACAGATCGTACTCAGATTGTCTCCCCCTATACTTAGGTTAAAATATCCCTAAGTATAGACAAAAGAGGAGACAACGGAGAGGATCAAAGAATAGAACAACTCGGGGTGCACACCCCCCTATACTTAGGACAAAGTACGTCCTAAGTATGGAAAACTGTCTGCAAGGGCGACACCTTTTTGATACAAAAAGAAGATAGAAAAGGAAAAGAAGAAAAGAAGAAAAGAAGAAAGAGATCTGAAGATGGACGGATAGATCAGAGGATATACACATCACTCCCCCTATACTTAGGGTAAGATATCCCTAAGTATAGGCAACGACAGGAGTGAGGGCACAAAACAATGAAAGAACACTCAGCTCGTCCACCCCTCCTATACTTAGAACAAAGTACGTCCTAAGCAAGGCAAACACGAGAATGGGTGGGCGAGCAATACGGGAGAGACAGAGATGAACAAAGGAGAATGTACAACAGAGGTGGATGTACATATGATCAAGAAGGCCGAAAGCTAACCTTCTTGCGAGACCGCTGAGGGATAGATCTGGTATGGTGTATGTCGACATCGGGGTCCATAGAGGACGGAAGCCGATCAGGGTCGACACGGTGAAGGCCCTCAGTGGAATCAAAACGGAAAGGGATGAACTGATCAATGGAAGCAGTATGGCTAGGTTCTCCCTTGGTGATCTTATGGTGGGAAGGCACAGACTGGTGAGTGGAAGAAGTACGACTAGGTCCTGCCTTGGAAGTCTCGTAGATGTCAAAGTGGAATGGGACAAACTCATCATCCTCGAAAGAAGTGTAATCGGAGTCGTCCTGCGAGTGATCGTCCAGGTCAAAATCAAAAGGAACGAAATCATCAGTGGAAGTATACGAACTCTGTTCGTCCTCAAGACTCTCACCTGAATCCTTGTCTTCAACAAGAGGTCTGAATCTATCAAAATAAATAGCAGCATCATAACCGACCTAAATCATCTTTACTTGTGAAGGACCAGTAACGGACTTATCAGTGGAAGTAGTCAAACCAGGTCCGTCCTGTCTAGTCTTGCCTAGGTCACTCGTTTCCTTATGAGGTCTCTCAAAATAATGGGCAACATCATAAACGTCCTCAATCATCTTTACTTGTGAGTGACCAGGAACGGACTTATCAGTAGAAGTGTTCAAACCAGGTCCGTCCTGTCTAATCTTGCCTAGGTCACTCGTTTCCTTATGAGGTCTCTCAAAATAATGGGCAACATCATAAACGTCCTCAATCATCTTTACTTGTGAGTGACCAGGAACGGACTTATCAGTAGAAGTGTTCAAACCAGGTCCGTCCTATCTAGTCTTGCCTAGGTCACTCGTTTCCTTATGAGGTCTCTCAAAATAATGGGCAACATCATAAACGTCCTCAATCATCTTTACTTGTGAGTGACCAGGAACGGACTTATCAGTGGAAGTATTCAAACCAAGTCCGTCCCGTCTAGTCTTACCTAGGTCACTCGTTTTCTTACGAGGTCTATCAAAATAATGGGCAGCATCATAAACGTCCTCGATCATCTTTACTTGTGAGTGACCAGGAACGGACTCATGAATGGAAGTGTTCAAACCAGGCCCGTCATGTCTAGTCTTGGTATCTGCCCCCCGCTCAAATGGATCAATCACATAAATGCTTTGGATTTCATCAACACATCGCCACACACCAGGAGGAGGAACTGTGAGGTCTATGCTTTCCGACTTCCTCCCCTTTCGGGGAATCCGTCGGGTCTCATCAACGGTCGCTAAGGAAGCATCTCTAGTATCATCAGATCGATCACAGGCCTCGGAGTCAGCTATGATCGGTGAAGGAGCATCAGGTGCAGGTCTCTGATCAACTGTGGGTGTGGTGATCGCCACTTCGCTCTCGTCAACAGGACAGAAGCGAATCTCTCCTGATCCGTAATCAATAACGACCCTCGCAGAGGCGAGGAATGGTCGTCCCAGGATGATTGGAGATGGCTCCCCTGTGGAGTTCTCCATGGGCAACACGACAAAATCAACATTGTGGCTCGTGCCCTGAATAGAAATGACGGCGTTTTCAAGGATACCCTTCGACCTCTTGATGGATCCATCAGCAAATTAAACGATCATCCTGGGTTTATTTAAAGGCCCTATGTGAAGAGACTGTACCAGTGAGAAGGGTAATATGCTCATAGATGCACTGCCGTCCAGGAGAGTGCGGTCACAAGTGTAGTCAGAGATGGTGCAAGTGATGAAAGGAGTAGCTGTGTTCTTCTTCTTGGGAATGGGACGGTATGTGATGGCGTGGGTAGTGGCCATGGTCAGAATGTGACGCTCAGATCTTCTCCTCCGCTTTCTCTTCTTGGGAGGATGAGCAGACATATGGGTCATGGACTGCTGAAGTGGGGCACAGATGATCTCATGAATAGTAGCCACCACTTAGGGTTCAGATAACATTTTTTTGAATTTTTGGACTTCCTCCATACAAGGAAGGAAGTCAGAATCGGCATATACACGAGGCATGCCAAGAGCAGTCTGTACAGTGGCATCCTCGGGGTCAAAGGTGGGACTAAGTGTGAATGGATGTGTGGTCAAGGGCTCTGGCAAGTGGACTTTCTCCTCAAAATATTGATCAACCAAGTGTCTCCCGAAATCTTTTTGATCTTTTGAATTTTTCTCATTTTTTTGTATTTTTGGCGATTGCAAGCTCCCATGATTACCTACAAGTGAAGCAGTTTCCCCGACGAAAGGAGCATTAATCTGATTCTTCCTCAAGAAAGCAAGATCATCATTCATCAAACCAATGCGCTTTGTCATCCGATTCAAGATATCACTCATAGAGATCGAGGGAGGTGACTCCATTAGGTCAAACTCGGGTGGATGTGATGGTGGAGATGGATAATACACAGGTGGGGGTGGATGTGGGTAGGAGTCCGAGTCGTGATACTGTGGTTGAGGCGTGTATGTACAAAAATCAGAAAAAATAGGAGGTGGGTCCTCCTGATAAAAGGGAGGTGGATCGGCTGGAGCGAGCGAGGGGTCTGCAAAGTCCGGATAAAATGCACTCCAGGGATCCATCTCGAAAACAAAAAGGAAATGATCGGGAGAGCACGACGGTCAAGTCAAGAGAGTGAAGAAAAGGCACAAATGCGCAGAGATGATCTAGGACACACACAAAACAATCACAGACAAAAATGAAAAGAATACAATCCCTCAATTTACCTACTCAACTCGATAGAGACCGCAAAGAGCGGTCTTTTTATCTTGTTTGTTTTAGAGTTAGGTGAGAAGTACAAAATTGCGCAAACACTTAGGGGGCTGAATGGGATTTTGGGCTCTAACCTTAGTGTGTGCGCGAGGAAATAAAAGCGAAGACAATGAGGGGATTACTCGCCCCAATACAAGATTTTCTTTTTGGTGGATTTTAGGGCCAAGTAATATTAGCAGTCCCAATTTTATTGATTATCACTTTTTTTGGATTTTTAGTGAGTGATGCACGCGCCTAACGAGGAGTCAATTTCACTTAGCACCTAGGTGATCGAAATCAGAGGGAGAGTCGGAAAAGCAATGCAAGCGGCAAAAACGATGATGAATGCTAAAGCGTAAATGCTCACCTTGCCTCCAGCACTCTACATGCAAGGATGCTCAGCAGAATTGAAACCTATCTATATGCAAATGCGAAAACCGATGAAATCGCCCTAAGTTTCAGAAATTGCTATTATCGTGAAGAACCACAAGCTGACTACCAATCCTCAACCCTAGAGTCCGGTCTAGGCTCACCCCTCCTCCTCTCGACAAGTCGAGTTCAGGAGAAGCGCTTGGCAGGGAGAGCTCGCGGCGTGACGGATTGAAGACGGTAAATCAACTGTTTAAAATTTGACTAAGTCCAAACGCGGCTATAGGTACATGCAAGGTATTAGGTGTTTGGCCTTAGTCTATCGCAAGCAATCCTAAAACTAGGGGCTCAATCACATAAAATAAAGAAAATCAAAAAACAAAACAAAATAAAAAGAATGCGAGAAAAGTCGACAAAAACCGCGGCGAGCCCCCAGGTGTACAAACACCTGGAAGTTAGGCTCGAGAGTCCAAATGTCCGGGGGTACCTTATTATTACAATAATAGGTCTCTCTCTCTCACAAATTACAAAATAAATACAAGAAAATAAATGAAATGGAACTGTCTTCAAAATCCTCTCATAGCCCGCCTTCGTGCTAAGTCAAGTCGCCTCACGTGGGTGCGCAGGGGCTCCTGGAAGAGAGCTCCTCCCTCGATCCACGTACCTCGCAAGAAGTTAAACAAGAGAGATTAGACAATTCAAACAAGAAATATCAAAAATGAAGAAACTACAACAGGCAGAAATAAAAGCCGCGAAATGCAGACAAATGGTCACAACACAACAAAAATGAGATCTATGCGCTGTTGCTCCCCAGCAACGGCGCCATTTGATTTAGCCTAAATTCATGGAGTCTAAAATGGTATCTCACACAAGGCGGAGACAACCATCGCTGTGACGACTCGCAATGAATCCTGGACTAAAGTCAACAATTAACCCACACTACAGATCAATAATTAGAAATAAATGTCGAGTTAAAATTTATTTTTAACTCTACACAAAATGTATAGCAAGCAAGTATGAAGAGAGTTCGAACAAAGGGAGCAAACAGGGTAATTCAAATAAATGTGTGTGAGTGACTGTGAAGTGTGTCTACACTATGCAAGCAAATGATTTTTGAGGGTTTTTAATTTTTAATTTTTTTATTTAATTTTTAATTTTGTATTTTGGTTTTTAATTTTCTAATTTTTATAATTTATGTTTTATATTTTTTTTCATTTTCAATATTGGAATATAAAAACAATGTAATAAAAGGGAAGATCAAAATATTTATAAAAAAAGGTGCAAAAATAACCAAAAATTCAGAAATAAAATGTTTTTGGTATTTTTATGATTTTCTATTGTTTTTGTGATTTTTGGGTATTTTTAAAAATATTTTTGGTATTTTTAAACATTGAAATAAATCAAAACTGTAAAAAAGCTATTGGCTGGGGGCAAAATGGGAATTAAAAATAGCAAATAGCCACCAAAATTTTTTACACTAATTTTAAATTAAAGAGGATAAAATATAGAATAAACAGGAACTGAGTTTATAATTTTTGGAGTTTTGTAGAATTTTTTATATTTTTTTAATGTTTTTATGTATTTTATAATTTTTAGAGTTTTTCTATTGAGATTTTTAGTGATTTTTGGACTGACACTAAAATAGATTAAAATACAAATTAGGGAATTTTTTGGAATTTTTCGAGGTATTTTAATATTTTTTTGGTATTTTCTAACCTTGACAGTAGGCAAAAAGCATGTTTTTAATTTTTAATAAATATGAAAATGAAAGAAAATTTAAAACTAAAATTAGAGCATGGAAGTACAAGTTAACATGAGCTTAAGCCTAATTTTTGAGAATATTTGGAATTAAAAAGAGGCCTTAATTAATTAGATCAAGCACGGAAAAGTTAAAGGCCTTGCAGGGTTATATGTGTAAATATCAAAACAACCAGGGGCTCAAATGCAATTTTCCAACAAAATATATAACTTATTTTAAAACTTCATGGACCAAAAGCCAATACCCAAAGCCGCAGGGTCTTGCTTGTAAAATCTCCCAGGTCGCGCGCCTAGGGCACGTGGACCTGGGAGGGGTATGAACGTGATTCTCAAAAGTGCGGGGGTTAAAATGCTAAAGTGCCAATACTATAGAACTGCATATCGAAGTTCACATATTAAAACAAAATAGCCAAACGTTTAGGGGGTCCTGCGCAAAATTTCCAGGCCACGTGCGCAAAGCACGTGAACTGGCGGGGACGTAGGGTTAATATTACAAAAATTGGGGGCGTTAGTGCAAATGTCTCCAAAAATATTAAACGCAAATGAAAGATTATAGTTCGAATATAAAATACAAAACTGGCGGGGCTTATCGTGCAAAATGCCCAGCCAAGGGCGCGATCTGACGGTGGGTGATATCCCACTTAAACACGTGTCGCGCTATGAGGTCGCGATACCCCTTCGGATCTGAGGGCTGGGATTAGATCATGCGACGACGATCAACGGCTGAAGCTCCTGAAGATCCGACGGCTGCTGAAACGTCTGGAGAAGGGCTGCAATCGAACGTCGGAAGAGATCGGTGGAAGAACTGCCAAGGAACTCGCGCAGGACAAGTTTGAATCGAGCGCCCAGAGCTCCTCCGACCACGCACAGATGCCCAGAAGCGCTCAGAGGGTTCCTGGAGAGATCCTTGATAGAACGGCGGCCGCAAAACGGCTTGGAAGCAGCCGGAGGTCCGTCGTGACGTGCTGGTACGGTGGCTGCTTCTGGAACCTTGCTTTTCAAAATAGCGACCCCAGATGGAGTCTTCTGGAGCCCTGGAACCTGCAATAACACAAGAAGACCAGCAGCAGACAATTCCAAGGGTTAAAAGCGGTGAAAGATGAGGGGAACAATGCGTGGAGGATCTCGTCAGAGCAAGCTCCGACGAGGTGATGGTGGAGATGAACTGGAGGTGCTCTAATCGCTATGCGACGTGGAAAACGCTTCCTAAGGCTACTGGAAATGAAAATGAGCAAGAAAAAGAATAAGAAATGGAGAATCTCAGAGCTAAATGCTCGAGATTGACCTCGACGGCCAGATGGCCGGAGGTGTCTTGGAACGCCCCCTTGGCACCGCTCCGCTACCTCTCCACGGGTGAGGAGAGCTACTGTCACCGGCTCGATCCTTAGTCCATGCAAAAAGGGAGAGAAAATGGGACCAAAGAGGGTTCAAGGAGGATTGGAGGTTGTGGGGTGGTTTTTGAAACAATGGTTAAGGTGGCTCAAAGATCGAGACGCATCAGGCGATGCAACGATCCACAACCTGAGAGAAGCATAGGGTGCGAATCACCACATCACGAGGAAGAAAAGTCGTGAAGACCTCGACCTCAAATGGTGAAAGACGAGGCCGGGAAAAATCCAAGAAGATGGGACAAAACCCATTTCTGACAGGCTTCAGACCTCGGTCAGAGAGTTGACCGAGGTCAACCAAGGGAGAGATCTGGTTGGTCCACGTGGACCAACCAGAAAAAACCTTGGAAAAAAGGTTTCTAAATTCAATTAAAAATAGGAAATGAATTAATTAAATCTTGGTTATAAAATAAAAAATGTTTATTTTTTTATAAATTATTTTATAGTGATTTTTATTTATTTTTAGGAAAAATAATTTTATAAGTTTACATTTATACCCTTTATAGGTATATTACCTATATATTTGATTATTTGATTTTTATTTTGTGATTTTAATTTTATTATTTTTATTTCTTATTTTATAAAATTATAAAATACTTTTATATACACAAATATATTTTTATTTTATTTTTCTGATATGTTTTGTATATTTAATAAAATATGAATAAGTATTGTATAGGTTTGGGTATAGGCAGTATACCTATGTATCAAATATGTAAGTATTTTATTTTAAGTTTTATTTAGGTTTTTATTCCAATTTTAATGTACATAATTGTTATTAGTAATATTTACATAAGTATAAAATATAAAAATGTACAAATAATAAATAAAGAATAAATCGAATATTTTAATCTGTACAATTATACAATAGGGGTCCAAAACTCAACTTTCAAACCGTAGTTCTACCAAATGCCAAACCACCGCCATTAAATAGCTTATTTTATTCTATATACAATTAAAGGTGAGTGTGATGCATTTGGAGTTTTCATTTATGAGGTACGGGTCTGGGAATTTGGCATTCTGGAATTTTATTCAGACCATAACTTTTTATCTGTACATTATTTTTTAGTGAAATCAATTTTGTATTTTTCTTTATAAAATTATATACAACTTTCATGTACAAAATTTCTTTCTTTGATGTATAAAAAGTGGAACCAAAAATAGGTCCCAAAATGAATAAAGAATGAATAGAATAATATAGGTATTTGACCCTTATCTCCCCCTACTTTATTCCTGGTCGACCTATTCATCAAGATGCCTAGGTCTCGGGGTTTTGAGTCATAAACTATTTACAATATTTTATTCTTTTTCTTTTCTTTTATTTATTCTACAATTTTGGCTTTAATTACAGTATTTTACACACTAATGAGATGCACATGCATGAATGCTAAGATGCTCTATTTAAGGCTATTTACAGGCATTTGCTAGGGTTTTTGGTGCCAAAATGATAGAATAAAGATGATGAAATGTGGATTCATCATGTACCAGGGGTTACCACTATCCCTTTTTTGTAGTGATGCAGGATCAGCCCCTGACAGTCCTTCCTCCACCCCCTTTCAAGTAGGAGTCGTTGATGGAAATCAACGGGATTTGGTACGACCAACAACAGCCCCGGATCCGTCGAGATCATCCCAGATTCAGGTGGTCGACCGAAGGTGCCTCATCCCAGCAGAAGCCTCTAGCTCAGGGTGGACAATACAGCCATCATCAACAGCAGTCCCAGTTCCCTCACCAGCCACAACAACACCATTACTAGTAGGGTCCTCGTCCCTACCAGCAGGGATAATCGTGGAGCAGCACAAGCAGCAGCCTCAGCAGTATTCTCAGTTTCTCCCTCATCCTTCCCAGCAGCAGCCTCGCCTTCAGAGAGGCAACTCGTCTGGTTCTCATAGGCTAGCCTATGAGAACCCAGCACTCGATGATCTAGCCTACCTTCTTTCCGATCAGCAGGCCACTTCAGGCGGGAGATGGACGAGTTCTGCTAGGAGATGAGGGAGATCATCAAAGGGAAGGCCGCCATACCTACTCAGATCGAGCCCAACCTGAATAACTTAAAAAGCAAATCTGAGCAGGTACAGTTTACAGAGGTTACCACTCCTAGTGATTTATTGGGTGACATTGATTCATATACATTTGATGCCGATTTTGTTACACTTAGGAGCGGTAGGATGCCAGCAGGCGGTGCCTCATCTGAGCGACGACACCACGAGGATGTAGGAGCGCCAAACGAGGAGGATAGCGGTGCTGATGTTGCTCAGGATGATGATGACGGTGGTGTTGATGCCACCAAGGATGTTGATCCAGCCGACGATATTGAGGCTGTCGCGTCCCCAGATGCAGAGGGTGGTATTGATGCCACCAGAGATCCAGACGTTGAGCCAGAATGCAGTGTTGATGCTGCAGTTCCTGATGTCGTGGGTGGTACTAAGGCCACCCCTTCTATTCCAGTTGTATTTCATCTAGTTTTTGTACCCCAGGACTTTACAGAAAAATCAAAAAAATAATAAAGGGAAGGGTTCTTCATCTTCGAGTCCATATGTGATGCATGATGATACTTGTATGGATTCTATTCCGTCTCAACAGCAAGAACCCATTCCTAGCACTCTATTTGAGGAGGGCCCATCCATCTCCTTCCCTTAGGCACTTCGCCTGGCAAAGGGGAAGAAAACAGAAAATTCAAAAAAATCACAGTAGTTAGAGATCAGCCAACAGATGATCGATAGATTTCAGATTTAGCTGACTCTAAAGGAGGCACTTGAGTACAACCCCCTCTTCCAGAAGAACTTGAGAGAGAGGACCACCATCCGCAAGAAGAAGAGGAACCATAATGCAGAGATCCATGTGCTCACTTGTGCACCTGCTTCGCCATCCAGAACCGTCTGCTAGCCAAGAGGCCAGATGCAGGAGCTCCTTATGTCAGATGCCATATTCATGAGTAGAGATTTGATCGGACTCTATAGACAGCGGCTCTTCCATCAACCTCCTTCCGGCAGCCTCGCTCGACTGATTCGAGTTTGGCCCTCTTCGACAGAGCAGGACAATCCTTCAATTTGCTGATAGATCTGTCAAGAGGCCGAAGGGGTTGTTGAAGGACGTGGTCGTCACAATTCAGGGCCTGAAATTTCCCGTGGACTTCGTTGTGTTGGACATGGAGATCCCTGAGTTTGTGGCAGATACCCTATCATTCTAGGACGTCCCTTCTTGGCCACAGCCAAGGCAGTGTCCGACCATGATAGTGGGAAGGTGTACTTTTACGTTGAGGGTGAGTATACAAATAGAGATGATCGGTGAGACTAGAGCACGAGATTCAGCTTGCTCAGAGCAGCATAGTGATTCAGAGCAGATGACAGAAACAGAGCGAGATGTCCACCATGAGTGTGACTTTGTGATCACTGATGATGAAGCTGCTTGGTCTGATCATGTTTCACGAGCCCTCCTCTCACCTTCAGATACTACAGATTCTCAAATCCCATCAGAGGAGAGTTTGGAGAGCACACTCTTGGCAGAGGACACATTCGAGGCCGAAGACCATGTTCAGGATAGCGAGGTAGAGTACATTTCTTGTGATTCAGATCCAGATCCCTTGGATTCAGACATAGATCGGGACGAATTTGATGAGTTGATACCTTGTTTGATTCCCATAGAGACAACAACTAGGGTGGAGACTGAGCCGACACAGATTACAGATACACCAGCAGGGCCAGCTTTACTAGATATTCATGATCAGTGAGAGTTCTCACACGCAGATCTGGTTGCATTCACTCAGTCATTTCAGAAGCCAGAGTTGCAGTTTCCAGTTGTCCAGAACTGAAGCCTTGGTTGCAGTTGCTGAAGTATAGATTCCTTGCGTGTGAGCATTAGATGCATCCAGTCATTATCTCAGCAGATTTGACCGGAGAGCAAGAATCTCATCTGATGAAGATTCTTGAAAAAAATCATAAGGTGATAAGATGGAGCGTAGCTGATCTCCAGGGGATAAGTCCAGTCCTGTGCTCCCACCATATCTATCTCGAAGAGGATGCCAAGCCATCGCGTGAGTTCCAGCGACGGCTGAACCTGAATCTTTGAGAGGTTGTCATGAAGGAGATTTCGAAATGGTGGAGCGCCAATTTTATCTACCCCATCTCCAACTCCAAGTGGGTTAGTCCATTACACGTGGTACCCAAGAAGACGGGCATCACTACAGTTGTAAGTGAGTCTGGAGAGGAGATAGCTAACCGGGTACCCACTTCCTGGAGGGGTTATATGGACTACAGACAATTAAATCAAGCCACCAAGAAGGATCATTTCCCGCTTCCTTTTATTGATCAGATTATTGAGAGGCATGATGGGAAGAGTCATTATTGCTTCCTTTGCGGGTACTCCGGCTACAACCAAGTGGCCATTGTGCCCGAAGACCAGGACAAGACGACATTCACCGGTCCGTTTGGGACTTAAGCTTTTAGACGGATGCCCTTTGGTCTATGTAACGCCCCGACGACATTCCAAAGGTGCATGTTGTCCATTTTCTCGAACATGGTAGGTGATTGTTTAGAGGTCTTCATGGATGACTTTTCGGTCTATGGCGATGGGTTTGATGCTTGTCTTGACTGCCTAGACCGTGTCCTTCAATGTTGTATTGAGGTTCATCTTGTTTTATCCTGGGAGAAGAGTCACTTCATGGTGACTCAAGGGATGGTGCTTGGTCATATCATCTCCAACAGGGGCATGGAGGTTGATCCGGTCAAGGTGGATATCATCAGGAAACTCAATCCACCGTCCAACATGCGATTGTTAGGGTCTTTTCTGGGGCATGTCGGTTTCTATCAACGATTCATTCATGATTTCAGTAGGATTACCCGATCGTTAACTGATTTGCTGACAAAAGACATCGAGTTCATTGTAGATGATAAGTGTCTTACATCATTTGAGACTCTCAAGAGTCTAGTTGTTGAGGCTCTTGTCCTTCAGCCGCTTGATTGGTCTCTCCCATTCGAGATCATGATGGATGCCTCCGATTTTGTCATAGGGGTCGTGCTAAGACAGAGGAGGGATGGAGTACCTTTTTTCATTTACTACGCTAGCCGTACATTAGATGCTGTGTAGCAGAACTACACCATCAAAGAGAAAGAAATGCTAGCTGTAGTCTTCGCCTTGGACAAATTCAGATCATATATTATTGGATCCAAAGTAACTATCTTTACTGATCATACCGCCATCAGGTACCTCGTGGCTAAGAAGGATGGCAAAGTGAGACTGACTAGATGGATCCTTCTACCCTAGGAGTTTGATATTGAGACTAAGGGTAAACCTGGAGTCAAGAATGTGGTGGCGGATCATCTCTCCCGATTAGAGAATCTTGAGGAATCTGAGCAGATTGGTCCCATGTCTGAGACCTTCCCAGATGAGGTGATCCTTGCTATCGCCTCGCTCCCGTGGTATGCTGATACTGTGAACTATCTTGTTTCCAAGAAAGTTCCACAAGGTTGGCCTAGGCAGTGACTTGAGACCTTCCTTGCGAAGGCCAAGTTTTACCACTGGGAGGATCCCATCCTTTATCATGAAGGAGGGGATAGCATCTGCCATCGGTGCATTCCTCAAAAGGAGCATCATAGCGTCCTCACATACTTCCACAAGCTTGAGGCAAGAAGACAACACTCTGGGAGGAGAACATCACAGAAAGTGCTCCAATCCAGCCTATGGTGGCCTACCCTCTTCAAGGATTCTGATGAATTCATGAAGAGGTGTACTGACTGTCAGAGGATGGGCACTTGTGGACAATGTGATATGATACCGATGCAGCCCATTCACTTCTGTGAGATTTTTGACGCATGGGGCATCGATTTCATGGGTCCATTCCCTAAGAGTCAGGGATTCGAGTACATTTTATTGGTTGTTGACTATGTGAGTCGTTGGGTTGAGGTCATTCCCGCCTGAACCATAGATGCTAAGACTGTTTACAAATTTTTGAGGAAGAATAACATTTTACAGTTCGGGGTGCCTAGAGTATTGATATCTGACGGGGGGTCTCACTTTATCAACGACAAGGTAAAGGCCCTTGCTAACGAGTCCAACATAGACCATAGAGTTGCCACTCCATATCATCCTCACACCAATGGTCTTGTTGAAGTATCAAATAGGGAGATGAAGACGATATTGTAGAAGGTAGTCCGCCCAGACCGAAAGGATTGGTCATAGCTTTTGGACTCATTCTTGTGGGCATATCGGACTTTCTTCAAGACTCCTTTGGGATCTTCCTTTCGTCTCGTTTATGGCAAGCACTGCCATTTACCTGTTGAGATTAGGCACAAGTCACTTTGGGTTGTCACTAATATATTATTGGATCCAGTGAGTATAGGTAATCAAAGGATGGCAGAATTGGCAGCCCCAGAGGAGCTTTGAGATACAACCTTTTCAAGCAGTCTACACTATAAGGAGCAAGTGAAGATATGGCATGATTCTCATATCAGCCATAAGCAGTTTGAGCCAGATCAGAGAGTATGGTTGTTTGATGACAGACTTAAATTATTTCCGGGGAAATTGCAGAGTAAGTGGAAAGGACCGTACATGGTCCGAAAGGTGCATGACAATGGTAATATCGACATATCTGAGATGTCATCTGAGTCCACCTTTCGTGTTAATGGTCAGAGTCTCAAACCATATCTAGATCATGAGCCCTTGATCGTTGACGTCGCCCTGATTCATGTTTCATGAGATGTGGTCTTTGACTCACATCAGTTGCATCTCGTGTCTGATTATCACTGTCTTCCATCTTGTATAGATCCAGATGTCCATATCATCTCATTCTTTAGTCTAACACCCCATCTGCATCTTGTGATTATGCTATACTTAGGGTGCACTTTACCCTAAGTATAGGGGGTATAGGACTCTTGATTATTCTTTTTATTCCTTTTATCTCTGCTTTGGGTCGTATACTGAGGGGTATTTTACCCTAAGTATAGGGGAGGTAAAACCTGCACATCCTTTTACTCGGTTTTCCCTTTATGTACAGTCTGTTATACTTAGGATTACTTGATCCTAAGTATAGAGGGAAACACCGAGCCCTCTTCATTTTACTATTTGATTCTTCGTTGTAGTATAGCCTTTCTTCTCACTTCCCTATACTAGCTAGAGTTACGTCTTCTTCTTCATCGCTCTTGATTCACTCTGAGGACATCGTTCGAGATAAGTATAGGGGGTGTCGTATATATTACATATATACTTTAGCCATAACTTGTACTTAGTGTGAGTGTGTTAATAAATAAAATGGCTAAAAATCAACTATTAAAAATTGTAAAATATTTTAAAATTTTTCTTGTTCATAAATTTCTTTCTTGCACATACATAGCTATTTATAAAAATTATTTGTGTACAAATATTTGTAAAAATATTTTGTTTGTGAAAAGTTTGTAAATATTTTGGTATCAAAACTATGTATATAGTACAAAATTTTTGCAAAATATTTGAAAAATAAAAGTTTGCAAAAACCCTTGTGTAAATGTTTGTAAATAGGTTGCAAAACTTCTGCATCCATGCATGCATTCAAACATTTTTCAAAAATTTTGCACATTTTCAAACTTTTGCATAAAAGGTTTTTGTATGTACTTGTATATTTTTCCTGAATCATAGTTGACATTTAAACTAGCATGGTGTTAAATTGGAAAATGGAGCTTGGTTAAGACCTTAATCCACTTAATTCTAAGAGGAACCTTATAGGATTTAGGGTTGAGACTTTTCAGGTCTATTGGTGACTTAATTGTTTAAGTCTACTAGGCTATGATCACATGTCATCTTGATGAGCCTAAGTAGAACATTTAACAATGCACACATGACTCTCACAAACAATGGATTTATTTGCACCAGCACCTTACACATATCTCTCTACAGATGAAGTGGTGAGGAGACAGTTTCCTTTGGCTTGGGGTAGCATACGAGGGTAGTACTTTTAGGCGGAACCTCTCGTCTTCTCTTAGGGAAGGAAGTGCACCTCAACTTGGTCTGGCGGTGTTGTGGTCTGAAGACAGGAGTTGTGGGTTGCAATAATGCTTCAAAAGAGGGATAGTCTGTTGGATCAAGATGAAAAAGTCCTTATGTATATATGTTGCACCATGTGGATATGTTGTACATATGCACATCAAAAAAATGTGCAAAAGAAAGAAAAACTCCAAAAAAGTGGCAGGTCTGATAGAAAATGAAATACCCACCAGAGTGTATATAGCCAAATAAAGCAAAGCTTGTGTTACTCATTATCATCTCATAAAGCTTGCAGTAGGGAGACTTAGATACACTGGTTGGGCTCCCAGGGATACATGCCTACATTGGTCATGGTCCATTCTCTTCTTTTCCCTCTTCTTGAGCTGCTTGAACTTGAACTTAGAAGGTAATACCCCGCTCCTCGAGGAAAGAGCTGCCAGACTAGGGCATTAGAGTTACCTTGTTGAGGGAGGTTGTTGCCTTGTCATTTCTGAGGTGGGGAGCTACAGATCACTTACACAGTACAATAAAAGGTTCATGGTCATTAGAGTTTGTGTATGTAGACTTGTTCTGATCTGGATTATTGAGGAGTCTTGACCATAGATTAGTAGAACTTAGAGGCTGTTGAGTCTTAAACCTAGGTCCAAATAAGGTTCCGACAAACTAATAATCTAAAGGTCTGACTGAGCCCCATACTCCAGTTTAATGAAGACAAGTTTAATAATCAACCTTGATTCTCCTTTTTCTTTTCTTTCTCTTTTCACTTCTTTTTCAAATAAGTGTTTGCTAAGGGACTAGCAAAGTTAAATATAGGGGAGTGATGAATCCCTGATCATCACTCTTTATTCTTTTATTTTAGCTATTTATCTTGGTAAAGCATCATGTAATAGATGTAAATACAATAAGTTAGCATTATGCATGCATTTGTTAATACTACATAATTAGCATGTATTTGTGTAAAAAAATAAAAAGAATAGATAAAAAGAAAAAGGAAGGAGGTATTTAGAATAAATACAGAGTGACCCGAACACCAAGAGAAGGTCAAGCATTGACCTGATCGCCAAATAAAATAAGTAGAGAGAGGGGCCACTCTATGTTATACATATTATTTGTGTAATTAAACAATTATTTTTTACAAAATAAAAATAAAATATTTTTACCTCCTTGTACAGTCCTAAAAATAAAACAAAAATAAAAAAAATAAAAATAAAAATAAAATCCTCTTTCCCTTATACAAAATACCTATATATATGTCTTACTCTCTATTTATTAAACACTTGTAAATAAATAATAAAAATAAAATAAAAAATATTTTATACTCCAAAAATTATTTTATAAATAAATAAAATATAAAAATGGGGGTATTTATGTAAAAATAACAATATAAAAATAATTGTATAAAATACATAGGTATAGTATACCTGTATATAATACACTATACTGTATAAAGACTAATTTATTTTTCAAAAGAAATAATTAAAAATCACATAAAATTCTTTAAAAAATAATAAACATTTTTCATTTTATTCATTTTTTAATTTAAATATATTTATTATTTTCAAATCAATTTTCTTTATTTTTCTAGTAGTTTTGTCGTGTAGTGTATTTTGTCCTATTCTAGCTCGCTCCTGATTGGTCCAGCGGGGATTGTTGACTTCAGTCAACTGGTCTCCCAGACTCCTCTTTCGCTCGGACCTGGTTCGCTTCGATTTTCGCCGAATTATTCCAATCCGATCTGATCGATTTTTCTTCTCATTTGCAGCTCCGATTACAGAGGGTAGATCCATGATCCACATCCGATGATATCCTAAGGGATCCGACCCTCGGTTAGCATGCCCTTGCTCCGTTTTTCTCGGACACTACAAACTATATAACCTCCTGGGCTCCATCTTCTCCCGCACCTTTGGCTGTTCCACCTCTTCGGTTGCGCCTGCCTCACCTTTTCTAGAGTGACAGCAAGAGAAGGAGAGGATAAGGACACCATTTGGAGGGTGGAAACCCTAGGTCTGCCAAGATTCGTCCTAGCTTTGCCGCAAGGAGTTCCAACCTCTGGCTACGTTGGCCATCGTGGCCAAGATCCTCGTGGGTTGTCATCCAAATTATCAGGCGTACTCCTCCACTTCTAGGTACCACATTTCTCGCTTATTTCCCATTGATTTGATCTTCTCCCCGCGAGAAAGAGCACATCCAATACCCATTCCCATTTCATCGCTTCTGACAGCCTTGATCGACTTACACCCCATCATCGACATCCTTTCGATTCTCCGATTGCTCCGCAACCCTTCGTGCGGCACCAGCTATCGGTCTGGAGCATCCACACAGGTCGAATCCCTCACACGCTGGAGACCTACCGTCTATCTACCCCCCCCCCCTCCGATTTTTGAATGTTTTAGCGTCCTAACCCCTGCCAGAAGATTCCTTTCCGAGCACACGATACACTTGTAGGGGTTGGATGCATCTATACCTCATCTGGAGGTCGACTTGAGGAGGCATAGCAGCTCCATCTCGTCACACCTCACCGGGCCCTTCGAGGAGACCTCGGCCCCTTCTAAGCCTACCAGTAGCTGCGGACCATCCGCACTGACCTTTCCCCTCCTATAGTAGCTCCAAAGGATGCCGGAGTAGCGTGACATCATCGATCGAAACTCGTCGGAGGTGAGTTCTTCCAGGCATCGTCTCCACCGTCCGATCAAGGCTCATTCCCAGTTCTAATCCACGCCATCCATCTACGGGGAGCCCTCGACCGTCCGATCCATTTGAGGATCCTCCAGCAGTCGTCCATTGTCGAAATGGTACCGTCAGATCTCAACCGTCCATCCATTAAGTGGATTGCTCCCAACCGTTGGATAGCTAATAATAAATGGTAAATTGCACTTGGGCCCTTTCTTGTTTTGCATTTACTTGTTAGTCCTGTAAATATTTTCGTAGTTCTTTTTATTTTGGATATTTTGCACCAGGACCCTTACACTTCTTAGTATTTACATTTCAGTCCTTCCTTAGGTGAAGCACGTGGCCTGACACATGATATTTTGGGTGATATGCATGTTATACCCCTGAGGTTTATGAGTGTTACGCTTTGAATGAAATCTTTTTGAGAATTTCACTTATGCCCCTCTGAGCATGCGTCACGTGTTTCGTGCATGATTACTTGGGATTTTTGCAATATTAGCTCTGAGATTTCTATTATGTTACTGATTAGCTTATAACTTTTTATAATTGCATTTAGGTCCCTATAACCTGTGTGATTTGCTTTAGATCAAATAATTATCAAATTTACTCCAAAAATTCCCCAAAAATTACCAGTAGCTCATCCTATTGTGTAATATTTTTGGCAATATTTGTGATGCAATTTGATTTTATTTGATATTTTCTAAAAATTGAAAACCCGTAAAAAACGTATCTGTCTATTTATAAATACCAAAAAATGTAAAAATACCCCTAAAAATTCTATAAAAATTCATGTGTGTTTGTTTTGGTTTCTTTTAATTTCATTACCTTTTTGTTCCATTAACTTTTGTAAAACCCCTTAAAATCACAAAATACTAAAAATCTTATAAAAAATTCTTAAAAATTCTAGAAAATTTAAAAAATGCAATTCCAATTTTGTAATTAGGTCTTTTTATCTACTTTTTCATAAAAATAGCCACCATGCCTTTCAGGTACTTTTAGTATTTTAATCTTGCCTAGTGGTCATGGCAGAACAATGTACTTCTATTTTGTGTTTATTTTTTTTTAGAAATCATATAAAATCTGAAAAACACCATAAAATCAATAAAAACACTTGCATATTTAAAAAAATATAAAAATATTTTTATTTCGAATTTTTGGATATTTTGAGTCATAATAAAAATTGTTGAAGTTTAATTTCCTTAATCTTTTTATTCATTATCTTATTAGAAAATATAAAAATAATTACAAATTAAAAACCACAAAAATACACCTTGTATTTCCTGATTCTCGACTACTTCGTAGGTTTCTCTCGTGCTCCTTGTGTTCGACCATGGTCGCTATAACAGGTTAAATAAATAGTGGAGACTGCTACATTCGATTTTCGTGCTTTGATTGTTTTATTTGTGGCCTTTATTTTCTTGATTGATTGTGCCTAGCGATTCGGGTCGCAACGACCTTAGAGACTACTTAACCCGAGTTGCTCCAGGCCACTCATCAGAGAGCGAGTCAAGTCCGTTGAGAGATATACCAGCAGGGCCATCTTCGTCAGATTTACCACTACAGCGAGAGTTCTCACACACAGATCTGGTAGCATTCACTCAGACATTTCAAAAGCCAGATTTACTAGCTCCCACTTGTCCAGAATTGAAGACCTTACTACAGAGCATTAAGTATAGATTCCTTGTGGGTGAGCCAGATATGTTCCCAGTCATTATCTCAGCGGATTTGACTGAAGACCAAGAATCTCGCTTGATGGAGGTTCTCGAAAGAAACCGTAGGGCAATAGGATGGAGTGTAGCTGATCTCCAGGGGATAAGTCCGGCCCTCTACTCCCACCACATTTATCTCGAAGAAGACGCCAAGACCTCGCGTGAGTTCCAGCGATGACTGAACCCGAATCTTAGAGATGTGGTCATGAAGGAAATATCAAGTGGTGGAGCACCGATTTTATCCACTCCATCTCCGACTCCAAGTGGGTTAGTCCATTGCATGTGGTACCCAAGAAGATGGGTATCACCACAGTTGTGAGCAAGTCTGGAGAGGAGATATCTACCCAAGTACCCACTTCTTATAGGGTCTGTGTAGACTACAGACGATTGAATCATGTCATCAAGAAAGATCACTTCCCGCTACCATTCATAGATCATATTATTGAGAGACTAGCTGGGAAGAGTTACTACTGCTTTCTGGATGGGTATTCAGGATACAACCAGGTGGCCATAGTGCCCAAAGACCAAGAGAAAACAACTTTCACCTGTCCGTTTGGGACGTATGCTTTTAGACAAGTGCCCTTTGGATTATGTAATGCCCCAGCTAAATTCCAAAGGTGCATGCTCTCTTTTTTCTCAGACATGATTGATGAATTTTTAGAGGTCTTCATGGATGACTTCTCAATCTACAATGACAGTTTTGATGCAAGTCTTGATTACCTGGACCGAGTACTTCAACATTGTATTGTGGTCAACATAGTCTTATCTAGGGAGAAGAGTCATTTCATGGTGACTCAGGGGATGGTCCTTGGCCAAATCATATCCAACAGGGGCATGGAGGTTGACCCGACCAAGGTGGATATCATCAGGTTATTCAATCCACCATCCAATTTACGACAGTTGCAATCTTTTCTGGGGCATGTCGGTTTCTACCGATGGTTCATACAAGACTTCGGCAGGATTGCCCGACCGTTTACTGATTTGTTGACAAAAGACATCGAGTTCCTTGTCGATGATAAGTGTCTTATGTCATTTGAGACTCTCAAGAATCTAGTTGTTGAAGCTCATGTCCTTCAGCCGCCTGATTGGTCTCTCCCATTCGAGATCATGACGGATACATCTAATTTTGCCGTAGGGGTTGGGCTTGGACAGAGGAGGGATGGAGCGCCTTTTTCCATTCACTACGCTAGCCGAACTATGGATGTTGCTCAGCGGAATTACACAATCACAGAGAAAGAGATGCTAGCACTAGTCTTTTCTCTTGATAAGTTTCGATCTTACATTATCGGATCTAGAGTGACTATTTATACTGATCACACTACCATCCGATACTTAATGGCAAATAAGGATGCCAAAGTCAGATTGACCAAATGGATCCTTCTACTCTAGGAGTTTGACATAGAGATTAAGGATAAACCTAGAGTCAAGAATGGGGTGGCGGATCACCCCTCCCGTTTAGAGAACCTTGAGGATTCAGATCAGATCACACATATTACAGAGACATTCCCAGACGAGATGATCCTTGCAATCACCTCACTTCCATGGTACGCCGACATTGTGAACTATCTTGTCACAAAGAAAGTTCCACAAGATTGGTCCAGACAGCAACTTGAGACCTTTCTTGCAAAGTCCAAGTCGTACCATTGGGAAAATTCCACACTTTATCATGAAGAGGGGATAACATCTGGAGACGGTGTATTCCTCAAGAAGAGCAGCATAGCGTCCTTACCTATTGCCACAAGCTTGAGGTAGGAGGACACCATTCTAGGAGACGGACAGCACAAAGGTGCTTCAATCTGGCCTTTGGTGGCCTACTCTCTTCAAGGATTCAGATGAATTCGTGAAGAGATGTACTGACTGTCAGAAGATGGGCACTTGTGGACAGAGAGATATGATGCCGATGCAGCCTATTCACTTCTGTGAGGTCTTTGACACATGGGGCATCGAATTCATGGGCCCATTCATAAGAGTCAGGGATTTGAGTATATTCTGCTTGCTGTAGATTATGTGAGTCGTTGGTTTGAGGCCATCCCCACCCGAACCGCGGATGCTAATACTGTTTGCAAATTCTTGAGGATATCATTTTACGATTAGGAGTACATAGAGTTTTGATATCATATGGGAGGACTCATTTTATCAACGACAAGATAAGGGTCCTTGCTAACGAGTTCAGCATCGATCATAGAGTTTACAATCCTTATCATCCATAAACGACTGGTCTTGCTGAGGTTTCTAACAGGGAGATTAAGAATATATTGCAGAAGGTAGTCCGCCCAGACAGAAAGGATTGGTCACAGCTTTTGGACTCGGTCTTGTGGGCATATCGGACATCCTTCAAGACTCCATTAGGTACATCTCCATTCCGACTTGTTTATGGCAAGCCATGCCACTTACCAGTTGAGCTGAAGCATAAGTCACATTGGGTCACTGAGATATTCTTAGATCCTGAGAGTATAGGAGATCAAAGGAGAGCAGAATTAGCAGCCCTGGAGGAATTAAGAGATACAACCTTTTTGAGTATCCTATAGTATAAGGAGCAAGTGAAGATATGGCATGATTCTTACATCAGCCATAAGTAGTTTAAGCCGAACCAGATTGTATGGTTATTCGATGCCATGCTAAAATTATTTCCAGGGAAGTTGCAGAGCAAGTGGAAGGGACCATACTTGATCCGGAAGGTGCACGACAATGGAAGCATTGATATATCTGAGATGACATCTGAGTCCACCTTTCGAGTTAACGGTCAGCGCATGAAGCCATATCTAGATCATGATCCGTTGGTCGTCGATGTTGCCCCTATTCATTTTTCATGATTTGGGACTCACATCATTTGCATCTCATGCCTGATTATCACTTCCTCCCGCAGTTGTATAGATCCAGTTGTCTATATCGCACTTTCTTTTGTCTAACACCCCATCTCCATCTTGTGATTATGCTATACTTAGGGTGTACTTTACCCTAAGTATAATGGGGGTGTCATACTTTTGATTATTCTTTTGATTTCTTTACCTCTGTTTTGCTCCCTATACTTAGAGATATTTTACCCTAAGTATACAGGAGGTAGACTATGTACATCTTATCACTCAGTAGTCCCCTTGTGTATAGTCGTCTATACTTAGGATTACTTGATCCTAAGTATAGGGGGATCACCGACTTCTACTGATTTTCTTCTTTCATTCGTCGTGTAGTATAGTATTCTTTTCACTTTTCTACACTTCGCACACGTTATGTCTTTCTTTGCAGCTCTTTGATCACTATAAGGACATAGTTCGAGCTAAGTATAGGGGGTGTTGTATATATTGTATATGTTCTACAGCCATAACTCATACTTTCGTATTTTTAATATGGCTAAATACTGTATAAATATTTGAAAAATTCAGTAAAACCAACAAAAAAAGATGCATATATTTCCTCAAAACTTCCTTTTGTATATACTGATTAATAAGTCAGGTTAAAATATTTTGAAAAATATTTTGAAAGTAGTTTGAAAATCTATTTGAAAATTTTTTTGAAAACTATTTGAAAAATATTTGAAAAACATTTTCAACCTTTGTAAAAATATTTTGGCTTGTAAAAATCTTTTCTTTTCTTTGTGTGAAATAAAATTATTTTGTAAAACTATTTGCAAATGTTTTGAAAATGGTTGAAAAAAATATTTTGAAACTCTTTATGTACTATTTGAAAAATATTTGCAAAATTATTTTCAAATGTTTGTAAATGTTTGTAAAATTATTTGGAAAAATTATTTTGGACTATAGTTTTCAAAATTATTTGTAAAATTATTTTTAAATAAGTATGAAGAATATATGCATCGAAAAAAATAAAAAAAGAGATAAATTTTTTTAATTGTATGTATATACCTGTATAAATTACTCAAGTTGTAAATCCTTCATTTGATTCTTGTAAATAAGTGACTCACTCCTGTGTAAATATGTGTATCTCATTCCTAACCCTTATTAAAAGAAATTGTATATACTTATATATATTAGTAACCTTTTGTTTGAAAAAACTACAAAACCCAAATGTTTATAAAAATTTGCATCAATAAACTCTTTTTGCATGTGCATCATTTTTCAAAAATCCATAAAAAGTTCAAAATTAGAAAATTGTTTAACAATAAGATTTTTCTTCCTTTTCTTTGCATTGTACATATTTCTTGCATTAGCATGTGCATTTTTCAGGATAATTTTGACATTTAAATTAAGTCTGGAATAAAATTGAAGGACGGAGCTTAGTTGGATCTCAATCCACTTAATTTCAGAGGAACCTTATAAGAACTAAAGTTAATACTTTTCATGTCCTAGTGACTTAATTCTTTAAGTCCATAAGACTATGTTCACATGTCATCTTGATTAGTCTAAGTAGAATATTTAACAACACACGCATGATTCTTTCAGACCGTGGCTTACCTGGACAAGCGCTCTACACGTAGCTCTTCATGGAGGAGGTAGTAAGGGGGCAGAATCTTTTGGCTTGGGGTAGCATATGAGGGTTGTACATCTAGGCGGAACCTCTCGTCCTCCTCTAGGGAGGGAAGTGCGTCTCAACCTGGTCTGGCGATGTTAAGGTCTAAAGACAAGATGTTGTGGGGTTGCAATAATGCTTCAAAAGAGGGATAGTCTACTGGCTCAAGAGGAAAAACTCCTTATGTACATGTTGCACCTTGTATATATTTTCAAAAAAAACAACAAAAAAATGCAAAATCTCCAAAAGTGGACAAGCCTGATTGAAAAGTAAAATGCCTGCCAGAGTGTATATACAAGTGAAAAAAAGAAAAAAAGGAATAAGAGCTTCAAAATCAAATGTTTGCAGTGGGTGACTTGGCTACACTTGTCATGCATCCAAGGATAGGGAGCTACACTGGTTACCGTCCATTCTCTTCTCCATCCCCTCTTCTTGAGCTGGTTGTACTTGAACTTAGAAGGGAATATCCCTGCTCCTCAAGGCAAGAGTCGCTAGATCAGGGGATTAGAGTTACCTTGTTGAGAGAGGCTGCTTCTTTGCTTTTTTTGAGATGAGGAGCTATATTTCACTTACACCGTATAAGTAAAGATTCATAATCATAAGAATTTGTGTATGTAGACTTGTTCTGACCTGACTGTTGAGGAGACCTTAACAGGAGTCTTGTGGAACTTAGAGGTTGTTAGGTTTTAAATCCATTTCCCATTAAGGTTCCGACACATTAATAATCCAAAGGTCCGACAGAGCTCCATACTACAATTTTATGAAGATAAGTTTAAAAGTCAACATTGTTCTAACTTCTTTCCTTTTTCTTTTTTTATTTTTATTTTCACTTATTTTCCAAATAAGTGTTTGCTAAGGGACTAGCAAAAGTAAAGTATAGAGGAATGATGAATCCACGATTCATCATTTTTATTCTTTTATTTTAGCTTCATTTCCTTAGTCGAACACCTGTAAATACCCATTAAATTCATGAAATTACCATTTTGCATGCATTTGTTAAATATGCATTTTAAGACCTTTTGTATTCAAAATAAAAGAATAAAGATCAAAAGAAAAAGAAAAGAAAAATAAATGATGAATTTATGAAATAAATGCAGACTGACCCGAACCCCAAGAGAAGGTCAAGACTTGGCCTGATCGACTAGGTATAAAATAGGGGGAGATAGAGTTTTTAATCCAAAAATCAAATAAATAATTTGTACAAAACTTACACTATTTTATTTGTACATAAATTGGTCTCAAATTAATTAATTTTGTAAACAAAAGTTGTAAATAAAAATATTTTGTAAATAATAAAAATAATGTAAAATAAAATAATGTACAAATTATAAATAATCACAATCAGAAAAAGCCTTAAAGTGATAAGTGAAAGACCAATTCCGGCTCCATACTCAAATTGAATCAAAATCACTTCCATTATACTCTAAATTAAATTATCTTTTAAATGGATGTGGTTTCATATTTTTTGGAATTATGGTTGAAAAGTCGATTTTCTAGGGTGATTTGTGCAGTTTTACCAATTACTTATTGTATATAATTGTTTATATTTATTTTTTTATATATAATATATATAATTGTAAATATTATTTTCATTAAAAATCAAAATAGAAAATATGTAAATAATAAAATTAAAAAAATATCATTTAAAAATAATTTCCTTATTTGAACATATGTATATTGTAGTATATGTATAAAATATTTGTATACAACTAATTTATGTATATAAAAATCACCAAAAAATTAAATATCCAACATTAATTAATTAATTTAATTACAAAATTTTTATTTATATTTAATTATTTATTTCATTATTTGATCTAAAAAACATACCTTTTATATAAGATATTATTTTATATCATTAATAGCCACCATTAAGGTGGCTAATTAATTTCTATAAATTAATTATTTTATTTAATTTATTTAATTCCCAATTTTGTGATTAATTTATTAATTTATTTATTTAACCAATAAAAACCTTTCTTATTTATAGATACCTTCCATTTTGATTTCCGTCTTCTTTTGAATCAGCTCCTCCTCCTTCGTTATTCGTTGATCAATCTTTGTTGGAGAGGAGCCCGATCTCCGAGAACAATCTTGTCAAAGAAGGGTGTCCAGCCTTCGAGCCGTCCGGTGATAGCGGTTTGGCTCCTCGTCGAGGCCATCACGGTGTATCCGATCCCGAGGTGAGATCCAACTTTATTTTTCATCATTATTCTAGAATAATTTTAGATTAATCCTAGGTGTAGTTTGTAGTGTTAAATCTTAGGTAAATTTCCACCACAACTCTCGATTCTACATTCAATCCGATCACCACATTCATCTTTGTAATCCCTCCATTTTTATTTCTATCTCACGCAATCTTCCACCTCTGGTCATGCACGGTGACCGAAGATCCAGGTCCATCTTCCATATTACTGGATCCGCACTCACTCATATATCCTATTTTGTTTATAAATAAATAAATAAATAAAATACACATAGTTGTTTTTATTCTCTCTCTAACATTTGTTTTGTAGGTTCATCATAATATTATAAAAAAATTTAAGAAATTTTTTCCAGTCCATGTTTACAGTTTTATTTTAAAAAAAATAAAAAGAGATTTTTATTTACTTCTATTTACATATAAAAAAAGAAAAAAAGAAAAAGAGAAAAAAAGAAAAAAAAGAAACTCAGATAGCAGGCGGCAGCACCGCCCGTCAGCGTCGCACTCCAGCGGCGCGCCCGCGCCCTTCACCTCCCCCTGGAGGTAGCCGCTGCCCGACGGCGCCCCCTCTATCGCCTTCCACAATGCTGACTCCTGCGCCGATCAGCACCACCACCTTGACATCCGCGCCGCCCTCCCAAAGATCGCCCCTCCGTCCGCTGCCCACAGGCGACCTTCGGCCCGATCGCCAAAGGCCTCCACCTGCGAGATAGCCAGCGTTGTGGCACCACCGCACATTCTCCCTCCAGCCAGCGCGTCCCTGACCGACGTGCGACGCCCATCGCCCGCGCCACCTCAGCGGCGTTTGCCATGCGCCGCTCCAGAGTGCGCCGCCCTGCTCCTTCGGCGCGATGCCCGTGCACCCCCGTCGCCTGCGGGCCCACTCCGCCCAAAGCTCCAGATCTGCGCATGCGGCTGCCCCCAACGCTGACCCCCTACCGATTTAGAGGAAGAAGAAGGCGGCGCCAATGGCTCCCTCCCATCTTGTGGAAATGAAACGAAGGTTCACGAACCCTAGGGTTGGGTTATTGAAATAAAAAATTCTTGGAAAAGTTACAAAGACGTCCCTGGAAGTTGTCAAATTAGCAAAAAGCCCCTACTCCAAAGCAAGTCACACCCTCCCACTAGGTAATTTGCATCTTATGTCTGCAGTTATATTATTATTATATTTTTGGCAGAAACTTTAAATAGTTTCACTTTAGTCCCTGTACTCCAAACCTTTAATTTTCATGCTATTTTCATTAAAATAAATGTTTTCCATAATCAATAAATTCTCAAAAAATCATGTTATGTTCCTCTTGTAATGTTCATTGTATAAATTTTCCATCATATTTTGTTGATATTTAATATTTTTAAAAATTAAAAAATAGTTTCTTTTCTCTGTCTGGAATTAGAAAAATCATAAAAATTTGAAAATTTGTCTAAAAAATCCAAAAAAAATAGTGTAGGTGTATTTTATTCTTCTTTAATTTCTTTCTAATTTTCGTGCAATAATCATTTATAAAAACCAAAAAAGGTGAAAAACTAAATCTTAAAAAAAAATGTAAAAAATTGTAGAAAAGTCTAAAAATTGTGATTTCAGTCTATGTATGTAGATAATTGTTTCTACTTTAGCATAAAAATAAGTTCTAGGAGTTTTGGGTACTTAAAGTATTTTTAAGTTGCAAAATACTCTTAGTTGTGCACTGTTTTTCTTTTTTCTCCACTGTTTGATTTTTAAAAATCACAAAAACATCAAAAAATTTGAAAAAAAACACCAAAAATATCTCAAAACCTGTAAAACCCAAAAATATATTTTCTCTAGATTATTCTGAATATTTTGAAAAATACAAAAGGAGTTTGATGTGTGTATTTTTATCCCTTGTGCATAGTGTGACTTGTGCTTTATTTGAAAATAAAAAAATGAAAAAGTAAAAAACAATTAAAAATTGTATTTTCGAAATTTGACTGCTTAATTTTTGAATCGTGCTCCTTGTGTTCGACCCTGATCACTATACCAGGTAAATTTAATAGTGAAGACCGTTTTCTTCTCATTGTTTGATATTTCTTTAAAGTGGTTTAAAATATATTTTTCTCGTTGATCATGCTAGGTGATTCGGATCACAACGACCCTTGATTATTACATACTTAACCCGAATTGTCAGGCATGTCAACATGATTCATGACAATAATAGTGGCGGTTGCACGTTCTAAGTAACTTTTTCCTCCTATCACTTTTTAGGGATAGCTCCGCCTATTAGGTAGTCCTTTTTCTTTATTAGAGAGGAACCTACTCTGATATCATCTGTAATGTCTCAGGCTTAGATCCTCGCACTATCATCGAGGAATCCCAACGTAAAATGCTTAAGCTCATTTTGTCAATTAGTAATCCTTACACCTATAACCACTCGCAGACTTCGTGAGTATAAAATGTCTAACTATGTTTGGCATGTTACAACCTCCTCACTTATTTGCAACATCACCTTTGAGGTGGTTCCGCCTCTCAAGTATCCCTTTCTATTATTAGAGGAAACCTACTCGGATACCATTTGTATCGTCCCCGATTTAGTCCTTAGAACATTACCGAAGAGAACCGACATTATCACTATTTTTAATAATAAAAAAACTATTCGAGTTGGAAGATGCCGTTATCAATATCTTTTTAAAAATACTTAGTATGGTTACGATTTACTTCGTCGTACAGTGTCAGTGATCTAGTTCTTAAAATGTTTACAATCCCCTCTTATTGAGATATAGTCCTTTACAATTGTTAAAATAAAAGCAAACATGCACGTTGAAAAGCAATGGCCACCCCATAATATAATATAATATAATAGGAGAATGTACAAACGTCTGGAAGTGTTCCATTTGCATGCCACGACAGATAAATGCCCATCAGGAACCATGTGGTGATATCCTTCGAAGAGAAGGTGCTGAGGAAACATCGGAGAAGTTTCCTATTGATAGAGATACAAAAGCCCGCATGTTTGCTCCATTTTATATCTTCTCAGCTGAGGTTTGGAAGCTTTCCTGACGTTGACTGTAATCACACACAGCTAATGAGGAGGAAGGTGCTCCTCAGCTCATATCCCAATCCTTCTGGAAAGGGATGGGGACTAAGAATAAGACTTGTCATTTATCCTTGTTCTAATTGAGAATATTGGCATCATGCTATCTATCTATCCTCGGTCTAATTAAGAGTATTGGCATCATGCTATCTATCTATCTATCCTTGCCTGTCAACTCGGGCTGATTCACACCATCCTTCTGTCTGTTGTATCTCTTTGGGACACTTGACATCCATCTCCTCAACACGATTAGGTCTGAAGACCTTGAATAAGAATCCTTATGTCTTGTTGTGATTTCTAATCTAGACCCACCCACAGAACAACGCCTTGGATTAGCCACCGTTTGAGGAATTCCCATCAGAGCGCAATCTAACCCACCACCGGAGCTTTGCTGTCAGACTACCATGACACGAGCGGAGGTGTTGCATCCATGGCTCTACAACTAGGGATGCTAATAGATATGGATGTATATGTATTCGATCTGACACCGTATCTGTTTTTTATACGGATTTTTAAATCTGTGTCCGTTTTTAAAATGATTATGGATATGAATATCCATTTATATGGGCGAATATCGGTATCTATATCTAAATATCCATAAGTAAATATAATTTTAGATTTATTTTTAACCATACATAACATAATTTGATACGTTATTTCACCATATTATGTATAATTACTATGCTATAAGTACAATTAATATATTTATATTGTGTATATTCCATCGAATAATTGTATATTTAAGATAATCTATAGAGTTATTCGTATGAGATCAGTAATTATTTTACATCGGTATCTGTTTTAAGGATATGAAAATATATTTTATATGTCCTCTCAATATCAGTAGCAACATCCGCATTTGTATTTAAAGATAGAGAATGATATGGTAAGACATGTATCCATATCCGTCTCGGACCGTTTGCATCCATGCCCACCACCTTCGATGGAGCATCATCTTTACCCTCTTTCGTGCTTGAGTCCAAGACGAAGGCTCCCTATAGTAGACGTTCCTAGGTGTTTATTTCATCTCGCAACAAGAACATTACGAATATAAGTGGGGGAGGTCGTAACACCACAAAATTCCAAAAAATAGTCCCATATCGGAAACACATGAAGTTTTAGAGTGGATTATAAGAGTGGAGGATAATTACTTGATAACTTAGAATTAAGTATTTTGGGTGGTTGTTAAACGGTCTATTCGAGTCCGAACCTTACAAGTTGTCAGGACCAATTTTCCTCAATAACGGACCATAAACCTAAGCCACATACGTTACAGAAAGAAGTTATAGCAACCAACACTACAAGGAAAATAAGTTGTGGCTACAGAATTATGTCCACAGATGTGGGACTTGTGGTCACGGAATTAGGTTCTGGCCACGACATGTCGTGGCCAGTAACCGTAGCTACAAGTCTCGTCGCAAGAGTTCTCTAACCACGAAATATGTCGTGGCCACTACAAGTGACCACAGAACTTATCGTGGCTACAACTCTTGTATGGAGCTTTGGCCACGGAGTTGTAGTTACGAGAAACTAGTGGCCACGGAATTATCGTGGCCACAAGTTTCCGTAGCCACTTTCCGTGGCCACAACTCATTTTTCTTGTAGTGCAAGTGTCCTCGTAAAATATTTGTACAAGGTCAATATTAAGCTATTGCGAGGATACACCGAGGTGTCATGTCCTTGCATAATCCGACAATTCCATAGTGTTTATCCTTATGGGGAGTTCATTTCCATGATGTGGCATCAAAAGCAAATCGATAAGATGTAATACATCACTAGCAAGGTGGTTAATCTGAACGTGATTAATTTCAATACTCGGATAACAAAATGAAAGATCTATTACTTGTGAAATTATGCACCTCCCAGTATTTGCCTCTGAGAAGCTCAATATCGTGAGAAAGGAAGAATGGAAACATTAGCATGGTTAGGTCTTCGAATTTATTGGCCAATTGTAAGTAAGAATGTGTATAAATTACATTCAAAACGCATATAGATACTTTAGTCAAAGTTGAAGACCCTAATTTTTGTAAGGAGAACCCTCGATTTTCCCTCAAATCCCACTTTTTCTACTCTCTGCACCCACCAATCACCCATCTCTCCACTCACACGTGGGACCCACCTCACAACTCTCACTTGATACAACCAATTAGTCTCTCCCTTATCTCTCCATCTCTTCGTCCATCTACATAAAAAAAGACATTATATTATGTAATCTTATCATTTGAACATTAGAAATAATCAACATTTAAGTCTTTACCTAATCTCCAAACCACTAAAACAAACAAAAATAAACCAGATATATTTGATCAGGAAACAAAGATAAATTAAATTTAAATATAGTGCCTACCATCGAAATCAATTTCAAGTGATTCATCAACCACTTCTCCAAACATAGGTACAAGATGGGAAGACAAGGTTCTTTGGGCAGCCACGTATCATTTTTCGACAATTAGAAGACACTCTCAACTTCCATTTCCAACTTCGTACCAAATTAATTTCTTCCGTAGAGATAATAATAAAAAGAGTGATGTATTGAATGAAGAAACAAACAAGGATAAAACTTAAGGATTCTTTGCAATAAGTGGTTTTGATCTTAAAAAGTAGGGAGAGAAGCAATTTCAAAAATAACAAGCATAAACATAAAAGGGTTTTATAACTTGCTCTCTTCTTAGTTTCCGCAAAATTAGTTATGCCTCTCTTTTTTAATATCAGTTGTACTTTTATATTCTTACAAAATTCACAATTTGTCCTTTATAATATAAGTTATGCTCCTACTTACGACTGATATTCTAAAAAAGAAAGAGACATAATTGATGTTGCTGAAGTTAAGAATGGTACAAGTGATAAAACCCCACATATAGTGCAAACATTGTTCTTGAATAATATAGGATTTTTATCAGTTGTGCCCTCTGAGATATTGCAATATCAGTTATGCCCCTCTCTTTTTGGAATATCAGTTGTGCCCCTACCTTCATGTCAAATTGAAGTTTCTACCCTTTTATAATATCAGTTATGCCCCTACTTTACCATAATAGAGGGGCAGAACTGTGAATTTTACAAGAAAGTAGGTCATAACTGACTAATCCCCGCAGGAAGAAAACAAAGACGCCCCGTGCTTAATTACAAACGATTATAACTAATATCTGAAACGAGAAAAATATCTACAAATGGATCAAAATAGTTTTAAAAAGGGGATTTTTACTCGGTAGACCTTATAAACTTTGTCAATTACCTCTACGTCCTTTGAAAAAACATAATTCCTCCCTCGACCTCGTAAACTTGCCAACTCTTACTCCCATGAACCTTCCGGGTAATCTGTTTGAAGCCCGTGGAGGTTCTTGAGGTAATTTTAGGGTCGATGGGGTAATTACATTGTGCAAAAGGTCGTAGAGGTAATTTAAAAAGTTTATAGGGTCTGCTCGGTAAAAATCTCTTTAAAAAAAGGTGAGAAAACGTCCACCGAAAACAAAAGAAAAGGAGCCATAATATAAAGGGCAGATAAGAAGCTTCCTGGAAGCCCACATTCCCACCACCCTCCTCCTCTCCTCCCTCTTTAATACCACCTTCCCCACCTCCACTATCCCACGCAACACCACCACCAACCATGAAGCTCCCCTTCTTCTCTTCTTCCTCTCCCTCGGCCAGCAACAGCGACAAGAACACGAAGAAGAGGAAGACCCACAAACAACCACAGCAGCAGCGATCTCTCTCCTTCAGCAGCTCCTCCTCTTCCAACTCCGAGAGCTCGCCCGCATTCCGCCGCCGCCGCCCGACCTTCATAGGCCGCAACGCCTCCTGCCTCGACCCCGAATACTTCCCCGCGCCTCCCACCACCGACTTCCTCTTCCCCTGCCGAGACCCCGACGGCAAGATCCCCACCTCCGACCTCGAGGCCGCCCTCTGCCGCCTCGGCTCCGCCGACGCCGCAGAGCTCCTCGCGGAGGTCGATCGCGACGGAGACGGCCGTGTGGCTCTAGAGGATCTTCTCCAGCCCACTGCCGACGACGAGGAGGAGGAGCTCAGGGTGGCCTTCGCTGTCTACGACGCCAACGGCGACGGCAAGATCTCGCCGGAGGAACTATGCGACGTCTTTCGGCGCCTGGGGGACGGGTCGTGCTCTGTCTCCGACTGCCGGAGGATGATCGGCCGTGTGGACTCCGACGGAGACGGACTCGTCTGCTTCCGGGACTTCGCCAGGATGATGTCGTCCACCGCGCTCCTCAGGGGGTGACCGGTGCAAATGGGAAAAAAGCGAGAGCGTGGATTATGTAAATTTCCCTCACGGCGGAGGGTCGAGCTGTAGAAAGTCTTTCCTCTGGGGGTCGGTCTGTCAAATCTTCTGCGGTATTATCGCAGGGGTGTACATGAAATTGTCTCCACCTATTCTCTTTTTTTGTACGAATTTGTGCAACATATGATAATATCATGGTTGTATGTTTTTATTTTGTAAACCTCAAATTTAATTTAATTAATCAATTATCGAATGCCCTATGTACAAATGCATCCATAGGGGTGTCACGAAAACTTGGGTTCGATGAGCTTGATTTGTACTCAACTCCACAAGAGCTTGTGAGGCAGGTTCGAAAAGTTATTGCGTCTGAGTTTGAATCGAAAAGCTATTGCGTCTGAGTTTGAATAAGATAAATGATTCGTTAAGATTATTGAGCCCAAGGCAACTGAAGACTTGCTCAAATTGTTAACTTGACTAAACAACTATTTTTAATTTTATTAGCTTTTATACATATTTCATTCCATATGCGCATGCATCATGTACGAATATGAGGAGTAAATGGTACGGCGTTAATAAATTATAATTATTTGATGTTTTGTGATATTTACACATTCTCCAGATTATAAATCTGGATCAAATAAACAACGAATATAAATATAGACTAAATTAATAACAGATATCAAATTAAGATAGATCGTGAATTTGACGATATTTTCAAGTATGAAGTGATTTCAAAAAAAGATCACATCAGCGTGTGTATACATATATATGTATATATGTAGAGTTCAATGTGGCTGCCTCCTTGGGGCAGCCAACATTGCTGCCTCCGGCCCTCCTATATGCCATTTAGATTTCGTCAGAAACATAGACCTATATGACCTCCATCCAGACAGTCATTTTTTAACGATAATATGATTTTTTAAAGCGACATCATCTCGATGGAGGCCGTAAGAGTCTCTGTTTCTGATGAAATTCTAATGCCATGTAGGAGGGATATAGGGATGAATATACATAATGATATTTTTCAAAAAAATAAAAAATTTGATGAAAATAGGGCGGGAGCAGCCATGTTTGGCTGCCCGCAAGGGGCAGCCCCATTTTTTCCATATATATGTATGTATATCTATAAAAATATTTAGCCTTTCAAAATAATCATCACAAAGGGACTCCTATGTAGAGATAATCGTCGATGGAATGCAACCTAAACGATGCATAACCTATTATGATTACTATGAAGTTCCCGATGCAAAGGGGCACAGTGGTCATTAGGGATGATCGATTTGGGTTGGGGTAATATATAATAATAATAATATTTTGTATTCGAATGTTTGAATCAAAATCTATTTTTTTGTTGTTAATATATTCATATTCGAATTTTTCTCTCAAAATGATATCCATTTTCGATTAATATTCGGTAATTCTTGTAATAAGGATATCCATACTTGGTAATATTTCGAACATAGTAAATGGGTCAAAATATCGAATGATTTATATAGACTATTTTTACATCCAATAAATTTTCATTTATATTTTGTTTGAGATATTTATATTTGTGCTTTTTCGAATTCTTTAAGAAAAACACCGATGCTCCTATTGTTTGCAACTATATTGTTACAAAATGAAGGCTCTTTTCGACTGATGCTATCCTTTTATTATAATTATAATTAAATTAAAAAAGAATTGAGGAGAAAGTGGCAGCCCCCAGAAAAGAAGCCCACTGTTTGGGAGTTTCGGCCACGTCCCTTGCATTTGCTTGGAAGCATTATCCACACTTGGGAATGAGGATATCTTCCTTCTTCCATCAAGTGGAAAGAAAAATGATATATATATATATATATATATATATATATATATATATATATATATATATATATATATCTGTGTGTGTGTGTAAAATGTGTATGCCCCCTATGGGGGGCTAACTTAGCTCCTCCCGCTCCTTTTTCACAAAATTTTTTTAATTTTTTTTGAAATCTAAAACCGTGTAAATTCATTATTAAATCCCTATAATATTTCATTCAAATTTCATACGAAACAAAGACTCGTACGACCTCCATACAAACGAGGTCGATTTAAAAAATCCTGTTACTGTTAAAAAAATGACAATCTGGATGGAGGCCGTAGGAGTCTCTGTTTCACACGAAATTTTTATAACATAATATAGAGATATAGTGATGAATATTAATGGAAAAAAAATTCAAAAAAAATAAAAAATTTGAAGAAAATAAGGCGGGGGAGCTAAGTTAGCTCCCCCTAGGGGGCAGCCCCATTTTCCTCTATATATATACATAGGGTAAAATGGGGCTGCCCCAGGGAGTAGCCAACGTGGCTACTCCCACCCCTATTTTTCCCTCATTTTTTTATTTTTTTGGAAATTAAAAATTTGCATATTCATCATTATATCCCTCTCACATTCTATTAAAATTTCGTCAGAAACAAAGACTCCTAAGCCCTCCATCCAAACGTCATTTTTTTAACGGTCGCATAGTTTTTTAAATCGACCATGTTTGAATGGAGGCCGTATGAGTCTCTGTTTCTGACGAAATTTTAATAGAATGTGAGAGGGATATAATGATTAATATACAAATTTTAATTTTCTAAAAAAGTAAAAAAAATGAGAGAAAAATAGGGGTGGGAGTAGCCACGTTGGCTACTCCCTGGGGGCAGCCCCATTTACCTCATATACATATACATATATGAGGATGGGGAGCTTGCACCAAGGTACATGTAATTTTACATGCACCGGGGCTTATATCTTCCATATTTTTTTACTTTTTTGAAAAATACCATTATTTATATTTATCTATATATCCCTCAAATATGCCATTCGAATTTCATCAGAAACAGAGACTCCTATGCCCTCCATCTAGAACTGGTCGATTACATCAATTTTAAGACCGTTAAAATTACCTGTTTTAGATGGAGGTCATAGGAGTCTCTGTTTCTGACGAAATTTGAATGGCATATTAGAGGAATATATAGATGAATATACATGATGGTATTTTTCAAAAAAGTAAAAAAATGTGAAAGATATAAGCTCCGGTGCATGTAAAATTACATGCACCTTGGTGCAAGCTCCCCATCCATATATATATATATATATATATATATATATATATATATATATATATATATATATGGGATTGGGGAGCCTACACCCATGTGTAGGTAACTTACCTACACCCACATCTTGTTTCTTACTTTTTTTTTGATTTTTTTGAAATGAATCTTTAGGGGATTTACTTAGAATATTAAATGAAATATGTGTTTCAAATTTCATGTAAAACAGACATTCCTAACAGCTCCATCGGAAGGGGCCGATTTCAGCAAATCTCAGACCGTTAAAATTTGACTGTCATGATGGATAAGTTAGAAGTCTCGAAATAAGTTGAAATTTGGATGATGATATGGTGATATAGTGTGATCTAAATTCCTCAAGGAATTAATTCAAAAAAATAAAAAATTTGAGGGAAAAAGAGTTGGGTGTAGGTAAGTTACCTACACATGGGTGTAGGCTCCCTTTTCCCTATATATATATATATATATATATATATGGGGGGCTTATCCAATGGGCCATGTGCCCATTTGAGATGAGATGAGCCCACTCATATTTTATCAATATTTTTCATCATTTTGAGTTCAATGCTTATTTATTTACTGTTGTTATATCATATTCTTACTATTAGTAACTATTTTCGTATAAAGAGAATCTTAGATTCACAAGAAATGATCATTACTAAGAATAAAATGAGACTAGTAATACAAATAATAATACAATCATTTTGTATGACTTTTAAGGTTTTTTTCCCTGAAAATAGTTACTATTAGTAAGAATATGATATAACACTTGTAAACAAATACCTATTAAGCTCAAAAAAATAGGAAATAATGGTAAAAAATGAGTGGGCTCATCTCATCTCAAATGAGCACAGGGCTCATTGGATAATTTCCCTATATATATATATATAGGATTTATTTCAAATAGGACGCAGTCCTTTCATTCCTAAGGAAGGCCGCCCCTTTTTTGTATAAAACAGGGCACTTTAGTAGAATACGTATATAGTTTGTATTATAGGCGCACGTTATAAACAGTTTTGTATTATAATGTGCAGTTTTAATGTTTGTATTATAATGCGCAGTTTTGTATGCGGCTTTGTATTTATAACGTGCACCTATAATACAAACTATATACCTATTCTACTAAAGTGCCCTGTTTTATACAAAAAAGGGGCGGCCTTCCTTAGGAATGGAAGGACTGCGTCCTATTTGAAAGGCCCCATATATATATATATATATATATATATATATATATATATATGGAAAAAATAGGGCTACCCCTGGGGACAGCCAACATGGCTGCCCCCGCCCCATTTTTCTTCAATTTTTTTTGAAAAATAACACCGTGTATATTCATCCCTATATCCCTCCTATATGCCATTCGAATTTCGTCAGAAACAGAAATTCCTACAGCCTCCATCGAGATGATGTCAATTTAAAAAATTCTGTTACCGTTAAAAAATTACTGTCTGTATGGAGGTCGTAGGAGTCTCTGTTTCTGACGAAATTCGAATGGGATATAGGAGGGATATAGGGATGAATATACATGGTGTTATTTTTCAAAAAAAATAAAAAAATTTACCAAAATAAGGTGGGGGCAGCCACATATGACCTATATAATATATATATATATTTCTGTTGACACGCCTGACAACTCGGGTTAAGCAAATAATAAACAAGGGTCGTTGTGACCCAAATCACCAAGCGCGGTAAATCGAGAAAAATATGTTTTAAACCACTTAAGAATAGATGAATCAATAAAACAATGTAAGCGGTATTTTGCTATTCTTTTTACCTAGTATAGCGAACATGGTCGAACACAAGGAGCACGATTGAAAAACTAAGTAGTCAAATTTCAGAAATCAATTTTTTAATGGTTTTTTGACTTTTATATTTTTTATATATTTTTAAAAAGAAGAACAATATGCACAAAAGAGTACAAAAACACACACAACACTCTTTTTGGTATTTTCAAAATAATCAAAGAAAAGAATATATATATATATATTATATATATAGGGTCATATGTGGCTGCCCCCTAGGGGCAGCCAACATGGCTGCCTCCACCTTATTTTGGCAAATTTTTTTATTTTTTTTGAAAAATAACACCATGTATATTCATCCCTATATCCCTCCTACATCCCATTCGAATTTCGTCAGAAACAGAGACTCCTACGACCTCCATCGAGATGATGTCGATTTAAAAAATTCGGTTACCGTTAAAAAATGACTGTCTGGATGGAGGCCGTTGGAGTCTCTGTTTCTGACGAAATTCGAATGGTATATAGGAGGGATATAGGGATGAATATACATGGTGTTATTTTTCAAAAAAAATAAAAAAATTGACAAAATAAGGGACCCTATATATATATATGTTAATGGGGCTGCCCTAACATGGCTGCCTCCACGCCATTTTCGGCATTTTTTTATTTTTTTTCAAAAATATTGTCATTTATATTCATCCCTATATCTCTCCTATATGTCATTCGAATTTCATCAGAAACAGATACTCATACTACCTTCATCCAGATAGTCATTTTTTAACGGTAACAGGATTTGTTTAAATCGACACCATCTCGATGGAAGCCGTAGGAGTCTCTATTTCTGACGAAATTCGAATTACATATATGAGGGATATAGGGATGAATATAAATGGTGATATTTTTCGAAAAAAAATAAAAAAACATCGAAATAAGGGAGCGGGGCAGCCATGTTGGCTGCCCCCCGGGGCAGCCCTATTAAATCCACATGTGTGTGTGAGGGGGGGGGGGGAATGGGGCTGCCCCTGGACGCAGCCAACATTGCTACCCCGCCCCATTTTTTGTCAATTTTTTATTTTTTTTAAAAATATCACCATGTATATCCATCCCTATATCCCTCCTACATGCCATTCGAATTTCGTCAGAAATAGAGACTCCTACGGCTTCCATCCAGACGTCATTTTTTAATGATCGCAGTATTATCGACTCTGTCTGGATGGAGGCCGTAAGAATCTCTGCTTCTGATGAAATTCGAATGTCATGTAGGAGGGATATAAGGATGAATATACATTGCAATATTTTTCAAAAAAACAAAAAAAAATGACGAAAAATAGGGTGTGGCAGCCATATTGGCTGCCCCTAGGGGGCAGCCCCATTGACCCCTATATATATATATATATTATATTTTATATATATATATATTATATATATATAGGAGACCTTTCAAATGAGGTGGGTGCTTTTCTGAAATTGTAAAGGCCACTATGAATTTAGTAAAAACTTTGTTACAGTTTTGTAAATTATAAAGGCCAATATTACTACCTCGCCCCATTTTTTGTCATTTTTATTTTTTGTCATTTTTATTTTTTGTCATTTTTTTTATTTTTTTTAAAAAATATCACCATGTATATCCATCCCTATATCCCTCCTACATGCCATTCGAATTTCGTCAGAAACAGAGACTCCCACGGCTTCTATCCAGACGTCATTTTTTAATGATCGCAGTATTATCGACCATGTCTGGATGGAGGCCGTAGGAATCTATGTTTCTAACGAAATTCGAATGTCATATAGGAGGGATATAGGGATGAATATACATGACGATATTTTTCAAAAAAAACAAAAAAATGACGAAAAATAGTGTGTGGCAGCCATATTGGTTGTCCCCAGGGGCAGCCCCATTGACCCCTATATATAGGGGACCTTTCAAATGAGGTGGGTGCTTTTCTGAAATTGTAAAGGCCACTGTGAATTTAGTAAAAACTTTGTAATAGTTTTGTAAATTATAAACAACACATTGTAAAAAAATGAATTTTGTAAAATATAGCATCCAAATTTAAATTAACATTTCCATCCAATATAATAATATTTTCATAATTTTATTTCACTATACATGTTGTGTTAATATTTATTGTTATATGTACGAAACAAGAAGTTGTAAAATAAATTGGAAAGATGCCTAAATTGAGGGTGGCTCACCATATATATGGTGAGACCCCGCCTCATTTGAAGTTTCTCATACATATGTGTGTGTGTGTGTGTGGAAAAAGAAGTATGTTCCCTGGGAGAGCCAACGGGGCTGCTCCCACCCTTATTTTTCCTCCATTTTTTTGGAAAATAAAATTTTTTATATTCATCACTATATCCCTCTAACATTCTATTAAAATTTCATCAGAAACAAAGACTCATAAGCCCTCCATCCATACGTCATTTTTTTAACGGTCGCAGGATTTTTTAAATCAACCATGTTTGGATGGAGGCCGTAGGAGTCTCTGTTTCTAACGAAATTTTAACAGAATGTTAGAGGGATATAGTGATGAATATACAAATTTTTATTTTCCAAAATAATTAAAGAAATTGGGGGGGAAATGAGGGTGGGAGCAGCCCGTTGGCTCCTCCCAAGGAGCAGCCCCATTTACCTCTCTCTCTCTCTCTCTCTCTATATATATATATATATATCAGAAAAGGGAGGCCGCTACATGTAGCAGCCAACGTGGCTGCTACATGTGATGGTTTCTCCATATTTTTTATTTTTTTTTCAAAATTTTAACGGTTTGAAATTTGCTGTAATCGACATGTTCTCCCTAAGACTAGTTAACCATGAATGAATGCGGGAATCTGCCTCAATCATCTGTAAAGAGTACATCGCTTCGTCTGTTCCTCTACCCAGCATTATTGGTATGTGAACGGTTCGAATCCCCGACCCGAGCCATTCACCTACCCATCATTTAATGGGTGTGGAAGGGCTAGGCTCCCCGAGTCTACCCCTCCCCCTACCCCGCCGGAACGAAACGATCTTTCAGCAGGAAGGGGGATCATCACCAAGGCGGGGAATCTTCACTCGACTGATTGTTCTATCAATCAGTCAAGTGAAGATTCCCGGGGCTATTGTGGATTGGGCAGTTTGAGCTGTGAGTTGGCCGGCTGCGTAGAGAGCTGTGAGAAGGCGGTGGGAAAGTAGAATGTCCGCTCATCTCCTTTTGAACCCTACTTCTGAGGCTGGGAGAAAGAAGACCAGAAAGGCGGAAGGGGAAAAGAAGAGGCGGAGAGGAGCAAAGAGAGGGAGTCGTAGGCGGTATGGTAGTTTCCCCAGCAAATATAGAAGATCTTGCGGGATCAGAAGTCGGTATGAGATAGGAAAGTCGGAAAGGTCTGACCAAGGAAAGAAGTAGTTCCTCCTAAGGAACCTTTGAAAAAGAAGTGGGGAAGCGGTTAGAGCCTGAGGGAGCAGGGACAGAACAAAATAACTAGCCTCAATAAAAGGAAGTGATCGGGCGGTCCTACTATTAGTCAAGAAAGTCACTACGCTGCGGAAGAGGCTCCTATCTGATCGGAGAGCAAGAACAAGGAAGACAGAAGAAAAAGAACTGAGATCTCCTTAGGGATGATTTTCATCATAGCGAGTAGTCGATGCCGTGGAAGGAGCTTCACTTTGCATTATAGAGTCGTTCAGAGATCTGCCTTTCCTCCCTATAAATTCTTCAAAAATGACTTGGAAGGATATGTGCCAATCAACCCACGGTCAATCACCGGGCCAAACCGCCCAGATCAGTCCCTCCCTCTCTATATATAATGTTGTCTTGCTACTCTGGGGAGTCATTGCATCAGTACGTACCTCTTCGGTGAGCGGCTTATCGGAATTGGGCAGTCTGGTTGCATATGAGCATTTATTGTCCGTAAGTATGCTTCTGCATGTCTTCCTTGGGGTGACCTTGTTCATTCGATTTTCCGGCACTAAGAAAGTCAGGATTCACATGGACCGCGCTGAACCGCCTCAGCTTTTTTTAAGCTTGGTGAAATTCCGGCAGTGTGTGGTACTTTCAGTTCTTTGGGAAACCAGCATAGTCTGCATTTGAGGGTATACGCAAAAGGGAACACAATCTTAAGAAGCTGAAGCCAGTGCCATGAGTCTCTGGCCGACTAGCTCTCTAGGGCCCTGGGAACCTCTCCTGACCTGAACTCTCCTTCCCTACTTGAGTAGGGGTATTCACTCACCCTCTTAGAGAGGCTACTACTCGCACGGGGCTGAGGTCAGTGGTGTATGGTGGGTCATATAGATATTAAGCACCTTTTAGAGGTAATCTTGCTCGTCATTCTATATGTTTGTTTTTGTTTGTTTTGGGAAGCTCCTATTAATTATTAATATAGTAGAATGAAGGGAGTCACTCCTCTACTTATGACACAATAGGTATTGCCATGCGAAGAGTTTGACTTGGAGAAATAGAGGGTACATGTATCACACATGCAAAATTGGAGAAGGTACCACATTCATATTCGACGATACTGGGAAGAATCTGTACATTCAATTGGAATTCATTTGAAATAAATTGTATTGAGAAGTAATTTGTATGAAGTTCGAGACGCATTCATTTGCATCAAAGGTCCAAAACACGTAATTGCTCAAGATATCATCTCACCGCCGTCTGTGGAAATAGTTGACACTACACAACATATAGCTAACCTCACAGAACCCGTTGAGTTGCATATTGAATTACAAATCAAGAGAGATTGTGGATATCGTATCAAATCCGCAAATCATTCTCAAGATCAAAGTGATCCTATATATGATGTATCCATGCTCATTCGAAATGCGAATCATAGTCTTGATTCCTATGGGAATGGGAATGAAAAACAAGAGATCCTTTTCCTCTAAATATGGACAAATGGGAGTTGAACTCCTTAAGATGCACTTTCTGAGGCTTCTCGTAATTGGATTTTCTTATTTATTCCTTTTTTTACGAGGAGGAAAACAGAGGAAAATCAAAAGAAATTGACTTGACCCCTTTTTTCCTTTCATGATATATTATATAATATAAAGAAAATTAAAAAAGGAATAGAATTTCAATCGATTTTGATTGATCAATTAGAATAGCCTTCCAGAACCTATAATTGTCAAAAAAAGGTCCAATATACATACATAATTGGGCCTCTGAGTAATAGTCAAGCAGATCTTATCAAAATGGAATATTTTCGCCCAGTCAAAGAAATATGGAGTATTCTACAAAAGCATTTCGCAATGTCTTTTCTAATCACTTCTTTGGTACTGTACGAAGTATTTGAAATACATGAAAGAAGTACCATTCGGGTCAGATTTCCAAAGGTAAAAGCATATGCCGGTTCACCGATCATTGACGGTTCTAGAACCGCTAAGCCTACATTACATGCTATAGTAGCTAGAATGACTACTGGAATAATATATAAAAGGTCATTGGGCCATGTGGGTTCCCCGTAATAATGATGTCCCATTCCTTTTGCCAATTTAGCTCTTAGTACAAAATCTTTCAAATCAGGTTTGTTGTTATTAAGATAGGTTAATTATTATATATTCATCCCCAGAGGGAACCGGACATGAGCATTTTTCATCATCGCAAAACAAAAAGAAAAAGAATAACAGAAAGAGATCCATATAAAAAAGGATGTCATCTACACGAATATAATGACTCAATGTAAGAAAAGTTCTATTTTCTGGAGTTCCAACTATTCATTGTTCATTCTATTCTGAGGAGTAAATGCTCAACACCCAAGTGGGCTTATAAATTGGATCATGATCAAATGCTTTTTGGGTTGTCTCATGACTTGTAACTGGTGTCTATCCACACAATATCTCGAGTCTTTTTATATACAAAGGATTGACTTGTTACTAATACAGTCTAGCCTCTATTCTTCCTTAGATCCCCTATTTCACTTCGATAGTCTCATAGATCCACAAAGGAAATGAATGCAGTTTCATACTTTAAATAAATGTAATAGATATAACATCATTTGGATGATGCTTTTCCACTTATTCTATGGGATCTGACGGAGCATGTTCATGTTGGATTAAGGTATCATCATAGAAAGAATTCTCCTTAAGCAAACCAGCCTATCCTCTACTACGTATATGTAGGAAGACTGACGTGTTGATTGGATGCGGAGACACATTTCATTGTGATTCCAATGTGGCGGATCATATCATATATCCGCATAGCCCTATCAATAGTTCAAGTCACGCACTCCCTTTCATGTAGACCACTTTTTGTTTTGGACCTATTTTGTTATTTCATTTTTATTTTTGTTTCATTTAATTTTTTTATGGGAGTGCCTCGTGGCTGCTCCTGGAGTCGCCACGTGTCATCCCATATTTTTATCATTTATTTTTTATTTTTTTATTATTTTTCTATCTTTGTTTGTTTATTATTGTAACTATTTTATTTATTTATTATTAATTGATATTTATTATTTATTGATTATTTATTTTTTTATTTGAATTATTTTATTTTATTTTATTTTACTCGCCATGTGGTCTGATTGACCGAGAATCACTGGGGTCTAAATGTCTCAAATAAGGCGGAGACAATAGTCGCTGCGGTGACCCTCAAGAAATCCCGGTCAAGTCAACAATCAACCCACAATGTAATATCAAGCAATGGAAAACAAGTGTGGAATCAAAATTTATTATAACTCTACATAAATGTGTATAGTGTGCGAGTATGTAGAGGTCGAACACAGGGAGCAAGCAAGATAGATCAGACAAAATGTGCAAAATGTGATATGTGATCAGATGTCTACCGGAAAGCAAATTTTTGTGGGTTTTTATTTTGTTATTTTTTATATTTTTAATTTTATATTTTTATATTTTGATTTTTATTTTATAGATTTTATATTTTCTTATTATTATATAAATTTTTTTATTTTTTATATATTAGATATATACACAATATAAGAAAAGAGAATAATACAGTTATTTATAAAAATAAAGAAAAATAACCAAATTCAGAAAATAAAATGTTTTTGGTCTTTTTATATTTTAAAATATTTTTGTGATTTTTATAGATTTTTCTGATTTTTTTTGTATTTAAAAAAATACTAAAAAATAGGGAACTAAGCTACTGCCCGAAATTAAAATGAGGATTAAAAATATCAAACAGTATACAAAAATTCCTCAAATTAATTTTAAATAAAGGATAATGTATAAAGAAGATTTGAAAACAGAGTTTATATTTTAGGATTTTTCTTGAATTTTCTAGATTTTTAGAAGCTTTTTAGAGTTTACTAATTTTTAGGATTTTTGTTTGAAATTTTTAATGATTTTTGGACAGGACTTACAAGACAAAAAATTGACTAAAGGTAATTTTTTTTGGAATCTTTATTTTTTGGTATTTTCTAATGCAAACAGTGCTGAAACTGCATGTTTTTTATTTTTAATAATTATAAAAATGCAAGAAAATACAAAACAAAAATATGGCATGGAAGCACAAGTCAATAGGAACTTAATCAAATTTTTAGTGATTTTTAGCAATTTAAAGATGCATGGAATAAATACAAACAACAAATAAAAACTACACAGCTGGTAGGGGTATAAAAGTAAATAAGCAAACATCCAAGGGCCACAGTGCAATTTTTACACAAAATATATAACTGATAAATCAAGTTACAGGTTCAAACACAAATAACAATAACAGCTAGGGCACGCCAGCAAATAACCCAATCCCGCGCGTGCCTGGCACGCGCCTGGGAAGGACCTAAATGCAATATACAAAACTTCCAGGAGCTTACATGCAAATTACCCAAAAATGTTACACGTGACAGCAAAGGGGGTCCAGTGCAAAATCACCACCACCCCACGTGCACAGATCACGTGAGGTGACGTGAACTAGACCTTAATGCAAATAAACAAAGTTCGGGGGCCTGGATGCAAACATTACAAAAAAATTTAAACTACAAATGAAAGTTTCTGGATTAAATAACAAATACAAAATAGCGCAGGGTGAAAGTGCAAAATACCCCTTTGCGTGTGATCCAACGGCGGTGAAGAAGGCACTTGACACGTGGCGCGCTCTGGACGGTCGATGACGGTTCGCGGATGAGCGACCATGATCAGATCTCCATGGCTTGATCAAAGGCTGGGCTTCTGGGCGATCTGACGGTCCACGTACACCTGGAGGCGCGGCCTAGATCCGACGGCAGAGAGGCGGGGACGAAGAACATGGAAGCGTCGCCGGTGAAGCGAGCTTTCCCGCCCTCAATCGGTGGCCTCCGGCATTCCTTGGGCTTCAAAAGCGGCCTGCAACCTCCTGCGGTCCTTCTCCTCCTCCTGGTGGCTCCAAAAACCCTCGACAACGGCCGAGGCTCGCGGGGAAAGACGGCGGAGCTGGGGAGCTCCACGGGACTCCGGCGAGCGTCAGAATGAGCCCCAGGCTCGAGTTATGCTCCAAATACCTGCAGAAAAGAGTGAGAGGGTCCAGGGCAAAGTGCCTGGACCCCGCGGTAGTGGAATGGCGGCGTAGAGCGGTGGTGCGATAAGGGTGGCCAGAGGAGCACTCCGACGTAGTGGTCGTGTGGGCGATTCAATGGACGAGACTCGAAGATCCATGGGGGGTAATGATCCTACGGCTACGGCGAACAAGATGCGAAGAAAATAAAGGAAAAGAGATAGCTGCCTCGATGGTCGGAACCAGAGGGTGGGTATACCTCGACGGCGAGCTTGCCGGAGGTGGTGGAGATGCCTCTGACCTCCTTCGCCTTGGCTGACGACACAAGACTGGAGTTGTCACCTCCAGGAACCTGTGGAGCTCTAGAGAGACGAAGAAAGGTGGACCAAAGGGACTCTAAGGTGTCTCGAAAGTCGGAGGGTCATTATGTATGGTTTGACAATGTGGCTCTGATGCTCCAAAGATCGAGAGAAATGGCACGAATCCCAGCTCCTCGATCCTAGGAAAGCCTAGGTCGTGATTCACAGATGTATGGGGTGAAACAATGCAGAAGGAAGTTTCATGAAATGATGAAAGGGCAAGCCTCAAAAAAATCTTGAAATTGAGGTCAAATGAGGCTCTGACAGGCGCACATGGGGAGGATAGCCAGTTGACCAAGGTCATCTTGGACTGTCACCTGGTTGGTCCACATGGACCAATCACGAAAAATCCTTTATAAATGTATTGTAGATTCAATTAAAAATAGAAAATGAATTTATTATTTTTTAGGTTATAAAATAAAAAATATTTTTGTTATTTTCTATGGTATTTTAGTACGATTTTTAATTATTTTTATGAGGTATAAATTTACAAGTTACCTTTTATAGCCTTTATAGGTACATATATCTATATATTTTAATAATTTATTTTTATTTTGTATATTGAATTTATGTATTTTTGTTTATCATTTTATAAATTTATAGAATTTTTTTGTACACTTAAAAATATTTATTTTATTTTTCTGAGGTATTTTGTACACTTAATAAAATAGAAGTGTTAATAATATAGGTATATGTACATGTATTATACCTTTGTAAGTTATATACAAGTATTTTATTTTGTATTTTCTTTAGGTTTTTATTCTGATTTTAATGTACATATAAATTATAAAAAATATTTAAAAAATTATAAAAATATAAAATGGTAAAAATAATGAATAAATAATAAAAATAAATATTTTAATATGTACAAGTATACAATATGGGTCCAAAACTCAACTTTCAAACCGTAGCTTCGCCAAATGCAAAACCACCGCCATTAAATAGCTTATTTAAAATTATATACAATTAATAGTGAGTTTGATGCATTTCGAGCTTTTATTAGGGAGATATAGGTCTGGGAAGTTGGGATTCTGAAATTTTACTCATATCATAACTTTTTATCACTTTTTATCTGTACATTATTTTTGAGTGAAATAAATTTTGTATTTTTATTCATTTAATTATCAACAACTTTCATGTACAAAGTCATGTACAAAGTTTCTTTATTTGGAGTATAAAAAGTGAAACCAAAAATAAGTCCTAAAATGAATAAAGAATGAATAAAATGAATAGGTATCTGGCCATTATCTCCCCCTACTTTATTCTTTGTCGACCTAGTTATCAAGATACCCAGGTTTCGGGGTTTTGGGTCATAAAATATTTATAATATTTTATTTTTTTCTTTCTTTTATTTAGTCTATAATTTTGGCTTTAAAAACAGTAATTTATACACTATTTACATGCACATGCATGGATGCTAAGATGCTGGAATTAAGGGTATTTACATGCATTTGCCAGGTTTTTTTGAGGCCAAAATGATAGAATAAAGATTATGAAATGTGGATTCATCTTCCCCCTATACTTTGCCTTTGTTAGTCCCTAGCAAACACTTATGCAATAAGTGTAGAAAAGAAAAACAAAGAAAAGAAAAAGAAGAAAGTGGATTTAGTTTAATTATCAAACTTGTCTTCACAAAATCAAAGTTTGGAGCTTAAGTCAGACCTTCAGGATTTTAGTGCGGGTGGAACCTTAATGAAAACCGGATTTGAAATCCAACAGCCTTCAAGAATCCCAAAACTCTGCTCAAGTCTCCTCAATAGCCAGGTCAGAAATATCTCAACTCATACGCAAACTCTTATGACTATGAATCTGACTCGTACAGTGTAAGTGATGGTGGCTCTCCCCAACTGAAATGACAAAGAGAATGACTTCTCCAGTATGACAACCCATTGATTCTCCAATCCAATAACTCCTTCCTCGAGGAGCGGGGTATTCCCTTCTAAGTTCAAGGGGCAACCATCTCAAGAGGAGGGGGCGAAGAGAAGAATGGACGGTAGCCAGTGTAGCTACCTATCCTAGGATGCAAGACCAATGTAGTCAAGTCATCCAGCTGCAGGCTCACATGATATGACTTTGGAACTCAAACTTGCTTATTGACTTTACAACATATGTACATACTTTGCAGGCACTTATTTTTGTACAGGCCTGTCCATACCCTCTTTTTTTTTGAAATACTATATACAACAACATTTACATAGGGAGTTTTTACTCTTGAACCAGTATGCTATCCCTCTTTTGAAGCTTTATTGCAACCCACACTCTCCTGTCTTTAGACTTCCTCATCACTGGACGGGTTGGGGTGCACTTCCCTCCCTAGAGGAGGACAAGTGTTTCCACTTGTGTGTGTCTCATACTGGCAAATCCAATCTCCTCACTACTCCAACTAAGTTGAGCCATGTGAAAGGTGCAGGTGTCCAAGTTAGGTCATTATCAATAAGAGTCGTGCGTGTGTTCGTAATACTCTACTTAGGCAGTCAAGAATCCATTGAACTAAGTCTCACGATCCTCAAAGAATTAAGTCAACTAGACCTGAAGTACCTCAAACCCAGTTCCTATAAGGTTCATGTTATTAGGTAGATTGTAAGGTCCAATCAAGCTCCAATCTCCGGATTTTATTTAGACTCGTTCAACTATCAAACTCAATCCGAAAAATACGAATGCTATGCGAATGCTATGTAGAAAATATTTTTGTGATGCAATTTTCAAAGATTTTGAACTTTTTATGGATTTTTTGAAAAGATGATGCATATGCATTTTTTGTATTTTTCAAAAAGATTGTTCAAATGTTTTTGGATTTTAATTTTTCAAATGTTTTTGGAATTTTTTTGAAAACAAAATATTTTGGATAAAAACTAGGTACAAATATTTACACGGGAGTGCTTCTTATATTTACAAGAGGTGGATTTTAGATATATAATGGATTTTGGTGTGATGTATATATTCCTCAAACTTATTTGAAAAAGTTTTTCTAACAGTTTTGAAAAAAAACTATAGTCCAAAATAATTTTTACAAATAATTTTACAAAAATGTATACACATTTGAAAATCATTTTGCAAAGGTTTTCAAACAGTATAGATAGATTTTTCAAAATATTTTTGCAAGCATTTTTCGAACCATTTGCAAATCATTTTTCAATTATTTTTATATCACACAAAGAAAATAAATTTTACAAACAAAACAATTTACAAAGCTTGAAAACATGTAACAAAATGTTTTCCAAATAGTCTTCAAAAGATTTTTCAAAAAGATTTTCAAACTATTTTTCAAACATTTTGCAAAAAAAAACATTTTCACCTAATTTATTAATCAGTACATATAAAAAGAATTTGAGGAATGATAACATCTTTTTATTAGGGTTTTTTAATGAATTTTAAAGAATGATTAGCCATATTATTAAGAAAATACGAAAGTACGAGTTATGGCTAAAGTATATACGCAGTATATACGACCCCCCTATACTTAGCTTGAGCTATGTCCTTATAGAACGGAGATAAAAGAGAAGACATAACTCGTACTAAGTATAGGCAAGTCTAAATAATAAATAAATAAAGGAATGAATGAACGAATGAGAAGTTGACCGTCCTCCCTATACTTAGGATCAAATAATCCTAAGTATAGCAGATTGTACACAAAGCAGGGAGGGTCAAGGGTGGGACTGAATAGATCGTACTCAGATTGTCTCCCCCTATACTTAGGGTAAGATATCCCTAAGTATAGACAAGAAGAGGAGACAATGGAGAGGATCGAAAAGAATGAACACCCAGGGTGCACACCCCCTATACTTAGGACAAAGTACGTCCTAAGTATAGAAAACTGTCTATAAGGGCAGCACCTTTTTGATACAAAAAGAAGATAGAAAAGGAAAAGAAGAAAAGAAGAGAAGAAGAGAAGAATAGATCACAGTTCAGTGTGTGTACCCCCCCATACTTAGGACAAAGTGCGTCCTAAGTATAGCAAAATCAAAAGATGAAGTCGGGGTAGCAGACTTAACGGAAGAATGAAAGAATGATATAGACAGATAGATCTATACAGCGGAAGATGTAATTGATCACCATGTATGACATGCAAATGATATGAGTCAAAGAGCGCATCTCATACCAGAAGAATGGGGGCAACGTCAACGGTCGGCGGATCATGATCTAGATATAGCTTCAGGCGTTGACCGTTAACACGAAAGGTAGAGGAAGATGACAGCTCAGATATATCAATACTACCATTGTCATGTACCTTCCTGACCACATACGGACCTTTCCACTTACTCTGTAATTTCCCTGGAAATAATTTCAGCCTGGAATCAAACAACCATACGCACTGATCGGGCTCAAACTGTTTATGGCTGATATGGGAATCTTTCCATGTCTTCACTTTTTCCTTATACTGTAGGCTGCTAGAAAAGGTTGCATCTCTCAATTCCTCCAAGGCTGCCAACTCTGCTTTCCTCTCTTATGATATACTCTCGGGATCCAATAATAACTCAGTGACCGCCCAAAGTGACTTATGCTTGATCTCCACTGGTAGATGGCACGGCTTGCCACAGACGAGACAAAAGGGAGATATCCCTAATGGAGTCTTGAAGGAAGTCTGATAGGCCCACAAGACCGAGTCCAAAAGATGTGACTAATCCTTTCGATCTGGGCGGACAACCTTCTGTAAGATAGTCTTGATCTCCTTATTCAAAACTTCAGCAAGACCATTAGTTTAAGGGTGATACGGCAAGGCAACACGATGGTCAATGCTAAACTCGTCAGCAAGGGCCCTAACCTTGTCATTAATAAAGTGAGACCCCCCGTCTGAAATCAGAACTCTAGGTACCCCGAACCGTGAAATGATATTTTTCCTCAAAAAGCGACACACGGTCTTAGCATCTGCGGCTCGAGCGAAGATGGCCTCAACACATCGGCTTACATAATCTACAACGAGCAAAATGTACTCGAACCCCTGACTCTTAGGAAATGGGCCCATGAAATCAATACCCCATGCGTCAAAAACCTCATAAAAGTGAATGGGTTGCATGGGCATCATGTCTCTCTGTCTGCAAGTACCCATCTTCTGACGGCCAGTACATCTCTTCACGAATTCATCTGAATCCTTGAAAAGAGTAGGCCACCAAAGGCCAGATTGGAGCACCTTCTGTGTTGTCCATCTCACAGAATGATGTCCTCCTGCCTCAAACTTGTGGCAGTAGGTGAGGACGCTATGCTGCTCATCTTGAGGAATGCAACTCCTCCAGATGCTATCCCCTCCTTCATGATAAAGGACAGGATCCTCCCAATGGTAAAACTTGGCCTTCGCCAGGAAGGTCTCAAGTTTCTGCCTGGGCCAACCTTGTGGAACCGTATTGGCAACAAGATAGTTCACAATGTCAGCGTACCATGGGAGTAAGACGATAGCCAAGATCGTCTCATCTGGAAATGTCTCTGTAATAGGTGCGTTGGGCTCAGATTCCTCAAGGTTCTCCAAGAGGGAGAGGTGATCTGCCACCACATTCTTAACTTCGGGTTTATCCTTAATCTCAATATCAAACTCCTGGAGCAGAAGGATCCATCTGGTAAGGCGAGCTTTGACATCCTTCTTGGCCATTAGGTACCGGATGGCGGTGTGATCTGTAAAGATAGTCACTCTAGATCCGAGAATATACGGTCGATACTTATCCAAAGCAAAGACTACGGCCAGCATCTCCTTCTCTGTCACATTATAATTCCGCTGAGCAGCATCCAAAGTTTGGCTGGCTTAGTGAATAGCATACGGCAATCCATCCCTCCTCTGTCCAAGCACAGCCCCTACGACAAAATTAGAAGCATCCGTCATGATCTCGAATGGGAGATACCAATAGGATGGCTGAAGGACAGGAGCCGTGACAACCATATTCTTGAGAGTCTTAAAGGATGCAAGACACTTATCATCTACAATGAACTCGGTGTCTTTCGTCAGCAAATTAGTGAGCGGTCGGGCAATACGACTGAAGTCCTGAATGAACCGTCGGTAGAAACCGACATGCCCCAGAAAAGACCGTAATTGACGCAGGTTGGATGGTGGATTGAGTTTTCTACTGATATCCATCTTGGTCGGATCGACCTCCATGCCCCTGTTGGAAATGATATGACCAAGGACCGTCCCTTGAGTCACCATGAAGTGACTCTTCTCCCAAGACAAGACAAGATTGACCTCTATGCAGTGCTGAAGCACACGGTCTAGGCAGTCAAGACAAGCATCAAACCCATCGCCATAGACCGAGAAGTCATCCATGAAGACCTTCAAACAGTCACCCACCATGTCCAAGAAAATGGACAACATGCACCTTTGGAATGTCGCCGGGGCGTTACACAAACCAAAGGGCATCCATCTGAAAGCATAAGTCCCAAACGGACAGGTGAATGTCGTTTTCTCATGGTCTTCGGGCGCAATGGCCACTTGATTGTAACCGGAGTACCCGTCAAGAAAACAATAGTGACTCTTCCCAGCTAGCCTCTCGATAATCTGATCAATGAATGACAGTGGGAAATGATCTTTCTTGGTAGCCTGATTCAATCGTCTGTAGTCCACACAGACCCTCCAAGAAGTGGGTACCCGGGTAGCTATCTCCTCTCCAGACTCACTCACAACTGCAGTGATACCCGTCTTCTTGGGTACCACATGTAATGGACTAACCCACTTGGAGACGGAGATGGGGTAGATAAAATCGGCGCTCCACCACCTCGAGATTTCTTTCATGACCACATCTCGAAGATTCGGGTTCAGCCGTCGATGGAGCTCACGTGATGGCCTAGCGTCCTCCTCAAGATAGATGTGGTGGGAGCATAGAGCCGGACTAATCCCCTGGAGATCAGCTATACTCCATCCTATTGCCTTGCGGTTTCTTTCAACAACCTCCATCAGACGAGATTCTCACTCTCCAGTCAAACCAGCTGAGATAATGACTGGGTGCATATCTGGCTCACCCATAAGGAATCTATACTTCAGCGACTGCGGCAAGGGCTTCAATTATGGACAACTGGGATGTGGCAGATCTGGCTTCTGATATGTCTGTGTGAAGGCTACTAGGTCTGCATGAGAGAACTCTTGTTGCACATGAACATCTGACGGAGGGAACCCTGCTGAAGCATCTATGAACTGTACTGGTTCGCACTCCGTCCTAGCTGTCGGCTCAGAAAGAATCAGACACGGCAAGTAGTCATCAAAATCATCTCAATAATTGTCTTAATCTGAGGGATCTGAACTAGAGGAACAAGAATGAAACTCTACATCACCACTCATCCCACAACTGTCAGCCTCAAAGGTATCCTCGTCCAGGGGTGTGCTCTCCAAGCCTCTCAACTGCCATAAGCTGTAAATATGGTGAATCTGCGAGCAAGGCGAGGGCTTGTTCTACTAGATCTATCCAATTAAATTCATCATCCATCATCACAAAATCACACTCCTGGTGGATGTCTCACTCATCTTCTGTCATCTGCTTAATGTCACTGGACTGCTCTGAGCATGCTGATTTTCTCGCTCTGGTTTCCACGATCGTCTCTATTTGTATGCTCTCGCCCTCTAAGCAAAAGCATACCTTCCCACTATCATGATTGGTCACCGCCTTGGTAGTGGCCAAGAATGGGCATCCAAGTATGTGATGAATACCCATTCATCACTCTTTATTCTTATATTTTAGCTACAAAAACCATTGCAAATACATGTAGATATGTGTAAATAGGAATAATTACCAAAAGCATGCATTGTGTAAAAAACCTATAATTAGCATGTTTTTGTGCAAAAATAAAAGAATAAAGATTAAAAAGAAAAAGAGGGAAATATTTAGAATAAATATTGAGCAACCTAACCCAAGGGAGGCTCAGCATGGGCCTGACCGCATAAAAGCCAAAGTAGGAGGGAGATAGGGCTCTTGTGTAAATATTTATGTAAATAAAATATAAATATTTTCCTCACCAAAAATATGCTTTTAAATACTTGTATATATTTATAAATATAAAAACAAAAGAAAAAGTTAAAAATCAAAAAGATCAAAAATACCCCTTTCATCATGTACATAAACCACGTCTATGTATTTATTTAACCTTGTAAATAAATAAAATTATTTTCCAAACTTTTTGTAAATAGTCTATGTTATATATTGAAAATAAATAAAATAAAAACAATTAAAATCAAAACAAAATAAAAATAGCAAAATTAAAAATACAAAAATACATTGTACATATACCATGTATATAAATGTATATATGTATTTATAAAATAAAAACACCCTTTTATTCCTTATTTTATAATATAAATAAATAAAATACAAAATAGGGATAAAATTATACAAAAATAGTAATTTAAAAATCAAAAATCAAAACCCTATATATTGTATATATACCTATATATAGTACGTACTATGTATATAGCTTATTTTTATTTCGAAAAAATTATTAAAAATCACCACAAAATAGAAAAAAATAAAATAAAAATATTTTGTGTTTTGAGTTTTTGCAAATTCGGGCCCTAGCTACCCTTAATTTCCATTTCAAAACTCAGCCACGTGGCCCCTTCTTATTGGGTCCTGGGGATGTTGACCGCCCGGTCAACTACCCCCCCAGGACCACCTCCCGCGGATCTGAGTTTGGACCCGATTTCCTCGGATTTTTACCCGCTTGATCCGACTCCTCTAACCCGAGCTTGTTCTTCCCTGATCCATGCCCGGGGTGGGTTTTGGGGATCCGCGCACTGCGCTGCTCGCCCGGACCTCTCTTAGCCGGACCCCTAGCCGTATATAGCCGCAGCTCCGCCACCTCCTCTCTCCATCTTTGGCCATTTGCTTCGTTCTCCAGTGAGCTCCAGAGAGTGCGTGAGGTGACAGCTCGCGTCCCCGACCTGTTGCAGCGAGGAGAGGAGGCGATTCCATCGATCCGACGAGCTCAGCCGCCGCAGCTCCGCCACCAGCGTGAGCTCCGAGCCTCGGACCGAGACGATCCTCGAGGCGACGACCAGGAGCATCCCCAGCTCCTCCCCAGTCTCTCCGACCACCCAGGTAGCCCCGATAGTCTATCTTTTCCTGTAATTTCCATTTTCGCCCAATTTGCGCAGCCGCGTATTTCTCCGATTCATCCCGGTTCTGACCACTATCCGACCATCGGAATCGACCATCACGTTCACCTCTCCCCGACGCACCTTCTTCACCCATTCGCCCAACCCAGCTCGCATAGGAGCTGGGAAGCGAGCTCCTCCGTCCACCACCTTCACCGGAGCTCGCCGTTCCGACCCACCGTTCGCCCCCACTTCGCCTAACTGGGTCGAGGCAGTTTGCCCTCGACCCGTGAGTTTTCTGGTGCACTTTTCAGGTCGAAACGAGGGCCGTCTGAGGCCCTTCGCCATCCAGCCAGGAGGCCCAGCTCCGCTGACCTCGCCCGAGCTCCTCGGAGCTCGGCTCGATCATCGGACCATTGCAACAGACGCAGGAGCACTCCAGCTTTTTTCGCCGACCATCAGAGTGCTCCAAGGAGGAGCCCAGCGCACGCACGAGCCCGACGAGTCTCGCCGGGGACCTGTTCATCCGGGACCCTCCTTTGCCGTCGATCGTCCCCTTCAGCTCTAGACTTCATCCGGGCCGTCCATCCCTGGAGCCACCAGCACCGCTCGATCTGAGGAGAGGCGATCCGGAGCGCCCACCGCCAGCAACCGTCCGATCTCCACATGGCGCGCATCCAGCCCATCCGCTTAATAAAGGGTAATTTACCCTTAGGCCTTGTCTTTAGTTTTATTTAGTTTTAGTCTTGTAAATATTAAAGTCAGTTGTTTAGTTTTAGGGTAATTTACATAGTGGACCATGTGCTTTAGTTTATTTGCATTTATACCCCTGCCAGTTGTGGACACGTGCTTCGACACGTGGTATTTTGGGTTATTTGCAGTAGAGACCCCTGTAGTTTTGGATGTTAATGAATGAATGAAATCTTTTACTTATTTGCATTTATACCCCTGTGCGTGATTTATTTCCACATGTGCGATATATTTTGGGTAATTTGCAGGTAAGCCCCATGGACTTTTGGTACCTGTTACCAATAAGTCCTCGGGACTTATTTTTCTTACATTTGGGTCCCTGAGTGCCCCAGGCACGCGCGTGGCACGTGTTTTGCTGGGTATTTTGCACCGGACCCCCAGAACTTCGGGTATTTGCACTTTGGTCCCTGTGCACAATGCCCTATCTTTATTTTTAAATAAAATATCAAAACACCTCCAAATCCAACGAAAATTTGATACATGGCTTCTGCCATGGTGTAGGATTTTTGTGGATTTTTGAGGACATTTTTGATTTAGTTTATTATTTTTAAAAACTCAAAAACCTCTATTTTTGTCACTGTCTAGTTTGAAAAATCATAAAAAAATATAAAAACTCATTTAAAAATTCTATAAAAATTAGCCACTGTTTGTTTTACTTAGTTTGATTTTCTAGCCAATTTTGGCTATTTTCCATTGCTAAAAACCACTAAAAACTTAAAAACACTCTAAAACGTATAAAAATTTTAATAAATAAATTAAATATCCAAAAATAATAAAATTGGTACCTAAATTTTCCTTGTTTCATCTTCTTTACAGGAAAATTACCTTCAGGCCATTTTGAGGCTCTTAGATATTTTATCTAGGGTTTTTTGGCTCGGCTGGACAGTACCCTCTATTTCAGTCACCTTTTGATTTTTTGAAAATTAAATAAACATCAGAAAATTCTCAAAAATTCACCAAAAACACTAAAAATTATAAAAGACATAAAAATATTTTTGTTTTAATTTTTGGTTGATTTTTAATGCTTTGAATAATTTGTTGAAGTGTGTGCCTTCTTTGTTTTTCTTATTTTCTTAAATACTTTAAAATCCAAAAAAAATAAATATCTAAAAACCACTAAAAATATTTTGTTCTTTCATTTTCTTTCTTTTTACTACTTCGTAGGCCTCTCGGCCAACCCGTGCTCCTTGAGTTCGACCCTGGGTGCTATACCAGGTTAATCACATAGCAGGACCACTATTCGTGTTTCGATTGATTTTCTCTACTTAGTGGTTCATTTTTCTTGATCGACACCGTCTGATCGCTTGGGTCGCAACGACCTATTTTTAGTACCTTATACCCAAGTGTTCGGGCGTGTCATCAGTATGATGGGGGCATAAGTTACTGACTCAGGGATCTCCATGTCCAATACAATAAAGTCCACGGGGAATTTCAGGCCCTGAATGGTAACGACCACGTCTCTCAACAACCCCTTCGGCCTCTTAGTTGACCTATCAGCAAACTGAAGGATTGTCCTGCTCCGAAGAAGAGGACCAAACTTGAATCGGTCGAGTAGGGCTGCCGGAAGAAGGTTGATAGAAGAGCCGTTGTCTAATAGAGTACGATCGAAATGCTGCTCCTTTATCTCGCATCTGACATAGGGAGCTCCTGCATCGGGTCTCTTGGCTGGCAATCGATTCTGAATGGTGCAGCATGTAGAATGGGTGAGCACATGGATCTGATCTCTGTGGTTCCTCCTCTTCCTGCGGACTGTAGTCTTCTCTCTCAAACTCTTTTGGAAGAGGGGGATGTGCTCAAGTGCTTCCTGTAAAGTCAGCTGGATCTAGAATCTATCAATCATCTGGTTGTCGAACTCTACCTGTTGAGTCTTTTTTTATTTTCTCTTTTATTCCCCTTCGCCAAGCGAAGTGCTTGAGGGAATTGGATGGTAGGAGCCTCCTCAGATGGAGGACTAGGAGTAGGTTCCTGTGTCTGTGAAGGGATGGAATCCATACAATGATCATCATGCAAGACATATGGACTCGAGGTTGATACAGAAACCTTTCCTTTATTCATTTTTTTGTTCTTTTTGTTACCACGGTCCTTAGATACAAAAGGTGACACCACTACATGTGGGGGCTCAACAAAAGTAGAAGTGGTGGCCTCTTTACCACCAACGGCATCTGACTTCGTGGCATCAACACCGCGCTTTGGCTCTGCATCAAGTAAAGTGGTGGCCTCAGCACCACCATCTGTATCTGGTATCACGACAGCCTCAACACCGTCATCTTGATCTCCTTTTTGGTGGCATCAGCACCACCGTCCTCAACATCATCATCAGCGGCATCAACACCGCTACTCTGCTCATCTGGTGCTCTTGATTCCTTGTGTGGCTATCGCTCAGATGAGTCGCCGTCGGCTGGCATCCTACCGCTCGTAGTGGTCATGAAATCAGCATCATACAAAGAAGACATGTCACTCAAATAATCACTAGGAGAGGTATCCTCTATAAATTGTACCTGTTCAGACTTCCTCTTTAGATTGTTTGAGTTAGGCTCAATCTGTGCAGGTATGGCAACCTTGCCCTTGATGATATCCCTCATCTCCTGCCGGAACTCATCCATTTCTCGCCGGAAGGTTGTCTGCTGGTCAGAAATCAAGCGGGTGAGGTCATCTAGAGCTAGGTTCTCAAAGGTAAGTGCCTGAGAACCGGAAGTGTTCCCCTGCTGGAAATGAGGTTGCTGCTGGTAGTGGGGAGGATGGGAGTATGTCTGGTGAGGCTGCTGACGTTGCCTCCACTGTTGTCCCTGATAGACGGGATGAGGACCCTGCTGGTATTGCTGGTGGGCATACTGGGGCTGCTGCTGGTGCTGGATGTTCTGATGGCCCTGAGCTGGAGACTATTATTGGGATGAGGTACCACAAGTGGTCCAACGGAAACCGGGGTGATCGCGATGAATCCCGGGCTGTCGTGGGTACCGGTCGTACCAAATCCCATTGACTTCCATCAAGGGTTCCTGCTCATTGAGGTGTGGTGGAAGAACTGCCAGTGGTTGATCCGGCTGATAGACCACCATCTGAGTGTCCTGAGATGGTGGTGGCAGTGAGTAGTGCTGTAGCTGCTGGACCGACTATGCCTGGATATGATGGCCCTGGCGGTACGTGGCAGAGGGCTGGGTGGAGCTGTTACTGCTACTATTAGCCCGAGATCTGGGGGGCTGTGCGGACGTATGTGCTTCTGAATACACAAGATCTATGTCTTCAGGTCACTCATGGTCTTCGTCAACTGGTCCATCTGGGCCAGCCCCTAACTCTGCTTCTTCTCGAGGATCTCGATGCGGTCCAACTTCTCGCTAATGATCCCCATGTCGGCTACTGCGGATTCAGCTTGGGCTGTGGCTGTTGATAGAGTGTGGGGACCAGCATTGATGCGGGCGATCCTCTGAAATGATCCTGCTCCTTGGGGGGCTTCTGTTGTGTGTAGACTCGAGCTTGGGCCATGACTGTCGAGTTTTCTGCCATCCCTTCATAAATGGCCCAAACGTCATCTTCACCGTTGGAAAAATAAGATCCACCACAAGAGGCATTGATAAGCCCCTGCATCTCTGGTGTCAGCCCACAAAAGAAACTCTGAACCAAGTTGTGCTTTGATATGTCATGATGTGGACACCGATCGATGAGCTCTCGAAAGCGATCCCAAGCCACGTGGAACTGTTCATTTGGGATCATTGTGAAGTTGCTGATCATAGCTCGCGCTGCATTGGTCCGGCCAAGAGGATAATACTTATTCAAGTATGCGGTCTGGAGTTGTGCCCATGATGTGACGTACCTTCCAAGGTGCTTCAGCCAGTAGGCTGCTCTATCAGCTAATGAGAATGGGAAGGCAATCATGTTGATCGTGTCCTCATCTATTAATCTGTCGTGGACAGTGCTGCAAAACATCTCAAACTCCTGCAGATGGAGATGAGGCTCCTCGATGGCTAGCCTGTGGGCAACAACTGGATAGTCTACAGGCGAAGCTCAAAGTTCCCAACAATGGGGGGAAGCTGAATCCGTCGGTGAGTGAGGGTCGCGGCTGGGTTGTGCAACTGCCTCATGGTCATCGGCGGTGGCCTCTCCTGGTTAGGTTCTCCTCCTCCTCCTACTGCGTTTGGTATATCACCGCCCCCGCCCCCAGGTCTGTCATCTCTTCCTTCTCGCATCTGCGCTATCTCCCTCATGAGGTCACCCATGAATAATCCCTGGTCTCTGATCTATCTCTGCATAGTCTCCAGGGATGCTAACAATGAGTTGTTGATGGCAGCTTTATCATATAGGAATGGTGGTGGTCTCTGCTCATCTGGGTGTTCCTCTCTGCCGTCCATGTCTTGGGTCTATGCAAAGGCAAATGAACCCATCTCAGGTGCCGACAAATGATTTGAGCTCTGTGTTGCACTAAACTCTGACACTCTTGGACTGATGGAAGAAGAAGGGGGGTCAAGGGGGAACAGGGTGGAAGTGAACTCAGGCTCGGAGAGTGGGTCTGGACTCCCCGAGGTTGTCCTAAATGAATAGGGAGGAGTGATGGATAGCGGTGCTACCAGAGATGGCCTAAGAGATCTCCTTCCCATCATCATGATGATTGAGAAGAGTGAGGTTGAGAAATGAAGAAGGGGGGGCAAAATTGTACACAATTGTGCATGGTTTTTGATCTTGACCTTAATTCAACTAGTCAATCAAACACAATACAAGGGGTTCACCAACTCAACACGTGAAGCCGTAAAGGATCGGCTATTATCTTTGTAGTTTTTAGATTGAATTCAGGCAATTATCTTTGAACGAGTCCTTAAAGCGCTACGCCTATAGGAGAGAGAGTACTACCAGAAAAGAATCACGTACTTGTCCTCCTCCTGTATAACCTGTAGTCTGCACTTTTTGAGGTCCTTGTAATCCTTCCTGGATCCCTACTCAGCCAAAGAAATAGAGGGAGGAAGCCTATAGGCGAGACTGATACTTCGGATCTCTCTCGCAACGGAATCACCCGTGAGCGTGCAAGATCCTTTTCGGACACAAGACGATGAGACATACACCCCCATGAAGGCATGGCCTATGCTCGATACTTCGGACAAGGTCAATGCTCTACACAATAGAGAGTCATCAATGTCGACCAAGCCCTACTCATCTACGTACGATAGTAGCGCCAATACTTCGGAAATCCAAGCGATACACAAGGCAGCCACAGACTGGGTTTTGGGCTCTAATCCTTACGAAGCCGCTCTCTCACTTGGAAGGGGACCTTCCCATGCAACCTGAATACAATTGAAGGCTTTGCTCACCCTAAGCAATGTGTCCAATTAGCTGGTTTTATTTAGGTCAAGTTTTCTTTAGCAATCCCTTTTTTAATTTTTTTGGTGTTATCACTTTTTTGATTCAATTCAATACAAGCTCCTAACGTTTATTTGTATTTTTCCTTGGTTCCTATTTGATCCAAAAACAGAGGAAGAGAGTCGGAAAAACAATGCAAGGCGGCACCAAGATGTAAATCTCACCTTTGTGCTTAAATGATGAATGCAAAGATAGAAGACTTACAATGCCTCCCAGCTCTCTCCATTTGGGATGCAAAACATGAATTTATAAACCTAATCTATATGCGGTATGCAATCCGATGAAATCGCCCTAGGATGAGGATAGACTATTAGCGTGAAGAACTTTTTTCAAAATTTGACAAAGTCCAAAGAATCGAGACTATAGGTTCATGCCAAGTTGATTAAGGTATTTGGATCTAATCTTATGCCAATCAATCCTTAAGCTAGAGCTCAATCACACAAAATAAAGAAAACAAAATCGGAAAACAAAGGAAAAAAATGCGATGAAAAACCGTGAAAATCGCGGTGAGCCTCCAAGTGAACAATCACTTGGAAGTTAGGCCCGAGTGTCCAAGTCTGAATGTACCTGTATTATTACAAATAATGGGTCTCTCTCTCACAACAAATTACACAAATAATGCAGAAAGTAAAGAGCTAATCTACAAAATTTCTGTCTTCTTTGAGTTGGCTATAGCTGGCTTCACGTGGGTGCCCAGGCGCCTAGGAAAAGCCGCCTCCCTCGCTCCGCGGTACCTCGCACAAAGACAACAAAAGGGTGGTCAGATAGCTCAAAAATGTAAGTCGAATACAAGAGAAAACAAGGAAGCAATACTGGTAAATAACTAATCTCAATCAGACAAAATATGACCTATACGTTGTTGCTCCCCGGCAACGGTGCCATTTGATTGATCGAGAATCACTAGGGTCTAAATGTCTCACACAAGGCGGAGATAATAGTCTTTGCGACGATCCTCAAGAAATCCCGGTCAAGTCAACAATCAACCCACAATGTAATATAAAGCAATGGAAAACAAGTGTGGAGTCAAAATTTATTATAACTCTACATAAATGTGTATAGTGTGCAAGTGTGTAGAGGTCAAACACAGGGAGCAAGCAAGACAGATCAGATATAAATGTGCAAAATGTGATATGTGATCAGATGTCTACAAGAAAGCAAATTTTTGTGGGTTTTAAATTTTATAATTTTTTATATTTTTAATTTGGGATAATTATACCCTTAATCCTTAGTAATTTCGCAATAACATTCATAACCCTGCATAATCGCGAATTACATGAGAAACCCCGAGTAATGCTTAACTCTTACATGACATAACCCTGTGTTATGTTCCATTTGAAACACCCGTTATATTCGACGGTTTCCGTTTAAAAAAGACAAAATTGTCTTTAGTAGTCATTTTTATTTACAAATCATGCCATCGTGTCTCTCCATCACTTTCCATGGACTGGCAGCCGACCTCGTCGCACGCAACAGCCTCCGCCTCCAGCAAGGTCACCACCGCGCAAGCCTCTGCAAGCTCAACAGACCTCACCGGACACCTCCCCTGCCTGCAAGATCGACGACCCCCGTCCCCCTGCTGTCGACCTCTGCAGTCCCCCGATCCAACCCTCTGCAAGCCCCCTGTCTTCGTCGACCTCTGCACCCCCCACTCGTCGTCCTCTACAAACCCCTGCCGGTCGACGGTCGAACCTCCCCTCCCCCCCATCGGTCGAATCCCCCCACCACACCGGTCGAACCTCTGCACCACCCCCACCGGTCAACTCCCCACCCATCCCCACGTACCCACCCCCACCAGTCGAACTCTCTGCAACCCCCACGCATCCCCATGTACCCACCTCCCCCACCAGTCAAACCTCTACAACCCCCATCCCCGAGTACCCACCCCTCTCCCCCACCGGTCGAACATCTGCAACCCCCCCTCCCATCCCCGAGTACCCACCCCTCTCCCCCACCGGTTGAACCTCAGTGACTCCCCCCCCCCCCCGCCACCTCCTCAGTGACTCCCTCACCCAACCCCGCATACCCCTCCCCCCTCCCTCACCCATACCCGAGTACCCACCCCTCTCCCCTACCAGTCGAACCTCTACAACCCCCTCCTGCCCCCCACCCATCCCCGAGTACCCACCCCTCTCCCCCACCAGTTGAACCTCTGCAACCTTCTCAGCGACTCCCCCACCCAACCCCGCATACCCCTCCCCCCACCCTCACCCATCCCCGAGTACCCACCCCACCCCCCCAACTGGTCGAACCTCTGCAACACCCCCGCCACCTCCTCAGCGACTCCACCACCCAGCCCCACATACCCCCCCCCGGATTCTCCTGTCGTCGCACGAAGCCCCCAACCCGAACCCCTGGCAGCCTCAGAGCACCCCCAGGCCTCCGCCCCTTCCGCTCGAAGACCCCGCCGCTGTCCTGCAACCGACCCCTCCCTCCCCCCCTGCGACCGACCAGCAAGCCCCCCTTGTTGCTTCCCTCCTCTACACCCGCCCGCCTGTAGATCCACCGCAGCATGCGAGCTCGTCAGATGTTGTCCTTCATCAAGAGTCAGCGATGGATGGATCAAGAGAAAGAGACAAGATACAACTTTTTTATTTAGATTAAATTCCAGCCGTTAGATCGTTGATAGGTTAGATTAACTCAATCATCCGGTTGAATTAACAAAGTAAAGTAACGGAAGGTTACAGGTGTAAGATGGCACGCTTATTCAGGGTGATGAGTGTAATTCGCGATTATATAGGGTTATGAATGTTATTGCGAAATTACTCAGGGTTATGGGTGTAAATATCCCTTTTAATTTTTTATTTATATATTTTAATTTTTTAATTTACAGATTTCATATTTTCTTTTTATATTTTATAAATTTTTTTATGTTTTATAAATAGAATATATACACAATATAAGAAAAGAGAATAATAGAGTATTTAAAAAATAAGGAAAAAGCACCAAAATTCAGAAAATAAAATGTTTTTGGTCTTTTTTTAATTGTTTAATGTTTTTGTGATTTTTATAGATTGTTTTGAATTTTTTGGTATTTTTAAAATCAAAAATACTAGAAAACAGTGAACTAAGCTACCAGCTAAAATTAAAATGAGGATTAAAAATATCAAACAGTGTCCAAAATTCCTCAAATTAATTTTAAATCAAAGATAATAAAACAAAGAAGATTTGTAAATAGAGTTTATATTTTTAGATTTCTAGGAAGATTTTTGGAGTTTTCTAATTTTTAGGGTTTTTGTTATGAAATTTTTAATGATTTTTGGAGTAGAGTTACAAGACACTAAAATAGACTAAAGGTATAGTTTTTTGGAATTTTTAAAAAAGTTTTAATAATTTTTTGGTATTTTCTAATGCAAACGATGCTGAAACTGCATGTTTTTAATTTTTAATAATTATGAAAATGCAAGAAAAATGCAAAATAAAAATATGGCATGGAAGCACAAGTCAACTGAAACTTAACCTAATTTTTTAGTGATTTTTAGCAATTTAAAGATGCATGGAATAAAAACAAACAACAAATAAAAACTACACAGCTAGCAGGGGAACAAAAGTAAATAAGCAAACATCCAAGGGCCACATGCAATTTTTAAACAAAATATATAACTGATAAATCAAGTTCCTAGTTCAAACACAAATAACAATAGCCGCCAAGGCACACAAGCAAATAACCCAATCTCGCGCGTGCCTGGCACGTGCCTGGGAACGATAAATGCAATATACAAAACTTCTAGGGGCTTACATGGAAATTACCCAAAAATGTTACACGTACAGAATACTTCCTAAACTAAATTGAAATAACTAAACCCGCATGGGGTCCAGTGCAAAATCACCACCTCCCCACGTGCACAGATCACGTGAGGTGGCGTGGACTGGACCTTAATGCAAATAAACAAAGTTCGAGGGCCTGGATGAAAATATTACAAAAATATTTAAACTACTAACAAATGTTTCTAGAAAAAATAACAAATACAAAATAGTGCGGGGTAAAAATGCAAAATACCCCTTCGCGCACGATCCAACGGCGGTGAAGAAGCCACTTGACACGTGGCGCGTTCTAGACGGCCGATGACGGTTCGCAGATGAGCGACCACGATCAGATCTCCATGGCTTGATCAACGGCTGGGCTTCTGGGCGATCTAACGATCCATGTACACCTGGAGGCACAGCCTAGATCCGAAGGCCGAGAGGCGGGGACGAAGAACAGGGAAGCGTCGCTGGCGAAGCAAGCTTCCCCGCCCTCAATCAGCAGCCTCCGGCGTTCCTTGGGCTTCAAAAGCGGCCTGCAACCTCCTGCGGTCCTTCTCTTCCTCCTGGTGGCTCCAAAAAACCCTCAGCAACGACCGAGGCTCGCGGGGAAAGGCGACGGAGCTGGGAATCTCCACGGGACTCTGGCGAGCGTTAGAATGAGCCCCATGCTCGAGTTATGCTCCAAATACCTGCAGAAAAGAGTGAGAGGGTCCAGGGAAAAGTGCCTGGACCCCACGGTGGTGGAATGGCGGCGTAGAGCAGTGGTGCGATAAGGGTGGCCGGAGGAGCACTCCGGTGAAGTGGCCGTGTGGGAGATTCAATGGACGAGACTCGAAGATCTGTGGGGGGTAATGATCCTACGGCTACGGCGAACAAGTTGCGAAGAAAATAAAGGAAAAGAGATAGCTGCCTCGATGGTCGAAACAAAGGGTGGGTAGACCTCGACGGCGAGCTCGCCGGAGGTGGTGGAGATGCCTCTGACCTCCTTCGCCTTGGCTGACGACACAAGACTGGAGCTGTCACCTCCAGGAACCTGTGGAGCTCCAGAGAGACGAAGAAAGGTGGACCAAAGGGACTCTAAGGTGTCTCGAAAGTTGGAGGGTCATTATGTATGGTTTGACAATGTGGCTCTGACGCTCCAAAGATCGAGAGAAATGGCACGAATCCCAGCTCCTCGGTCCTAGTAAATCCTAGGGCGTGATTCATAGATGTATGGGGAGAAACAATGCAGAAGGAAGTTTCATGAAATGATGAAAGGGAAAGCCTCAAAAAAATCTTTAAATCGAGGTCAAATAAGGCTCTGACAGGCGCACATGGGGAGGAAAGCCAGTTGACCAAGGTCAACTTGGACTGTCACCTGGTTGGTCCACGTGGACCAACCAGGAAAAATCCCTGATAAATGTTTTGTAAATTCAATTAAAAATAGAAAATGAATTTATTATTTTTAGGTTATAAAATAAAAAATATTTTTTATTTTCTAAGGTATTTTAATATGATTTTAATTATTTTTATGAGATATAAATTTACAAGTTACCTTTTATAGCCTTTATAGGTACATATATCTATATATTTTAATAATTTATTTTTATTTTGTATATTGAATTTACTCATTTTGTTTATCATGTTATAAATTTCTAGAATATTTTTATACACTTAAAAATATTTTTATTTTATTTTTCTGAGGTATTTTGTACACTTAATAAAATAGAAGTGTTAATAATATAGGTATATGTACAGGTATTATACCTATGTAAGTTATATACAAGTATTTTATTTTGTATTTTCTTTAGGTTTTTATTCTGATTTTAATGTACACATAAATTATAAATAATATTTACAAAATTATAAAAATATAAAATGGTAAAAATAATGAATAAATAATAAAATGAATATTTTAATCTGTACAAGTATACAATATGGGTCCAAAACTCAACTTTCAAACCGTAGCTCAGCCAAATGCGAAACCACTGCCATTAAATATCTTATTTAAAATTATATACAATTAAAGAAGTGAATTTGATACATTTCGAGCTTTTATTAGGGAGATACAGGTCTGGGAAGTTGGGATTCTGGAATTTTGTTCAGATCATAACTTTTTATCTGTACATTATATTTGAGTGAAATAAATTTTGTATTTTTATTCATTTAATTATCTACAACTTTCATGTACCAAGTTTCTTTATTTGGAGTATAAAAAGTGAAACCAAAAATTAGCCCCAAAATGAATAAAGAATGAAAAAAATGAATAGGTATTTGGCCCTTATCTCCTCCTACTTTATTCCTTGTCGACCTAGTTATCAAGATACCTAGGTCTCGGGGTTTTGGGTCATAAAATATTTACAATATTTTATTCTTTTTCTTTTCTTTTATTTATTCTATAATTTTGACTTTAAAAACAGTAATTTATACACTATTTACATGCACATGCATGGATGCTAAGATGCTGGAATTAAGGGTATTTACACGCATTTGCCGGGTTTTTTTGAGGCCAAAATGATAGAATAAAGATCATTAAATGTGGATTCATCATGGTCGTCCTGCACACACTACGTGGTGGCCTCCTCTCCTTCTCCCTTCCATGCCTCTTTCGTAGGGCCCCGTACATGCAACTGCCGCACGCTACCCGCACCTTCCGCCCCTCAGCAATCATCCCACGACTCCTCCTGCAATTGCGTGTCTCGCGCTCGAGCCCATAACCACCTCTCTTGCTGTTGATCCGCCCCTCTCTCTCCACTCCTTGCCTCTCTCTTCACCACCCACCCCCAAGACCCGACCTCCTCTCTCAACCATCTCCTCCACAACATCAACTCAACTCATCCCACCTACAACAACCCATAAATAAGACTCCATCGCTGACGTCGACACCTGTCTTCCATTCTTGAGAGAGAGCCCTAGTCCTTGTCTCGTCCATGGTGACAACATGAATAAGGTGATTTGAGCGACGACGAGCTCAACCATCTCCGACTGTAGTGAGATCCAAGGAGCCTCACAACTCCTTGTTGCAGCTTCCGCACGAGCTACTCGAGCTTCGAAGGGTGTCGCCGTCCTTCTTGAAGCCACGACCGGAGCCAACCTTCTGTCGCTCCACCCCCAGGAGAACCCCCTTTCAACGACCTTCATCGTCTTCATCCATCGACACTGCCCTCGGGCAGTTGAACAATGAGCTCCTCTAGTCCATACCCTTTCGCAACTTCACCTCCTTGCTCCACCCCTCCTCTACGTCGCATCTCGACCCACCATCCACTCACTGTCCATCTCTCCTAAGCCCCGATCTTCCTTCTTCCTCTTGCCTTCGATAATGAGCACAACTGCCTTGCATCACACCCGGCAGCTCTACCCGCCCTCTCCTTCCTACGTGCTCCAACCGAGCACACCCCCTCGTACCTCTTTGATGTCACCTCCGCCTCAACCTAAGCTCCTGCTCCTTTACATCATAGCTGCCAGGAGCAACCACGCCACCGTAGAGGACCGATACCTTGAGCTATGTGCCTCCACCGTCGTGGTTCTCGATCGCTTTCAGCTGATCGCCTTCTTTGACGACGTGCCCCTCATGACTCGACCAAGCCCGCTCCACCTGTGACTTTGGGAAGGTTGTTCATCGCTTGGAGCAGCGACCACCAAGTTCCGCCCATCTCTGCTCTGCTATTCACGCCTCCGCTGCCTCGAACTTCGTGCCACTGCCCCAGCCCTTCCCTCACCATGTGAGGAGCATGTGCTGGGCAAAACGAATTGCAGGACACTCCGTCCATCTTCAACAATCACACCCATGCCCTCCCTAGCCAGGGCACGTGCGAGGCACATGCCCTTTGGAGAATTTGCACGAATGCCCCTCCTCTACTCCATAATTACCAACAAGTCCCCGCTAGTCAGACGTCACGCGCAACGCATGCCACCCCTAGGAAAATTGCATGAAAACCCTCTTGAGTTTAGGTAATTAAAGAAGCACAATATTGTGCTATTTTTTAATATATATTTGCATTTAGAACTTTGTGCTTGCACATCTGTTTGATCTCATTTTATCATATTTTTATCATTCCAAAAATTTCTCATTGTAGAACCACTCATGTTATATCTTGTGGATGTTTGATTTCATTTTTTGATCTATGGTTTATTGAATATAATTATTTTCGTGAAACATTGCATATTTTTCCCACTATGTGAACATTAATTTGTAATAAATCATCATTGCTCCAAAAATCCCAAAAATTCAAAGTAGGTAGATTTCTAAAAGAAAGAATAGGAATCAGAGACCTCGTAAATCAAAGCTGGATTGCCTTATAAGAGAAAGAGGAGTGGGAAAGAGCACTTCTCTTTTCTAAGTACTACCTTCTGATGAGTACTCGCGTAGAGCAATCCCTGTCATCTTATAGTTCCAGGAAGGCTATGGAAAGAGAGGTCCGGAGCAAGAGGAAGGGCATTGCCTTCACACCGACTCATGAACGAATGAATGTAGCAGAAGAAGTAGCAATCATTGAATCGATTCAATTGGCGGATAATGAGGTGTTATGTGTTGACATACAAGATGATGTAGACTCCAGAAATGATGATTCATATAACTTAGAAATCAATGAAATATGCTTTAATTCACCCGAATCCCATGATGAAGATTAATCGTAAGTTCATTAAGTTATAGAAGATAACTCAGAAATGTTCATTAATAACTTTGTAATTAACTATTACATCATCATTATCATTTTGGCAGGTTTTGGATGTGGCGACTCTCATGGATCTCAGCGATCCACTCATCCATCCTCTTCAGACCCACCTTCTTCTAATAGGCAATCGACCATGTCTATTACTTTAGAGTCACTTCCTGATGAGACTCGACGGGTCATAGCCTACTATGAGTTTTTTAGTTATCCTCCTCCTCCCTTTTATGGAGGTGTATATGGAGAGCCATCTTACATAGCTGCTCTTGCTACATGCCCGGTACATGTACCAGCATAGACCTCGATGGATTCTGGTTCACCTTCTTCTGCACGTCCGAGCATCCGCGTACGTTTACCCACTGGAGATGGGCAGACTTCGAAGTCCTACCCATTATTGGAGGTTACTGCGGATGGGAGGTACGATTTTTATAAATTTTCTAAATTTAATTTCATATAAATAAATCTTATCATTTTAACTTTCATATTATTTGAAAATTTTACAAAATATGCATGGATTTTTTGAATTGCAACAAGGTGGAAAAGGATATTACCAACATAATCAAGACACATTTGACTAGCATGCAATTTCGTTGGTGTCGCATTCCTGCTACCGAGCATGAGAGATGGTTTGAAATTTTTCTGGTAAGTATAATGTTTTAGTGCATTCATTTAAATTTGTTGCTAATCTTGAACCTAATATTTTGCAATACTTTTTTAGAGTAGGTATCGTTCAGTTTCTGATCTGGGAAAAGAAGCTTATCGTCGAGCATTTATTCATTTGGTGGAGAAGAGAATGAGCGATACTTTTTTCAAGGCAAGGAAAGACTCACATGCAAAGACGAGATGCAAGGAGAAGAATTTTGAGGACATGAAGAGGTTCCTACCAACATGGTGCACTGATGACACGATTTTGCTATTCGGGTTAAGGAATATCTCAGGTCGTTGCGACCCGAATTGCAAGGCGCAATCAATTAAGAAAAATAGACCATCAAACAAAGAAATAAAGCAATCAAAATGTGGTAAGCGGTCTTGCTAGTTTATTTTACCTGGTATAGCTACTAGGGTCGATGACATGGAGCAAGGGATGGAAAACCTACTACGTAGTCAGAAAACCAAGAAACGAAAGAAATTGGTGGTTTTTAATTTTTCAAAATTTTTTTATGATTTTTATAAAGAGAAAAGGAATTAAAGAAATGTAAAAAGCAACAATCAAACAATTATTTAAAGGCCAAAAAATACTAAAAAAATCAAAAAAATGTATTCGAATTTTTAAAATAATAAAAGTGTTTTTGTGAATTTTATGGGGGTTTTCTGATTTTTAATTAATTTTCTAAAAATCAAAGAAAGTCAAAAACAGAAAATAATGTACAACTGGGATCTATAGGGAAACTAAAATTACTTAAAATGCCTATAAAATCCTAATAGTATTTTTATGTGAAACTACATAATAAAATCTACCTATAGAAGAAGAAAACACATTTTTTGATTTTTTTTGAATTTTTAATGATTTTTATAAGATTTTTACTATTTTTCAATTTTTACGGGTTTATAAAGGGGAATAAAACAAAAATTACACAAAAACTCAAATAACACAAAACACACAATTAGAAATTATTTTGGAATTTTTAGAGATATTTTAATATTTTTATATAATTTTTCAAGACAAATAGGGACGTTTTTTTTATGTTTTTGATTTTTAGAAAAAATAAACAAAAACAAAACCAAACCCAAAATTCACCAAAATTCCTACACAGTGGCAGGAGCTACGTATTAAAATTTCATGATTTTTAGAGCAAATTCGATATTTATTTAATCAAAGACAAAGCACACAGCTCATAGGGACCAAAATGCAATTAAAATAAATCCTGAAACCAAAAAGTAACATGCAGAAAAAACCTAGCGTCAAGTCTGTAAATTTTCCATCAAAATCCGCACATGTCGCAAAACAGCATTCACAGGGGCATATTTGCAAATATGAAACTAAAACTTCAATCAATAACAATAAAGAAGTTCAGGGAATAGAGTGCAAATATCCTAAAAAAACATGTAAGAAGCACGTGGGACCACACATGTAGGACTAAAGTGCAAATAGGAAAAACTACAAGTACTGAAATGCAAATTGGTTTAACTGTGTATTTCATTTTACAGACTAAAATGGAAACTAAAATAAACGCATGGTAGAAAGTGCAATATACCCATGGGCTGTACGTGAGAAGCGCTTGGGGGATAGGTGTCAGCTGCTGGTAGGACGTGATCGTGCGGCTCTGCTCCTCTGCGACGGTTGATCGGACGGTCAGGGAATGTTCCCTACGTGTGGCACAGATCTGTCAGATGGCATCAGATCAACGGTCAAAAAGCTGCTTCGTTGGACGGCTCAAATGAGATCTGGAAGGCTGCTATGCATCCAATGGCAACGGAAGATGGTGGACGAACAGGACCCTGGTGGACTTCGATCGGTGATCTGGGCGAATCCGTCCAGTCGATCGGACTATCAATGGGTCGAGCACCTCCGAGGAGGCGCTCCGCATCGAGTCATGGGCTCTGATTGCCCGACAGATGGTCAGATGGTCAGGACGGTGGAGCTGGGGGCTGGGGGTTGGGGTTGCTCCGTCGAGCAGCTGAGAAGATGATGGGGCTCCTCACGGCTCCAAATGACCTGCAATTTAAAGCTGAGACTCGGAGGCACACTTCGGTCCAGGTTATTAGAGAAATAGACCAAAGAAGCAACAGTGGATGGTATTGATTTCCGATGGTCGTGACTGAATGAGATCGGGGACCTAATCCTAGTGAATCGAGCCAAGATCAGGGTGATCAGGCTGGGTGGGAAGGTGTAGGGTGAGCGTGTAGGTCGATCTGAATGGGTAGATGAAGGGGACGAAGCTTTGACCGGCATGTCAGAGCTGGCGGAGCGACAGCGACATACAAAAGAAAGATAGATCAAATGACCTATTTCATCAACGTCTTGTTATAGAATCAGGTCCAGTCCTTACTTAATTCGAGCCCTGCGACGGCGAGCTTATTATAGCGCGAGTAGATCAATTCTTGTAGGTAGGCATTTCTTCGCTTCTATCTTCCAGGTAAAAAGTCTATCGAACTCCGGGGAAGAATTTCAGGGCATAGACTCAATGCAAGTCCTAGTTCGGCATGGGAGTCATGCCTGCAACCTCAGAAAGCCATGTTGAAGACACCATAGTCTCCGTGAGGGCCTAGAAAAAGACCCCCTTGCCAAGAGCATTCTCAACCTTGTTGAAGTGAAGACCTCTCTCTCATAAAGCAGCTTTCTTTATAATAATAACTGGCTTTTTTTCTTCTAATCTCTTTTCTTTTTCTATGCGGCTCTGGCTCTGGCTACCTTTTTCATGGATTTTTCCACTTCTTGACAGCCAAACTAGAAAAATCTTAATAACAACGAGTAACATCTAAGATGATGAAAGGCATGATTGCATCGCCTAAAACAACCTCTTTATTCACTTTCCTCTCCTATCTCATACTATTTCTCAGGTTGTGGGCGAGTCGTACAAGACAAGGAGGAGAGCGGTGCGAAGTTAGACTAGAGGGGAGATCCGAAAAACAAAGCCCACAATCGGCCCACTAACTAGGGCTCTTTCCTCAGAAGACATATCAAAATACATTTATGGAGAAGAGACGCGGAAGGAAGATGCTTAGGTTTTTTCCAGGGTCAACGAAAAAGAAATACTCTTCCCTCTTTTCTATCAAATTGATCATAACCACTACCTATATTCCACAAAATTGTGCACCACAAATAGGAGCTAATGAATAGCCCTGTGATTCCATAGAAAGACATTACTATTCCTTGTGGAAAATCAAATGATTTGTTGATCGGGGAATACAGATCTCATATTCCTACTAAGATAACTAGAAGTTTCAACCACTCAAAATCCTAGCGAACCTAGGATACATGCTAAGCAAAAAAGACTTGTTTTTCTGCCTTATGCCATATATTTGATGATCGCCAGTTCATATTAGACTATACCTGAGTGCGCATTCTATCTGAGTTAGAACTTGGATTTTTCGAGTTCATTTATTTATCAAGTGTGAATTCAGGCCTCAAGCGAGAACTACAGATAACACGATTTTTCTCGCGCATTCTTGAGACTAGGTTATGCGCACTTTCTGACTCTTCTTAGTACCTCTTTATGTGAGGTGGTCAAAAATAGGTAGTTTTTCTCCAAGATGAAAGTAGAATTCCAGAAGACTGGGGGACTAAGGAAAAAAGATGGAGAGAAAACCTGGAAGTCTCACTGAATAAGCGTGGATAAGCTAAGCCCTTGCTTATATATACTGCTCTGGAAAGTCCCTTAAGGTAAGGGAAATTCTCTCAATCCTCTCAAAAGTGCCCTTGAAAGTCGTGATATCTAAGGCAGCTTCCTCTCCCTTCGCCTTTCGTCGAACACTCCTGACCTCACTGCGAACCCAGTACTAGACTCTGGGGAAAGTGAGAGCCTACTTCAAGTTCTAGTACAGGAAAGTAGATATATAAAACATCTCAAATCATGGTCAGACCAATGGGAAATGGGTCATCCTCTTCTTTGACATTAGCCTGTCAACTCTGAACTCCTTCTGTCGACATTGTCCGAGCATACTTTGTCATCAGTTCCTGACCGGCCGATGAAGTAATGTCTTGACCTAGACTTTTACTCTCTACTTCCTAGCTCGTACGATTGAGAAAGACTGGGATACGATGTCGAAGCTTTTCACTGGAATTGGGTAGTTTTCTTTGTGCCTTCGACTAGCGTCTACGCTGCGATGCCTACCGCTCTGGTCCGCTGAGCCATACTGCTCGAAAGACTCGGGAGGAGCTATATTCGCAGCTATATTTTCTGTTTGATATAAATAGTGATAATTATCAATTCTAAAAACAAACTTGATATTCAAATCTTTGCTATAGTTTTTCCAATTTTGAATTATATAAAATAAAGAAATCAAAATGTCGAGCGAGTCGACCTTTTCTAGATGGTCAAGGAGTTCAGGTAGTGGAGAGTCAGAGAAGGATCATCAGTTATCGGCCTCATTTTCTCTGGCAAAGTAAGCAGTTATCTCTCCTTTAAGTCAAGTTATGGGAAGCAGTAGATCAAATACGTGAAAGGTGAATAGACTGAAGGGCGTCTTTCTTGTAAGAGACTTCGCAGCTTGAGGTAGACCTCGACTCCCCTCTCGAAGGTTTTTACGGAAGGGCTCCTTCTTTTCTTTTGAAGCTGGGTGGTGCGAGCTTCCCCACTCAAACATGATAATTAGGGGTCTAGTCTAGTCCACCATCAAGAATCTGCTTGATCCCGATGTGAAGCCGGTCAAGATCTATGTATAACCCTGAGGGTCGCTCTGAAGCTATAATGAAGGTAAGGAAGGAGGAGCAATAGATACATCTTCTCATTCCTGGTCTCACCATGAAAAATAGACTAGCTAAAGCAACTACATAGTTCTCAGTTATATATCTAAGGCGCTGAGCCAAGTCGAGTCCAACTATATATCTAGATATCTAAGGTAGTGAGGCTAATCGATGCCCTTCCTTCATCCTCGTCTTCGTTAATGGAGACTACTCGTACTCGTAGGATTTTCGCGCTTTTTTTGCCTTTTTCCGTCAGGCCCCAGTATATAGAACAATATATGACGCTGCTGCAAATTGAGGCCCTTCTCTCTTCTGCCTTTTCCTATTCAGGTTGGCTGAGACACTAGTCTTTCAGTTCTTCGTCTACCCCTCAGCCCTGCGAGACTGCCCGCTCTGGCAAGAGGGAAATCCTAGACAAAAATTCCGGACTATCAATTCTAAGGCCATTACAGACTAACTACTTCCCAAGGTACATATATATCCTATACTTGAAGGCGGAAAGCAAGGGCCCAAACAAATTTCCCTTAACTTGTAGCACCTCCCTCGAGTCCTTCTCGGAAAGCCATTATTGATGACGGGGCTTCGATGTTATTAGTTCAAGCCTGGGAAACTGCTGCGAAGGAGGGAAGAGGGTCTTAGTGGGCACGTCGGCCACTGCCTTCATTCCTTGATGATGATGGAGTTAGTTATCTTATCTACTTTCCTAAGGGTCTAATATATAACTGGGAAGACTGCTTTTCTCGAGAATAGTCCAAGAGCAAGCCAAGCACCATCGCCTTACCTAGTCTCGAAGCGATTGAGTGTAGGTGATGTAGTAGGCCAATGCCGAAGCGAGAGAGATGTCTTTCCCACGTAGTTATATGTTGCTCCCCTCCCAGTGAGAGTCTAGTAGGTAGTGTGAGTGAGTTGTCATTTTCGTCCTTTCTCCTTATCCGCAAACTCTTATGCCTAGCTCCCTCACCCATTAATAACTGACCTTTGGTTGGTACGGTTCCCGGGAGGTGATTGGGGAAGAGCTGCATGAGGTGGGCAATCTCGCTGCTGAGTCTTCAAGTGGCTACCTGAACCTTTCCTCATCTGGCAACCTGAGGACTAGCACTAACCTAGCACTCACTGAGCTTGTCTCTTCCAAGCCCAGAGAAGAGGCCCTTTCTTGAGGCTACTACTCTTCTTGCTTAATCCTATTCGCGGGTTGAGAGTCAGAGTAGATATATATTGCTTTCGAGATCCTCTTTGATGACCACTTCAGCCCGGGTCTCACTCATACTCGAGAGCACAAGCACACAGGTCGGCCAAAGGAAATGGGAGAGCATTGGATATCTGTATGACCTATACATACTCTTATTTGTATTATAGATATTCCGAGAATCCGCAGTACGTCCTGCTTTCCATCAGTCGGGAGGGGAAATAATGCATGCGCTTGGCCGCCCTAAGCTTATGCCCCTAGCTCTAATTGCAAAGTTCATTCTCTTCGCCTTTGAGTTTAGTCATCAGGGTCGAATTTCCCCTGTGTCTCATCCGTAATTGTAGTTTCGTCACCCTAGTTGAACCGTCAGGCTTTCTTGGTGGCTCCATCCAGTCTTTTCTCTCTCCCCGTGCAGCGGTCCAACCGTGCCCAATCTCCCAAATTCTTATAGTATTAGATATCAGATTATAGGTCACCTTAACAACGACATACTTGAAACTGCATTTCACTTTTCGTCCCATACGTAGTTCTTCAACCGCACGGAGGTGGATCTTTCACTTGAAATGCGAAGGTCCCACCAGCTTTTGATTAGTATTTATTCCTCGACTCGAAAGGTGCAGGGATGAAGTCGTTATTTGCTCGTCTACTTAGCCTTGGTGCTTGCTTATAGACAACTCCTACGACTGTGGATTCTTGGAAAATCACCAGCACACCCTGGGGACAGACTATGGATGTTTTTTACAAGCAGCAAGACAACTTTATAGATAGAGACACCTAGGATTTATCTGTCGATTGAACGTCACAGGTAAGTAGCCTCTGGTACTCGTCGATTTGTTTACCGTTAACAAATGAGTAGTTCCCGAAACAGGAGGGCTTTCATCTTCCAACAACCCCCACGGGGGTTGTTTATTTCTTTTCCCATCCCCGGCCCTCACTGGGACGACAATGGATGATTTGCCCTGGAACCAAAGCCTCATTGCCCTGGCTGTTTGCCCTAGGCAGGTTAGGACGAGTGAACCGTACTGACTATTGGCTGACCAGACCTCTACCGCTGAGGAGTGAAGTCTTCCCAGACCATTAGAGGAGAAAGAAAGCACTCCGCACCCTGCTCCTATTATATATTTCGGCTTGCTCGTCCACTAATACAAGGGGATGCGATGCGAAAAGAAGACCAGCTTGGACCCACCGAGAACTCAAAGCAACCAACTAGTAGAAAAGGCCTTGCCAGCTGCCATGCTTTCTTTCAACAGGACGTAGCTCCCGAGAATGAGTAAAAGAACTTAGTGATGCGGAAAGAGATCATCAACTGACACTCTAGCCTGCCAGTCCAAAACCAATTATTCAGTTAGAATCATCAACTGCTTTCGACTAGATTAAACCGGGTTTGATAACTATATCCATCTCATATCACCATCCTCGGCAATTGTGGGCATTTCAAAATGCAAACTATTAACAATTAACACACTTTCCAAGCTCTAATATAAACTCAGAATTCGGGAAGGAGATGAATGCAGTATTGTCAAAGGGTTGGAGCTAGGAATTCAGAAGGGGAAGACTTCAAAGATGAAAGGTGGGATGATCCCGCGGGAAAGGCTGACTTATGATTGCAAAGCTGGAAGAATAGAATGTTAACTAATAATCGCGTCTGATTCCCTTACTTATGAAAAATCAATAAAGAAGATACTATAGGAGGCCAGGAAAGAGTGAGTGTTAGAGACTTTCAGAACATTCTAATACACCTTTCTCGTGATGCTCACCTGATGGCCTTCCCGAAAGTCTATCAGGAGAATGCAATCGACTCGAAAGTCTTAATGAAGTGTTGAGCCCAGAAGCTAAGTCAGACTCAAGGAGATATGGATATGAAGATCATGTTCCAATCTCAGCTCAACTACTACATATGAAAGTCCACATCTCATCTCATTCTTTCCCAGGAATTCATCATGTTCTTCAGGGTTAGGATTTAGTTAACCGTTGATTTTTAATTCGCTCTTTGAAGAGTCTTCCCACAACTACAACTAATAGTAGAGGGGAATGAGTAAATTTCGTGATCCCCTGAGGTAAGGGGAACTCACTATCTATCTATTTCTCATCTGCTTTCCATGCCTTTCCGAAGAGGTGAAAGTTGATTGCGATTGATTTTTGAGGTATACTGGAGAAATGCAGGATTATGCTGTAGAATTTTCCTCAGAAATAAATAAGCATGTGACAATGATGGTCTTATAGTAAGTTTGAATCTTTATGGTCGGGCTCAATGATAACATAATTAACACGCTTCTTATCTCATCTCCTATAATCACTATGATAGGTTTAGGCCATCGATGGGTGAGGGTTTAGATTTTCTACTTATGTTCTCTAAGATTAAGCAAAAGTTAAATCCTCCTCTCATTTGATTGTATGAATTGTTACATTCAGGTGATAAAGATGGCTAATAGAGAATGGATCTACAAGTATGTAGTAGATGGACGTGTTATAGATACCTTTCAAAGAGTTGTTGAAGAATTTGTAGATTTTTCTTATGCACAAGGTTCTTGTGTCGTGGATTCATATGGCATTATCTTGTTTCCGTATCAAAAGTGTTGTTTAATGAAGAAGAGTTCTAAAGATGAAACTTAGTTGCGTCTTTACAAAAATAGTTTCATGGAAGGATATCAGATTTGGTAGAGGTATGGTGAGGACTTCGAGGATATGATGAATGAGTCTAAAGAAGCAGACAATATTAACCCATTTGTAGATATAGTTATGAACGTTGCGGATCCTGATTTTAACACTTCTTGTCTATATGACGAGGAAAGATATGGAGAGTCTGCAAGCTTCTACGAGCTATTGAAAAAAGCAGAAGAGCCATTGTGGTTGGGTTGTAAGACATATTCAAAACTCTTCACAATTTCAGATCTTCTATCGATGAAAATGGAGTATAATATGACTGATTATAATTTTGATGTCATGCTTAAATTATCAAGAAAATATTACCAAAAGATGCCGAATTAATAGGTAATTATTAAAAAACCAAGAAGATGATACGGAAGATGGGTTTAACTGAAGTTAAAATAGACTCTTGTATAAATCATATTTTATGCTACGGTGAACATCGGCATTTGATACGTTATCCGGAATGTGATGAGGCAAGATTCAGAAATCAAGTAAGAGTGGCACAAAAAGCTCAAGAAAGATTTTACGTTATTTTCCATTGATGTCGAGATTAAAACGGGTATATTAAGGAAACGACGAAAAATATGACATGGCATGCAGAACATATAGTTCATGAGTACATGGAGCATCCATCCGAGTCTCATTGTTGGAAAATATTGATGTCAAAATTTCCTTTGTTTTCAGAAGAAAAAAATTACGTTATAGGTTTACGTACAGACAGGTTTAATCCTCATGAAAGAAGTAAAGATCATTCTTACTGGCAAGTAATGACAACACCATACAATATATTCCCAGGGTTATGTAATAAGGGATAATTTATATTTCTATCTTTGTTGGTGCCAGGACCTACACATCCAGGAAAATACATCGATGTGTATTTACACCCTCTTATAAATGAGCTGAAAATGTTATTGATTGATGTAGTGGATACATATGATGCAAATAAAAGTCAAATCTTTAATATGAAAGTTTCTCTACTCTAGACTATAAATGACTTCCTGGCATACGAAATATTATCTGGTTGAAGTACGCATTGACGTAAAAGTTTTCCATATTGTATGGAAGGTACAAAATCATTCCACCTTCAACACGATCAAAAACCTAGATTTTTTTATTGTCACAAAGGTTTTCTTTCAAATAATTATCCCTATCGAAGACAAAAGCAATCATTTAAAAATAATACCATCGATCTTACAGATCCTCAGACAATTAAGACCGACGAAATGATATTATTAAGTTTAGACAGAAATCAAGTGAAGTTCGTCTACGAATGGACAAGTAAATTGAAGTTCCCAGACGGATATGCAATAAATTTCTCAAATTTGGTTGACTTAAAGAAGTTCTCATTTAAGGGAATGAAGAGTCATGACTATCATATTTTCATGGAAATACTGCTACCGCTAGTGTTCAAAGGATTGTTAAAGAAAAATGTTATAGACAGTCTATCAGATGTCAGCAAATTTTTCTAGGTTCTCTGCTCATCACAGGACACCGGATGGAGATGGATTTTTTTGAGAAAAATATTCATGTGATTATGTGCAATTTGGAGAAGATATTTCCGTCATTATTTTTTGATTCAATGGATTATCTGATGACTCATCTTCCATACAAAGCAAAAGTTGGAGGGTTCGAAAAATATCGATGGATGTATATATTTGAAAGGTATTTCTAAATATTAATTCCTTTTTTAGTCTTTTGATATATGAATAAAAACACATACATGTTTTAAATAGGTTCATGTTCTTTCTGAAAAGAAAGGTCCGAAATAAAAGTAAAGTTGAAGGATCAAATCAGTTCGCAATATATTTATAAGGAAGTCGCAACATTCTGTGCTAGGTATCTTCTGAAAGATGTGGAGACTATCCACAACAGATTAAGAAGGAATGAGATAATTTACTATGAGAAAGAACCTCGTATACTCAGCTCATTGGAAAGGCTAAGAAACATCTATTATCGAAACAAGAGAAAGATGCTGCAGAGCTATACGTATTAGATAATTACGTGGAAATAACATCATATGTTTAGTACATCTCTGTAATACTTTATATATACATATGTAAATTTCCTTCCACATATTTCTAATGTTTCTTGCACTTATTTTAGATAATTTAGAAGGAAAATTGTCGAAGAAAATCCTATATATTAAGATGATGAAGTTGTGAACAAATATAGGAATCAATTTTCGGAATGGTTTAAGAACTGAACAAAACAATTGAATGGTGGTAATACACAAATATTAAAATATTTTATAGAAGGTCTGGTTTATAAGATCCGATCTAACAACTCTTGTTGCAGTAAAGGTTATCGGTTTCATATCGTTAATTCTGGTAGATATTTAATAACTCGGAATTACAAAGTGATGGTTCGTGGATCATGTTATGAGGAAGATCATTCGGAATTCTATGGAATATTAAAGGAGATGCTGGAAGTAAATATAGTATTCCATTCTATAATAAAATAGTTGTCTTTTTGTGTGACCGGTACAACCTCAACGGAGGCGTAGTTATCGACAAGAGAAATAATATTATCGATGTGATACCAAGAAAATTTATATGCAAATTTGAACCCTTCATTTAGCGTCTCAAGTGGACCAAGTTTATTATCTCCCACAAGTGTCAAAGAAGAGAAAAAGCGTCGAATCTTTTAGTGTCATGAAGATAAATTTTCGAGGTTGTATTCCTAATGAATACACTCATCTTATTATAGATGAATCATTCACACCGACTCATGAACGAATGAATGTAGCAGAAGAAGTACCAATCATCGAATCGATTCGATTGGCGGATAATGAGGTGTTATGTGTTGACATACAAGATGATGTAGACTCCAGAAATGATGATTCATATAACTCAGAAATCAATGTAATATGCTTTAATTCACTTGAATCCCATGATGAAGATTAACCGTAAGTTCATTAAGTTATAGAAGATAACTCAGAAATGTTCATTAGTAACTTTGTAATTAACTATTACATCATCATTATCGTTATGGCAGGTTTTAGACGTGGCAACTCTCATGGATCTCAGCGATCCACTCGTCAATCCTCTTTAGACCCACCTTCTTCTAATAGGCAATCGACCATGTCTATTACTTTAGAGTCACTTCCTGACGAGACTCGACGGGTCATAGCCTACTATGAGTCTTTTAGTTATCCTCCTCCTCCCTTTTATGGAGGTGTATATGGAGAGCCATCTTACACAGCTGCTCCTGCTGCATGCCCGTTACATGTACCAGCATAGACCTCGATAGATTCTGGTTCACCTTCTTCAGCACGTCCGAGCATCCATGTACCTTTACCCACTGGAGGAGGGCATACTTCGGAGTCCTACCCTTTATTGGAGGTTATTGCGGATGGGAGGTACGATTTTTATAAATTTTCTAAATTTAACTTTCATATAAATAAATCTTATCATTTTAACTTTCATATTATTTGAAAATTTTACAAAATATGCATGGATTTTTTGAATTGCAACAAGGTGGAAAATGATATTACCAAAAATGATATTACCAATATAATCAAGACACATTTGACTAGCATGCAATTTCGTTGGTGTCGCATTCTTGCTACCGAGCATGAGAGATGGTTTGAAATTTTTCTGCTAAGTATAATGTTTTAGCTCATTCATTTAAATTTGCAGCTACTCCTTAATCTAATATTTTGCAATACTTTTTTAGAGTAGGTATGGTTTAGTTCCCGGTCTGGGAAAAGAAGCTTATCGTCGAGCATTTATTCGTTTGGTGGAGAAGAGGATAGGCGATACTTTTTTCAAGGCAAGGAAAGACTCGCATGCGAAGACGGGATGCAAGGAGAAGAATTTTGAGGACATGAAGAGGTTCCCACCAACATCGTGCACTGATGACACGGTTTTGCTACTCGGATTAAGGAATATCTCAGGTCGCTCTGACCCGGATCGCAAGGCGTAAGCAATCAAGAAAGCAGACCACCAAACAAAGAAATAAAGCAATCAAAATGTGGCAAGCGATCTTGCTAGTTTATTTTACCTGGTATAGCTACTAGGGTCGATCACAAGGAGCACGAGATGGAAAATCTACGAAGTAATCGGGAAACCAAGAAAAGAAAGAAAATTGATGGTTTTTAATTTTTCAATTTTTTTTATGATTTTTATAAAGAGAAAGAATTAAGGAAATGTAAAAAACAACAATCAAACAATTATTTAAAGGACAAAAAATACTAAAAAAATCAAAACAAAAATGTTTTTGTGTTTTTAAAATATTAAAAGTGTTTTTGTGAATTTTATGGGGTTTTTCTGATTTTTAATTAAATTTCTAAAAATCAAAGAAAGTCAAAAACAGAAAATAGTGTACAACTGGTATCTAAAGGCAAATTAAAATTACTTAAAATGCCTATAAAATCCTATAGTATTTTTGTGTGAAACTACACAATAAAATCTACCTACAAAAGAAGAAAACACATTTTTTGATTTTTTATGAATTTTTAATGATTTTTATAAGATTTTTACTATTTTTCAATTTTGTAGGTTTTATAAATGGGAATAAAACGAAAATTGCATAGAACCTCAAACAACATAAAACACACAATCAGAATTTTTTGGAATATTTAGAGATATTTTAATCTTTTTAGTTATTTTTTCAAAACAAATAGGGATGTTTTTTATTCTTTTGATTTCTAGAAAATAACAAACAAAAACAAAACCAAACCTAAAAATCACAAAAATTCCTACATAGTGGCAGGAGCCATGTATCAAAATTTCATGATTTTTGGAGCAAATTTAATATTTATTTAATCAAAGACAAAGTACACAGCTCACAAGGATCAAAATGCAATTAAAATAAATCCTGAGATCAAAAAGTAACACGTAGGAAAAACCTAGGGTCAAGTCTGTAAATTTTCCATCAAAATCCGCACATGTCATAAAACAGCATTCACAGGGGCATATTTGCAAATATGAAAACCAAAACTTCAATCAATAACAATAAAGAAGTTCAACGTATAGAGTGCAAATATCCTAGAAAAAAACGTAACGAGGCACGTGGGTCCACACAGGCAGGACTAAAGTGCAAATAGGAAAAACTACATATACTGAAATGCAAATTGGTCTAACTGTGTATTTTATTTTACCGACTAAAATGGAAACTAAAATAAATGTAGGGTAGAAAGTGCAATATACCCATAGGCTGCACGTGAGAAGTGCGTGGGGGACAGGTGTCAGCTGCTGGCAAGACGTGATCGTGCGGCCCCGTTCCTCTACGACGGTTGATCTGACGCTAAGGGAATGTTCCCTACGTGTGGTGCAGATCTGTCAGATGGCGTCAGATCAATGGTGAAAAAGCTACTCCGCTGGATGGCTCAGATGAGATCTGGAAGGCTGCTCCGCATCCAACGGCAACGGAAGATGGTGGATGAACAGGGCCCTGGTGGACTTCGATCGGTGATCTGGGAGAATCCGTCCAGTCGATCGGACTATCAATGGGTCGAGCACCTCCGGGGAGGCCCTCCACGTAGAGTCGTGGGCTCCGATTGCCCGGCGGTCGATCGGATGGTCGAGACGGTGGAGCTGGGGGCTGGGGTTGCTCCGCCGAGCAACTGCGAAGATGATGGGGCTCCTCACGGCTCCAAAGGACCTGCAATTAAAAGCTGAGACTCGGAGGCACACTCCAGTCTAGGTTATTAAAGAAACAGACCAAAAAAGCGACGATGGATGGTATTGATCTCCAGCAGTCGTAACGGAACGAGATCGGGGACCTAATCCTTGCAATTCGAGCCAAGATCAGGGTGATCAGGCTGCGTGGGAAGGTGTAGGGTGTGTGTGTAGGTTGATCTGAATGGGTAGATGAAGGGGACGAAGCTCCGACCAGCAGGTCAGAGATGGCGGAGTGACGCGACGTACAAATGAAAGATAGATCAAACAACGGAGCTAGGCACGATGGAATGGATACCTGAAGGACCTAGTGTGATCCTGAGCTCCAGTGGAGGTGAACGGTGGGGTCGTTGTCTCGACTACACTGCGGCTGCCGAAGGAGGCTCCTCGCGACGGTTCTCCGGCCACGATGGTTGAGCTTCGGCTACACAACACCTCTCCGAGCACCAAGAGTGGCCTCCGGTTGTTGTCACCAAGGCGAAGGTGTCTAGGGTATCAAAAGGGGTGCGGTGCGAGATGGTGAGCTGGGGAAGCAAATGAAGACTTTATAGAGTGTCCCAGGTGGTCGGAAGAAACGGGTTGAGGCACATGAATCGAGGGGCAGATCCCTAAAGGAATCAACGGGCGAGGATCGTGGATCTCCCCTCGATAATCAGAGCCTCGAAATGGAGTAGATGGAGGTCAGATCGGGTCTAGATAATTCGGTAAAAAGTGCTCAAAAGCCGGATCCGAGCGAGGGGGAGTTCGGGAGTGGTAGTTGGTCAGAGTCAACAATACTCCTGGACCAATCAGAAAAAAGATATCCAAAAATATTTGTAAAATCATTTAAAAAAAGTAAATGATTTTAAATCAAAAAGTGTACAAAATGAAAAATATTTATTATTTTTCAAACTATTTTCTATGATTTTTATTTATTTTTATGGAAAATAATTTATGGTATATACAATATATTGTATTATATACAGGTATAAAATACCTATGTATTTTGTACAATTATTTTTATTTTCTTATTTTTACACAAATACCCCAATTTTATATTTTATTTACTTACAACATAATTTTTGGAGTATAAAATTGTTTTTATTTTATTTTTATTATTATTTACAAGTATGAATGAAATAGGGAAAGATACATATATACATGTATCATATACAAGGTGAGAGAGAGTTTTGTTTTTGTTTTATTTTTATTCTTTTTTTCTAAGTTTTGTTTTTTTAGAAATATATAAAAGGAATTAAAAATACCTTTTTATTTTGATTTTTGTAAAAATAAAATATATACATAAAGGGTAGGTATATAAATGGTAGAGTGGCCCTATCTCTCTTTACTTATTTTATTTGGCGATCAGGCCAATGCTTGGCCCTCTCTTGGGTTCAGGTCACTCAATATTTATTCTAAATATATCATTCTTTTTCTTTTATTCTTTATTCTTTTATTTTTGCACAAATACATGCTAATTATGATATATTAACACATGCATGCTTATTGTTAAATTATTGTATTTACAACTATTTACATGATGCTTTGACAAGATAATTAGCTAAAATAAAAGAATAAAGAGTGATGAATGATGCTTCTTCACCCCCTATACCTTACTTTTGCTAGTCCCTTAGCAAACACTTATTTGAAAAATAAGTGAAAAGAGAAAGGAAAAAAAAGAAGGAGAATCAAGGTTGATTATTAAACTTGCCTTCATTAAATTGAAGTATGGAGCTCAGTCAGACCTTTGGATTATTAGTTTATCAGAACCTTATTTGGACTTAGGTTTAACACTCAACAGCATTTAAGTTCCACCAATCTATGGTCAAGACTCCTCAACAATCCAGATTAGAACAAGTCTACATACACAAACTATAATGACCATGAATCTTTTCTTGTACTGTGTAAGTGATATGTAGCTCCCCACCTCAGAAATGGCAAAGTAATAGCCCCCCTCAATAAGGTAACTCTAATTCCCTAATCTGGCAGCTTTTTCCTTGAGGAGCGGGGTATTCCCTTCTAAGTTCAAGTGCAACCGACTCAAGAAGAGGAGGAAGAAGAGAATGGACCATGACCAGTGTAGCCATGTATCCTAGGAAGCCCAACCAGTGTAGCTAAGTCTCCCTGCTGCAAGCTTCATGAGATGGGAATGGGTAACATAAGCTTTGCTTTGTTTGGCTATATACACTCCGGTGGGTATTTCATTTTGTATCAGACTCACCACTTTTTTTGGAGTTTTCTTTCTTTCGCACATTTTTTTTCGATCTGCATATGTACAACATATCTACATGGTGCAGCATATATACATAAGGAGTTTTTACTCTTAAGCCAGTAGACTATCCCTCTTTTGAAGCATTATTGCAACCCACAACTCCTGTCTTTAGACCTGAATACCGCCAGACCAAGTTGAGACGCACTTCCTTCACTAAAAGAAGATGAGAGGTTCCGCCTACAAGTACTACCCTCGTATGCTACCTCAAGCCAAAGAAGACTGCCTCCTCACCACCTCATCCGTAGAGAGCAATGTGTAAGGTGTTGGTGCAAGTAAAGCCATTGTCTGTGAAAGTCATGTGTGCGTTGTTAAGTGTTCTACTTAGGCTCATCAAGATGACATATGATCATAGCCTAGTGGACTCAAAGAATTAAGTCCCAAATGGACCTGAAAAGTCTTACCCCTAAGCCCTATAAGGTTCCTCTTAGAATTAGGCGGATTAAGGTCTTAACCAAGCTCCATTTTCCAATTTAATTCTAGGCTAGTTTAAATGTCAACTTTAATTCAGAAAAACTGTACAAGTATAAACAAAAATGTTTTTATGCAACTTTTGATAATGTGCAAAATTTTTGAAAAATGTTTGAATGAATGAATGCATGAATGCAGAAGTTTTACAAAATATTTACACACATTTATACAAGGGTTTTTGCAAACTTTTTGTTTTTCAAACATTTTACAAAAAAAATTTGTACTATATACAAAATTTTGATATCAACATATTTACAAACTCTTTACACACAAAACATTTTTACAAACATTTGTACAAAAATAATTTTCTAAATAGCTATGTATGTGCAAGAAAGAATTTTATGTACAAGAAAAAACTTTAAAAATTTTTATGATTTTTTAAGATAAAGGGTTTTAGACATTCTATTTATTAACACACTCACACAAAGTACGAGTTATGGCTAAAGTATATATGAAATATATATGACACCCCCTATACTTAGCTTGAACAATGTCCTCAGAGTGGATCAAGAGCGGTGAAGAAGACATAACTCGTGACGATGAATCAAAGAATATAATGGAAAAGAACCTTGGTGTTTCTCCCTATACTTAGGATCAAGTAATCCTAAGTATAGCAGATTGTACATAAAGGGAAATCCGAGTGGAAGAATGTACATGGTCTACCTCCCCTATACTTAGGGTAAAATATCCTTAAGTATAGGCAACAAAACAGAGGTAGAAAGAATCAAAAAGAAAATCAAAAGTCTGACATCCCCCTATACTCAGAGTAAAGTGCACCCTAAGTATAGCATAATCAAAGATGCAAATGGGGTGTTGGACAAAAGAATGGTATGCTATGGAAATATGGATCTATACATGGCGGAAGATAGTGATAATCAGGCGTGAGATGCTATATATGTGAATCAAAAGACCACATCTCACACAAAATGAATAGGGGTGATGTCAACGACCAGCGGCTCATGATCTAGATATGGTTTGAGCCTCTACCCGTTAACACGAAAGGTAGAATCAGATGACATTTTAGATATGTCAATACTTACATTGTCATGTACCTTTCGGACCAGGTATGGTCCCTTCCACTTACTCTGCAACTTCCCTAGAAATAATCTAAGCCTAGCATCGAACAACCATACTCTCTGATCTGGCTCAAACTGCTTGTGGTTGATATGAGAATCATGCCACTCCTTCACTCTCTCCTTGTATTGTAAGCTGCTCGAAAAGGCTTCGTCTCTAAGCTCCTCCAGGGCTGCCAATTCTGCCCTCCTCTGATCTCCTACACTCACTGGATCCAATAGTAAGTCTGTGACAACCCAAAGTGACTTATGCCTAATCTCAACAGGTAAATGGCAGGGCTTCCAATAAATGAGGCGAAAGGGAGATGTACCCAAAGGAGTCTTGAAGGAAGTCCGATATGCCCATAAAACCGAGTCCAAAAGCTATGACCAATCCTTTCGATCAGGGCGTACGACCTTCTATAATATAGTCTTGATATCCCTGTTCGACACTTCAGCAAGACCATTGGTCTGAGGATGATATGGAGTGGCTACTCAATGGTCTATGTTGAACTCGCTAGCAATGGCCTTTACCTTATCGTTGACGAAATGAGACCCCCCATCAGATATCAACACTCTAGGCACCCCAAACTGTGAAATGATATTCTTCCTAAAAAAATCTGCATACAGTCTTAGCATCTGCGATTCGGATGGGGATGGCCTCAATCCAACGTGTAACATAATCAACGGCCAACAAAATGTACTCGAATCCCTGACTATTAGGGAATGGACCCATGAAATCAATGCCCCATACGTCAAAAACCTCACAGAAGTGAATGGGCTGCATCGGCATCATATCACGCTGTCCATAAGTGCCCATCCTTTGACAGTCAGTACACCTCTTCACGAATTCATCGGAATCCTTGAAGAGGGTAGGCCACCATAGGCCGAATTGGAGCACTTTATGTGTTGTTCTCCCTCCAGAGTGATGTCCTCCTGCCTTAAGCTTGTGGCAGTAAGTGAGGACGCTATGGTGCTCCTCCTGAAGAATGCACCGACGCCAGACGTTATCCCTCCTTCATGATAAAGTACGGGATCCTCCCAATGGTAGAACTTGGCCTTCGCGAGGAAGGTCTCAAGTCGCTGCCTGGGACAACCTTGTGGAACTTTCTTGGCAACAAGATAGTTCACAATGTTGGCGTACCACGGGAGCGAGGTGATAGCAAGGATCGCTTCATCTGGGAAGGTCTAAGATATGGGATCAATCTACTCAGATTCCTCAAGATGCTCTAATCGGAAGAGATGATCTGCCACCACATTCTTGACTCCAGGCTTATCCTTAATCTCAATATCAAACTTCTGGAGTAGAAGGATCCATCTAGTCAGTCTCGCTTTGGCATCTTTCTTTGCCATGAGGTACCTGATGGCGGTATGGTCTGTCAAGATAGTCACCTTCGATCCAATGATGTAAGATCTGAACTTATCTAGGGCAAAAACTACGGCTAGCATCTCCTTCTCAGTGACAGTGTAGTTCTATTGCGCGGCATACAATGTACGGCTAGCGTAGCGAATAGCAAATGGTACTCCATCCCTCCTCTGTCCCAGCACGGCCCCTATGGCAAAATCAGAGGCATCTGTCATGATCTCGAATGGGAGAGACCAATCAGGCGGCTGGAGGACAGGAGCCTCAACAACTAAACTCTTGAGAGTCGCAAATGACATAAGACACTTATCATCAACAATGGACTCGGTGTCTTTGGTCAGCAAATCAGTCAATGGTCGGGCAATCCTGCTGAAATCATGAATGAAGCATTGGTAGAAACTGACGTGCCCCAGAAAAGACCGTAACTGTCGCAAGTTGGACGGTGGACTGAGTTTCCTAAAGATATCCACACTTGGTCGGATAAACCTCCATGCCCCTGTTGGAGATGATATGACCAAGCACCGTCCCTTGGGTCACCATGAAGTGACTCTTCTCCCAGGATAATACAAGATGGACTCTATGCATCGTTGAAGGACGTGGTCTAGGCAGTCAATACAAGCATCAAACCCATCACCAAAGCCTGAAAAGTCATCCATGAAGACCTCCAAGCACTCACCCACCTTGTCCGAAAAGATAAACAACATGTACCTTTGGAATGTCATCGAGGCATTATATAGGCCAAAGGACATCCGTCTGAAAGCATATGCCCCAAAGGGACAAGTGAATGTGGTCTTGTCCTGGTCTTCAGGCGCAATGGCCACCTGGTTGTAACCGGAGTACCCGTTAAGAAAGCAGTATGACTCTTCCCAGCTAGCCTCTCTATAATCTGATCAATAAAAGGCATCGGGAAATGATCCTTCTTGGTGGCCTGGTTCAATCGTCTGTAGTCCACACAGACCCTCCAAGAAGTGGGTACCCGGGTAGCGATCTCCTCTCCAGACTCACTCACAACTGTAGTGATGCCCGCTTTCTTGGGCACCACATATAATGGACTAATCCACTTGGAGTCGGAGATGGGGTAGATAAAATTGGCGCTCCACCATTTCGAGATTTCCTTCATGACAACCTCTCGAAGGTTCGGGTTCAGCCGCTGCTGGAACTCACGTGACGGCTTGGCGTCCTCTTCGAGATAGATATGGTGGGAGCACAGGACCGGACTTATCCCCTGGAGATTAACTACACTCCATCCTATCATTTTGCAGTTCTTTTCAAGAACCTCCATCAAACGAGATTATTTCTCTCCAATCAAATCTGTTGAGATAATGTCTGGGTGCGTCTCATGTTCACCCGCGAGGAACTTATACTTCAGCGACTGCGGCAAGGTCTTCAGCTCTGGGAAACTGGGAGCTGGTGGATCTAGCCTCTGAAAAGTCTGAGTGAAAGCAACTAAATCTACATGGGAGAACTCTCGCTGATCATGAAAATCCGGTGAAGACTGCTCTGCTGGTGTGTCTATACTCTGAATAGGATCAATCTCCACCCTAGTTGCTAGCTCTGTAGGAATCAGAATGAAATCAACTCATCAAACTCTGCCCAATCAATATCTGACTCTGAGGGATCTGAATCTGAATCAAAAGAACTATCAACTGCCTTGCTATCTTGAACGCGATCTACTGCCTCAAATGTGTCCTCTGCCAAGAGTGTACTCTCCAAGCTCTCCTCTGCTGGAATCTGGGAATCAACGGGATCAGAATGTGAGAGGATGGCTCGTGAAACGGTTGTCCAAGCAGCTTCATCATCTGTGATCACAAAATCGCACTCCTGGTGGACGTCTCGCTCTGCCTCTGCCATCTGCTCTGAATCACTAAGCGGCTCTGAGCAAGCTGAATCTCACACTCTGGTCTCATCGATTGTCTCTATTTATATACCCTCACCCTCGACGTGAAAGTATACCTTCCCTCTATCATAATCAGACACTACCTTGGTCGTGGCCAAGAATGGGCATCCTAGGATGATGGAGGTATCGGTCACAGACTCAGGGATCTCCATGTCCAACACAACAAAGTGCACAGGGAAGTTCAGGCCCTGAATTGTGATGACCACATCCTTCAACAATCCCTTCGACCTCTTGACAGATCGATCAGCAAACTGAAGGACCGTCCTACACTGTCGAAGAGGGCCAAACTCGAATCGGTTGAGTAAGGCTGTCAGAAGTAAGTTGATAGAAGAGTCGCTATCTAATAGAGTCCGATCGAACCTCTGCTCATGTATGTGATATCTGACATAGGGAGCTCCTACATCTGGCCTCTTGGCCAGCAGACGGTTTTGGATGGCAAAGCAGGTGGCACGAGTGAGCACATGGATCTCTGAATGATGGTTCCTCCTCTTCCTGCAAATAGTGGTCTTCTCTATAAGGTTCCTCTGGAAGAGAGGGATGTGCTCCAAGGCCTCCTGTAGAGTCAGCTAAATCTGGAATCTGTCTATCATCTGCTGGCTGAACTCTAGCTGCTGTGATTTTTTTGGATTTTCTTTTTTATTCCCCTTAGCCAAGCGGAGTGCTTGAGGGAAGGGGATGGATGTGTCCTCCTCAGATGGAGGGCTAGGATCGGGTCTCTGCTGTTGTGGTGAAAACGAATCCATTCATATATCTCCAGGCAACGCTAGGGCTGCTAATTGAATTGAATCATTCGAATCCGACTAGGATTCGGTCGATAAAAAATCGAAAAAAGTTCGATTCGAAATCAAATGAACTGAATTTGAATTTAACTTTTGGATTCGATTCCCAAATGAATCGAATCTGAATTCACTTGGATTCGTTCGATAATAATTCGATTCGATTCGATACATGCACATATATGATATGATATGAAGCATTATATATATGTAAATAAATGCAGTATATATTTTGTAAAATCCCCACACATGATATACAACTTAATATAGTACAACAACAACAACAAAGACTTTTCCCACAATTAAGTAGGATCGGCTACATGGATTCTTCGCCTCCATTCAGATGTATCTTGGGTCAATCTCGGACTTATATCCAAAAAACTAAGATCCCTTCGTATAGTCTCTTTCCAACACTTCTTGGGCCGTCCTTGCCCTCTCTTAGCCGGCTCAACATCCCAACACTCGCATCTCCTAACCGGTGCATCAGTTGACCTTCTTTGCAAATGACCAAACCATCTTAAGCGGTTTTCTCGCATCTTACCCTCGATCGGAGCTACACCAACTTTCTTTCTGATTGCATCATTCTGAATCCGATCTTTACTTGTATGTCCACACATCCATCTTAGCATTTTCATTTCTGCTACAGCCATTCTCTGCACATGTCTCTGGTTCACAGACCAACATTCAGAACCATAAAGCATAGCAGGTCTCACGGCTGCTTTGTACAACTTTCCTTTAATTTTTAAAGGAATTTTCTCATCACAGAGAACAACGGAGGCTTCTCTCCACTTTAGCCAGCCTGCATTTATTCTATTAGTAACATCTCCATCAATTTCCCCATCATGTTGCAAAATAGATCCCAGATATCTAAAAGTATCTCTCTTCTGAATGTTATCGTCACCAATCTTCACCTCGATTCCTTCACCATTGCTTCCATCAAAGGTGCATCCATATATTCCGTCTTAGCCCTACTTATACGAAAACCTTTAGTCTCCAATGCATGTCTCCAAACCTCAAGCTTCTCATTTACTCCATCTCTAGTCTCGTCAATCAACACAATATCATCAGCAAATAACATACACCAAGGTAACTCATCCTGAATGTGACTTGTCAACTCGTCCATAATCAAAGTAAAAAGAAATGGACTCAAAGCTGAACCTTGATGTAAACCAATGTTGATATCAAAATAGTCAGTCTTCCCCGTCGGGGTCCTTACACAAGATAAAGCCCTATCATACATATCCTTTATGAGATTAATGTATAGGACGGGTACTTGTCTCTTCTCCAAAACTCTCCACATATTTCATCGTCTTATTCTAAACATCCTAATTTTGGGATGCTCATTGCATACATCATACTCCCTCTTTACTCTCCCAAATTCTCTCTCCCCTCGTCACTCATGAGGAAAAATCCAAACATTTGATTCTGCTCTCCAACGTCACCAGCTCCAACCTCTCGCTCCTGCTCGCTCTCTCCAACATTGTTGGCTCCAGCCCCGCTCTTGCTCGCTCTCTCCAATACCGCCGGCTCCAGCCTCCCGCTCCTGCTCGCTCTATCCAACACCGCCAGCTCCAATCTTAATATCCTTAAGATTACAAGGGGACTAGATTATCAAGAAGGAAATATCATCATAATCTTTAATAAGCCCAACTATGACCCCATAAGAGTGCATTGAAATGAGGTAAGCATGAACTATTCATTCTTGATGTAGAAAAAATGTTACATATTAGAAAATTAAAGATCAGAGCCATACCAACTGAGTTCTCAGTCCAGTCTGACAGTTTTTATACACCTTAGATGTTAGATTCAGCTCCATAAGTTAGTTCACATCGACCTTTAATGATTCTGATGGAATTTAGTGATTTTTTTCAGATACCATGGAGATAGGTCACAATGGGAGGGAAGATATAGAGGATTCTTCAGAGAAACCTAGAACACAATTTTGTAGTTATTATTTTGGACATGTATATCTATTACTCTATATCTTGTATTTCTATAATGGTATGGAATTTAAAATATAGTTTTGAGTATGTTTTTCATTTTATTTATTTTTAGAAGTCTAATTCAAACATACCATCTTCTCAAGATAGTGTCCATGAGAGGGTCATTGAGCATGATGATATTAATGAAAAATTGGAAGAAGAGGGTGAAGAAATAGAAAAAAAACAATTCCTTAAATAATTAATAAGATTGATAGAAAGAAAAGATCAGTGGTTTATGAATCATTTACCAAAGAGATTGAGAAAGTTTGTGGAGTGCCAGTTGAAAGGTGTAGATGCATTGATTGAATTTCATCATAGGTACAAAAAGAAAAGATCAATGTTTATCAAGATGTCAGTAATTATTTTTTCTTTATATATCCAATTCACCATAGGTACAAAAAGAGCAAATGAGGATTGCTAGAGACATACACGAACAACAAAAGTTAACTTCTTTAATGCAATTTATATTATCTATTAAATTTTACCATTTATGTCAAAAGTTTTTTATTTATCTCAGATATTTTTTCACAAATTAGTATCACAAAGTCTATTCAATTCTTTAAAACTTAAAATACTACTAATATAAAATTTTTTATTATTAGTTAAATTATTAAATAAAATTCAAATTCGATATAAAATGAATCGAATTTGAATATTCGAAGCTCCAAACGAATTGAATTTGAATTTAGATTAGAAATTCGTTTAATATTCGATTCGAATTCGGATTCGAAAATTTTATAATGAATTGAATCTGAATATAAGTGGATTCGATTGTATTCGATTCGATTAGCACCCCTAGGCAATGCAGATGGACTCATAAATAAAGAACCCTTTCCTTTATTAGATTTTCCAGAATAGTCCCGAGATACATAAACAGAAGGAAATACAACAGGAATAGAATGGGTGGCCTCAGTACCACCCGCGGCATCTGGACTTGCGGCATCAGCACCGCACTCTAGCTCAGCATCATCTCTGGTGGCATCAGCACCACCTCATGCATCTGGTGAAGTGATTGCCTCAGTACCGTCAACTGGATCAACATCCTTGGTGGCATCAGCACCACCGCCATCAACATCATCATGAGCGGCATCAGCATCGCTCTCCTCCTCATCTGGCGCTCCTAAGTCCTCATGCGGTCGTCGCTCAAATGAGGCGCCACCGGCTGGCATCCTACCGCTCCTAAGTGTAACAAAGTCAGCATCAAAAGTATATGCAGAAATGTCACAAAGTGAATCACTAGGAGTGGTAACCTCTGTAAACTCTACATGTTCAGACTTCCTCTTTAAGTTGTTTGGATTCGGCTCGATCTGAGCGGGTATGGCAGCCTTGCCCTTCACTATCTCCCTCATCTCTTGACGAAACTCGTCCATCTCCCATCTGAATGTAGCATGTTGATCGGAGATAAGGCCGGCTAAGTCCTCTAAAGCTGGGTTCTCATAGGCGGGCCCATGAGAACCGACAGGTGGCCTCTCTGAAAGTGAGGTTGTTGGTGCTGAGAATGAGGGGGATACTGGTGAGAGAACTGCTGAGGCTGCTGCTGCTGCCTCCACGACTGTCCCTGCTGGTACTGTGGTTGTGGCTGTGGGAACTGGGGCTGTTGGTGTTGCTGGCTGAACTGGCCACCATGAACTGGAGGCTGTTGCTGGGATGAGGCTCCTCCGGTCAACCAACGGAATTTGAGATGGTCTCGTCAGATTCTAGGCTGAGGTCAGTCATATCAAATCCCCTTGACTTCCATCAACGGATCCTGCCCGTAAGTGGGTGGGAGAAGAACTGCCAGGGGCTGATCCAGCTGGTAGACCACCATCTGACTTTCTGGAGACGGTGGTAGCTGGACATACTGCTACTGCTGCTGCTGGAACGGCTCCGCCTGAATGTGTTGTAGCTGTCTAGTGGGCGGAGGGCTGGGTCGAGTTGCGACTGTTGCTGGGATATGCATGTGACCTGAGACGGGGCTGAGGAGCTATCTGTGCCTCCTGGAGACACATGATCTGGGTCTTTAGGTCACTCAATATCTATGCCAGCTGATCTATCTAAGGCATGTCCTGGCACTGCTTCTTCTCGATAAGCTCGATGCGGTCCAACTTCTCGCTGATGATCCCCATATCAGCGATTGTCGACTCTGCCTTTGTTGCGGCTGCTGAAGATGTGGAAGGACATGCATCGACCCGTGCTATCCTCTGATAGGACACGGCATGTGGTGTGGGCTTCCCCTGTGTATAGAGACGGGTCTGGGACATAACTGCGTAATTCTCTGCCTTCTCCTCATAGATGGCCCAGACCTGATCCTCATCTTTGGCAAAATAGGAACCCCCACAGAATACGTTCACTAGCCCCTGCAACTCCGGTGTAAGCTGATAACCGTCTAAATGACTAAGGCAAAGGTATGGAAATGGTCGTTGCGACCTCGATCACTCAGACTAAGTATATCAAGAAAAATCAACCACTCAACACACGTAAAATCAATCAAGCACAAAAGAGAGCGGCCTAGCTATGAGATTAACCTGGTATAGCACCCAGGGTCGAACACAAGGAGCACGGGTTGGCCAGAGGCCTACGAAGTAGTAAAAAGAAAATAAAATAAAAGAAAAGTATTTTTTAGTGGTTTTTAATAATTATTATATTTTTTTGGATTTTTAAAGAGTGAAGAAAATAAAAGAAAGCAAATAAAAGCACACTTTAGCTAATTATTAAGAGCACCAAAATCAAGCAAAAATTCAAGAAAAATTGTTTTTATGTTTTTTAGGTTTTTAAGTGTTTTTGGTGAATTTTTGGGATTTTTATAAGGTGTATTTTATTTTCTAAAAATCAAACAGTGCTAAAAAGACAAGGTACTGTCCAGCCAGGCCCAAAATCCAAAAATAAAATATTTAAGGATCTCAAAGGGACCTGGAGGTAATTTTCCTGTATACTAGAGAAAATAAGGAAAATTAGGGCACCAAAATTATTGTTTTTGGGTTTTTAAATTATTTACTATAATTTTTATGAGTTTTTAGGTGCTTTTAGATTTTTAGGGTTTTTACACAATGCAAAATAGCCAAAATTGGCTAGAAAATCAAGAGACACACAAAGAACAGTAACTAAATTTTTTTATAATTTTTGGGGGTGTTTTTATATTTTTTTGGGAATTTTTAAACCTAGACAGTAGCTAAAATAGATGTTTTTGAATTTTTAAAAATAACAAATAAAATCAAAAATGTCCTCAAAAATTCTCAAAAATCCTACAACATGGCAGGAGCCATGTTCAAATTTTCATCGAATTTGGAGGTGATTTGATATTTTATTCAAAAATCAAAAGGGGGCACTGTGCACAGGGACTTAAGTGCAAATACCCGAAGCTCTGGGGGTCCAGGTGCAAATAACCCAACAAGTCACGCGCATGGCGCGTGCCTGGGGCACTCAGGGACCTTCTGGTAATAAAAACAAGTCCTTGGACCTTTTGGTAACTCGTACCAAAAAGTCCAGGGGCTATGTTGCAATTAACCCACTAAAAGGCGCACATGCGGAAATAAAACGTTCACAGGGGCATAAGTGCAAATACCAGAAAGTTTCTATTCAATCACAAACATCCAGAACTACAGGATAAGTGTTGCAAATAACCCAGACAAAGCACGTGGCGAAGCACGTGACAGACACTCACAGGGGCATAATTGCAAATATTAACAAGCACGAGGTCCAAAGTGCAATTTACCCTACGTAAATAAAACTCCTAAAATATTTACAGGACTGACACGTAAAACAGAAACTAAGAGGGGGCCTAAGGTAATTTACCCCTTTATTATGTCGATGGCTGGATGAGCGCCACGTAGCTGATCTGACGGTGCAGGATGGCTGGCGCTTCTCTTCGTCCGCACGTGAGCCTGATCGACGGCGCAGAGGGGGCCACGTGGAGGATCTAACGGTGCTCAGGTGCTGGTGCTTCTCCCTCTGCGCTAACGGTCCAGATCTACCCTCGAAGTGATCAACGGTCTCTGCTCCTCGATGAATGGACGGCCACGATGGAAACTGGAGCTCTGGGGCGATCGGACGGTGATGGAGGATACTGGAAGAACACTCAGCCGACGAGCTTCGCCGGCCTCGTGCGCGTACTGTGGTCCTCCTCAGCTGCTGCCGAGGATCGGAGAAGATCGGCGATGAAGTCCCGCAGCCGGTGATGGCCTCCGATGGCCCAGCCGAGCCCTGGAGGGGCTCCGGCGAGGTCGACGGAGGGGAGCTCCTGGCCTGGATGTGAGGGGGCCTCAGATGGCCTCCTCTTGACCTGCAGAATAGCTCAAGAGCTTCGCGGGTCGAGGGCAAAGTGCCTCGACCCGATGAAGCGGCGTGAAGGTGGACTGTGGGTCGGGGCGAGCGAGCTCCGGCGAGCGGAGGATGGTGGAGCTCGAACCCCAGCTCCTGTGCGAGCTGGGTTGAATGAATGGGCGAAGAATGTGCGCGGAGGGATGACGATGGTGACTGGGTGTTCCGATGATCGAAAAGATACACGATATGGCCGGAATCAACGGAATACGTCGGAGCTACGAATTGGGGGAAACTAGAAATTACGCTAAATGGGAAGGGTAGAAGGTTACCTGGGCGATGTGGAAGACTGTGTTGGAGCTAAGGAAGCTCCTGGTCGTTGCCTCGAAGGTCGCCAAGGCCTGAGGCTCGAGCTCCTGCACTGGGCGGAGCACGGCGGCGCAACGTCGCCGGATCAGTGGTCCGGCCACCTCCTCCTCACTGCTACAAGGGCAATCGCGAGCTGTCACCTCAGGGATCACTATGGAGGTCACGGGAGTGAAAGTGGAGAGCCAAAGATGAAAATGAAGTGCGGCGGAGCTCAGGTTATATATCACTAGGGGTCCGGCTAGATGGGAGTCGGGCGTGAAGCTCGGAGCGCGGATCCCCATGCAAACCTCCGGGCGATGATCTCGGATGCACGCAGAAGGATTAGGACCCGGGGTTTGCGCGAATGGCAGGCGGATCAGGCTGGGAAAAATCAGAGAAGTCGGGTCGGTTGGAGCAGACCCGGCTCTGGTGGTCCTGGGGGGGGAGTTGACCGGGGGTCAACAATCCCCCGTGGACCAATCAGAGCCCGCCAAGCATTGAATCTTTATTTGATTTTTTTTGGGCCATAAAATGGCCGAATTTTCAAAAACTTAAAACATGAAATATTTTTAATTTATTTTTTTCTATTTTGTTGTGATTTTTAATTAATTTTTGGAAATAAAAATAAGGTATTTACATAGTATAGCTATACATAGGTATATATACAATATAGGGTTTTTAATTTTGATTTTTAATTAGTTATTTTTATACATTTTTATTCCTATTTTATATTTTATTTATTTATAGGATAAAATGAGGAATAAAAAGATATTTTTATTTTATTTTTATTATTTATATACATAAGGTAAATAAATAGTTATATACATCTATATACATGGCATATGTACAATATATTTTTGAAATTTTAATTTTGTTATTTTTATTTGATTTTTGTTTTGTTTCTTTTTATTTATTTTATTTACAATATATACATAGAATATTTACATAAAGTTTAGAAAATAATTTTATTTATTTACAAGGTTAAATAAATATAGGAATATGGTCTATGTACAAGGTGAAGGGGTATTTTTGAATTTTTGATTTTTAAATTTTTATTTTGTTTTTTTAATAGTTTCTAAATATACACAATATATACAAGCATATTTTTGGGTGAGGAAAATATAACTTTATTTATTTACAAAAATATTTACACATGAGCCCCTATCTCCCTCTACTTGGCTTTTATGCGGTCAGGCCCATGCTGAGCCCTCCCTTGGGTTAGGTTGCTCAATATTTATTCTAAATATTCCCCTCTTTTTCTTTTTCATCTGTATTCTTTTATTTTTGCACAAAAACATGCTAATTATAAGTATTTACAAACATGCATGCTTTTGCTAATTATTCCTATTTACACATATCTACATGCATTTGCATAGGTTTTTGTAGCTAAAATATAAGAATAAAGAGTGATGAATGGGTATTCATCACCCCCCTATACTATACTTTGCTAGTCCCTTAGCAAACACTTATTTGAAAAAGAAGTGAAAAAGAAAGAAAGAAAAAGAAAAAGAGAATGTACATGGATCAAGGTTGATTATTAAACTTGCCTTTCATTAAATTGAGGTATGGAGCTCAATCAGATCTTTGGATTATTAATGTGTCGGAACCTTATTTAGACTTAAGCTTAAAACCTAACAGCCTCTAAGTTCCACCAATCTATAACCAAGACTCCTCAATGCTCCAGATCAGAACAAGTCATCAATCACAAACCCTGAAGACCATGAATCTTTTCTTGTCCTGTGAAAGTGAGGTCTAAGCTCTCCACCTCAGAAATGGCAACTTGACAACCCTCCCCAACAAGGTAACTCTATGACCTCAATCTGGCCACTCTTTCCTCGAGGAGCGGGGTATTCCCTTCTAAGTTCAAGTACAACCGGCTCAAGAAGAGGGGGAAGAAGAGAATGGGTCAAGGCCAGTGTAGCCAAGTACCCTTGGGAGCTTGACCAGTGTAGCCAAGTCTCCCTGCTGCAAGCTACAACAGGTGGATCATGAAACCAAGCTTTGCTTATTGCACTTATATACATACTCCGGTGGGATTATCATTTTCTCTCAGACCCACCATTTTTTTGGAGTTCTTTTCCTTTTGCACTTTTTTTTTTCGAGTGCATCTATACAACATATACATGTGCAGCATATATACAAGGAGTTTTTCCTCTTGAGCCAGTAGACTATCCCTCTTTTGAAGCTTTATTGCAACACAACTCCCGTCGTTAGACCTCATGGCAACCAGACCAAGTTGAGACGCACTTCCTTCACTATAAGAAGAAGAGAGGTTCCGCCTAGAAGTACTACCCTCATATGCTACCCCAAGTCAAGGAAGACTGCCTCCTCACCACCTCATCCGTAGAGAGCTCGGTGCATAGTGCGGTTGTCCAAGTAAAGCCATAATCTATATGAGTCATGTGTTGTTGTTAAGTGCTCTACTTAGGCTCATTGAGATGACATGTGATCATAGCCTAGTGGACTTAAAGAATTAAGTCACCATGGACCTGAAAAGCCTTAAACCTAAGCCCTATAAGGTTCCTCTTAGAATTAGGTGGATTAAGATCTTAATCAAGCTCCATTTCTCAATTTGATTCCAGGCTAGTTTAAATGTCAACTATCATCCAGAAAAACTATATACATATGTACAAAAAGATGCATATTTACACAATATTTTACAATCATGCAAAATTTTTGAAAAATGTTTTGAAATCATGAATGATGATGCATGAAGTGCAAGTTTTGCAAAATGATATTTACACACATTTACACAAGATTTTTGCAAACTTTTGATTTTCAAAACATTTTGGAAAAAATTTGTACTATATACATAATTTTGATACAAAAATATTTACACAAGCTTTACACACAAAAGATTTTTGAAATCATTTTTACAAAAATAATTTGTACACTAGCTTTGTATGTGCAAATAAAAGAAGATTATGTACATGAAAAATTTTTAATTTTTGTGGTTTTTTATCCATTTTTATTTATTAACACACTCACACAAAGTACGAGTTATGGCTAAAGTATATATGAAATATATACACACCCCCCTATACTTAGCTCGAACGATGTCCTCAGAGTCAAGAGCGATGAAGAAGACATAACTCGTGCTATGTATAGGGAAGTGAAAAGGAAGGCTATACAAAAGAGAATGAAAAGTGAAGAGGATCTCGGGTCTTCCCCCTATACTTAGGATCAAGTAATCCTAAGTAAATGGCATGGCTTGCCATATACGAGGCGAAAGGGAGATGTACCCAAAGGTGTCTTGAAAGACATCCTATATGCCCACAAGACCGAGTCCAAAAGCTGTGACCAATCCTTTCGGTCAGGGCGGACGACTTTCTGTAGAATAGTCTTGATCTCCCTATTCGACACTTCGGCTAGACCATTCGTCTGTGGATGGTACGGTGTAGCAACGCGATGATCTATGCTGAACTCGCTAGCAAGTACCTTCACCTGGTCGTTGATGAAGTGAGATCCCCCATCAGAAATCAGAACTCGTGGAACCCCGAACCGCGTGATGATATGCTTCCTCAAAAATCTGCAAACTGTCCTCGCATCAGCGGCTCGGGCGGGGATAGCCTCCACCCAACGACTCCCATAGTCCACGGCCAACAGAACGTACTCAAATCCCTGACTCTTAGGGAATGGACCCATGAAATCGATGCCCCATGCGTCAAAAACCTCACAGAAGTGAATGGGCTGCATCGGCATCATATCACGCTGTCCACAAGTGCCCATCCTCTGACAGTCAGTACACCTCTTCACGAACTCATCTGAGTCCTTGAAGAGGGTAGGCCACCACAAGCCGGATTGGAGCACTTTCTGTGCCGTTCTCCTCCCAGAATGATGTCCTCCTGCCTCAAGCTTGTGGCAGTAAGTGAGGACGCTATGGTGTTCCTCCTGAGGAATACACCGACGCCAGACGCTATCCCCTCCTTCGTGGTAAAGGATGGGATCCTCCCAATGGTAAGACTTGGCCTTTGCTAGGAAGGTCTCAAGCCTCTGCCTGAGCCAATCTTGTGGGACTTTCCCAACAATGAGAAAGTTCACAATATCGGCGTACCATGGGAGTGAGGCGATAGCAAGGATCGCCTCATCTGGGAAGGTATATCTAATAGGATCAATCTGCTCAGAATCCTCAGGCTGCTCTAATCGGGAGAGATGATCCGCCACCACATTTTTGACTCCAGGCTTATCCTTAATCTCAATGTCGAGCTCCTGGAGTAGAAGGATCCATCTAGTCAGTCTGGCCTTGGCATCCTTCTTTGCCATGAGGTACCTGATGGCGGTGTGATCTGTAAACAAAGTCACTCTAGATCCAATGATATATGATCTGAACTTATCCAGGGCAAACACCACGGCTAGCATCTCCTTCTCTGTAACCGTGTAATTCCGCTGGGCGGAATCCAATGTGCGGCTAGCATAGTGTATAGCAAATGGTACTCCATCCCTCCTCTGTCCCAGCACTGCCCCTACGGCAAAATCGGAGGCGTCTTTCGTCAAGAGGACAGGAGCCTCAATAACACACTGCTGGAGAGTAGCGAACGACGAAAGACACTTGTCATCGACAAGGAACTCGGTGTCTTTCGTCAAGAGGTCGGTCAACGGTCGGGCAATCCTGCTGAAATCCTGAATAAATCTCCTATAAAATCCGACGTGCCCCAGAAATGACCGAAGCTGCCTCAGATTGGACGGCGGTGCGAGTTTTCTAATGACATCAACCTTGGCCGGATCAACCTCCATGCCCCTGTTGGAGATGATGTGGCCAAGCACCGTCCCTTGAGTCACCATGAAGTGACTCTTCTCCCAAGATAGCACCAAGTGATACTCAATACATCGCTGAAGTACTCGATCTAGGCAGTCAAGACAAGAATCAAATCCGTCGCCGTAGATCGAGAAATCATCCATGAAGACCTCTAAGCACTCCCCTACCATGTCCGAGAAGATCGACAGCATGCATCTCTGAAAAGTCGCAGGGGCGTTGCATAGCCCAAATGGCATGCGTCGAAAAGCGTATGTGTCGAAGGGACAAGTAAAGGTGGTCTTCTCCTGGTCCTCAGGAGCGATGGCCACTTGGTTGTAGCCCGAGTACCCATCCAGGAAGCAATAATGGCTCTTCCCTGCCAGTCTCTCAATGATCTGGTCAATAAAGGGCAGGGGGAAATGGTCCTTCTTCGTGGCTTGGTTGAGTCTCCTGTAGTCAACACAAACCCTCCAAGAGGTGGGTACTCGTGTAGCGATCTCCTCTCCCGACTCACTGATCACAGTCGTGATGCCCGTCTTCTTGGGCACCACATGCAAGGGGCTAACCCACTTGGAGTCGGAAATGGGATAAATAAAACCTGCACCCCACCACTTTGATATTTCCTTCATCACAACCTCTCTCAAGTTGGGGTTCAGACGCCGCTGGAACTCACGCGACGGCTTCGCCCCTTCCTCGAGATAGATATGGTGGGAGCACACTGATGGACTAATCCCATGGAGATCTGCTACGCTCCATCCGATCGCCTTGCGGTTCTTCTCAAGAACCCCCATCAGACGGGATTCCTGCTCTCCAGTCAACTCGGCGGAGATGATGACTGGGTACATCTCTGGCTCGCCCGCAAGAAATCGATACTTCAGCGAAGTAGGGAGCGGCTTCAGCTCTGGAATGCTGGGTGCCGGCAAATCTGGCTGTGGAAGAAACTGAGTGAAAGCTGCAAGGTCGGCCAAATCTGCCCGGGAAAGTGAAAGCATACTCTCGCAAACTGGATCGGGAGAAGGCTGCTCTACTGCACTGTCTCTGCTCTGCTCTGCATCTACCTCCTCCTCATCAATAGGCTCAGATGGACTCAGGTCTGGCATCTGATCATAGCAATCGGCCCAATCAGACGCTGAATCCGAGGGATCTGCATCAGAAACGGTGGCATCAGTACCACCGGAAAACAAGGTGGCCTCAGCACCACCATCACTAATCATCGTGCTGCGATCAAGGACCGGCTCTGCTGCCTCAATGGTATCCTGAACCAGGTCTGTGCTCTCCAGACTCTCCTCTGCTGTCATCTCTGCATCAGTTGTGTCTGAAAGTGAGAGGGTGGTCTGTGTCTCAAGGTCTGCCCAAGCTGCCTCATCATCTGTAATCACAAAATCACAGTCCTGGTGGATGTCTGGCTCTGCGTCTGTCAGCTGCTCTGAGTCTGTACTCGCATCTGAGCGGGATCTGAATCTGGCTCTATAGTCCTCGACCGTCTCTATTTGTATACTCTCGCCCTGGACGCGAAAGTACACCTTCCCGCTATCATGATCAGTCACCGCCTTGGCTGTGGCCAAGAACGGACGACCAAGGATGATGGGGGTATCGGCCACTGACTCAGGGATCTCCATGTCCAACACTACGAAGTCCACGGGGAATTGCAGACCCTGAATAGTGACGATAACGTCTCGTAATAACCCCTTCGGCCTCTTGACAGATCGATCAGCAAACTGAAGGACTGTCCTACTCTGTCGAAGAGTGCCCAACTCGAAGCGGTCGAGAAGGGCTGCCAGAAGAAGGTTAATTGACGATCCGCTATCTAGAAGAGTACGGTCGAACCACTGCTCACTGATCTGGCATCTGACATACGGGGCCCCTAAATCTGGCCTCTTGGCTGGCAGTCGGTTCTGGATCGCAAAGCACGTGGCTTTCGTCAGCACATGTATCTCTGAAGTGTGGTTCCTCCTCCTCCTCCTGACTGTAGTCCTCTCTCTCAAAGAACGCTAGAGAAGGGGGCTGTGCTGCAAAGCCTCCTGGAGGGTCAGCTGAATGTGGAATCGGTCAATCATGCTCTGGCTGAACTCCTCAAGCTCTCTCTTTTTTGGATCATTTTTCTTCCCCTTCCCCATCTGAAGGGATCTAGGGAAGGGGATCACTGGGTCCTTCTCAGATGAAGGACTAGGAAAAGGCCTAGACGGTTCAAGAACCGGATCCACACATACATCATGCACCACAGTGGGACCAGAAGAAAGTAAACCTTTTCCTTTATTCATAGCAGAGTTCCGAGATACATGAGCACGAGGAAAAACAACATCATTGTCTCTACAAACACCGGTGGCCTCAGTACCACCACGGGCTGGCTGCTCTGCTGCTGCTGCTGGTAGACGTCGTGCGGCATCAGTACCGCTGGCTGGCTCGGCTGAATGGGTGGCGTCAGTACCACCTCCTAGATCTGGTGAAGCGGCGGCCTCAGTACCGTCGGTGGGATCAGCATCCTTGGTGGCCTCAGTACCACCGTCATCGTCTGGAGCGGCCTCAGTACCGCTCTCCTCCTCCTCCTGTGGCGCCTCGGGATGGTGCTCAGATGAGGCGCCGCCGCCTGCTGGGGTCCTACCGCTCCTAAGTGTGACAAAATCAGCATCAAATAGATCCGAAGAAGTATCATCAAATGGATCACTAGGAGTGGCTAACTCAGTATGTACTACCTGCTCAGATTTCCTCTTAAGGATGTTCGGATTGGGCTCTATCTGGGCGGGTATGGCGGCCTTCCCTCTCACCAGGTCCCGCATCTCCTGGCGGAACTCGTCCATCTCCTGTCGGAATGTAGCCTGCTGGTCCGTGAGGAGGCGGGCGATGTCATCCAAGGCGGGGCTCTCGTGGGAGCCCGACGGGTGGCCTCTCTGTGGGTGAGGCTGCTGGAACTGTTGTGGGTGAGAGGGGTAGGATGGAGGGTGCTGCTGGTATCCCTGGTGAGCCTTCTGCTCACGTCTCCAAGACTGTCCCTGCTGCTGATAGGGATGCGGACCGTAGGATGACTGCTGCTGATACGCTGGGGGCTGCTGCTGCGGCTGGTGCTGGTCTCTCTGATGGGAGTACTGCCCTCCCTGTCCTGACGGCTGCTGCTGGGGCTGGGCACCACCACTCCCCCACCTGAATCCGGGATGGTCTCGTCGGATCCCAGGCTGGGGACGGTCGTACCAAATCCCGTTGACATCCATCAACGGCTCGGTATCGAAGGGGGCTGGCGGGAGTACTGCCAAAGGCTGGTCCGGCTGGTAGACCACCATCTGCATCTCTGGAGATGGTGGAGACTGGTAGGTGGGCTCCGGCTGCTGGTACGGCTCCGCCTGTACAAGGTGAACCTGTCTAGGCTGCACTGGAGTGCTGGAGCGCTGGGACGAGCTGCTGCTGCTGCCGGCGTCGCCTCGCGACTGAAGACGGGGCTGAGAAGCCGTCTGTGCCTCCCGGAGACACATGAGTTGTGTCTTCATGTCGCTCAAGACCTGTGCCATCTGCTCCATCTGTGTGATACTCTGGCACTGCTTCTTCTCGATCAGCTCCATGCGGTCCAACTTCTCGCTAATGATACCCATGTCTGCAGCTGACGACTCTGCCTGTGTTGCTGCGGCTGCAGACGAACTGGATGGACCTGCATCTACCCGTGCTATCTGCTGGTACTGCACGGGTCCTGGCTGATGTGGCTGGGTCTTCTGAGTGTAGAGCCGGGTCTGGGACATCACCATGTAATTCTCTGCCATCTCCTCAAAAATGGCCCAGACCTGGTCGTGGTCCTTGGCGAAGTAGGACCCGCCGCAAGAAGCATTCACCAGGCCCTGTAGCTCTGGTGACAACCCGCTGAAGAAGCTCTGAACTAGGTTCGGCTTCGTGATGTCGTGGTGCGGGCATCTGTCCAGGAGCTCTCTGAACCTCTCCCAAGCCTCGTGAAACTGCTCGTTGGGGAACATGGAGAAGTTGCTGATCAGGGCCCTCGCTGCATTCGTCCGCCCGAGTGGATAGTACTTGTTCAAGTACTCGGTGCGAAGCTGCTCCCAGGTGTAGACAAATCTCCCCAAATGTTTCAGCCAGGTGGCTGCTCTGTCTGCCAGTGAGAAGGGGAAGGCGATCATCCTGATCGTGTCCTGGTCCACATGTCTGTCGTGGACAGTGCTGCATATCATCAAAAACTCCTGGAGGTGGAGGTGGGGCTCCTCTGTAGCAAGTCCATGGAACCGAGGAAGCATCTGCAAGGTGTTCGGGGGAACTTGAAGTCCCCCACGATAACCGGAACCACCACCCAATGGTGCATCAGTGTAGATCCGGGGTTGTGCAACTCCCGCATCGGTCTAGGTGGTCCTGCTCCTCCTGCGGCTGCTGCCGCTGCGGCGGCGGCCGCGGCTGCTGCTGCTGCTGCGGCTCGTGCCTGTGCATCTGCATCCGGGATCTCCTCGGGCTCGCTCTGCTGGTCTCTCTCTGCTCTGAGCCTCTCCAACTCTCTCCTCATCTCTATCATGAATGCTCCCTGATCGCGGAGCTACTGCTGGACTGCATCGAGTGATGCGATCAGGGTGGAGTTGATCGCTCCCTGGTCTAGTACAATGTGCTCTGGTTGACGGGAGTGATCATCAGAACTGCCTGCTCCGGCCATATCGACGTCTGCAAAATCAAACGAGCCCAACTCAGGTGCTGTCAAATGTATCAATCTCTCCTCGGGCTCGTGTCTCTCGGGTTGATCAGAAAGGGGATCGAGGGGGAACAGGGTGGAGTCGTACTCGGGCTCGGAGAGCGGGTCTGAGCTCTCGCGAGCCAACCTAGATGATGAGGTAGACGCGCCCGAAAGCGGTGCAGCCAGAGGCTGCCTAAGAGACCGTCTACCCATCATCTTGATCTGGCGAGTAGGGCGGATGAGATCTGGAAAAATTATGATCTAAAAACAAACCCTCGGTTCACCAACGCAACGCGAGCTGAAGACCGTGAAAGTTCGGTCAAATTATCTTGTCCATTTTATTTTGGTGAACACTCAAGATATCAGAGCGCTTACGTGACCTGTTGGGATATCCGCTGCTAACCCAACCGACTGGCCCGCACGGAAGAGTCGGTAATCAGTCGGGTTTCGCAACGGGGGGCTCTACCTCGGGTGCGGGTCACTCTCTCGCGCATACAAACCAAGCAATGAGGGGGTTGCTCTCCCCAAGACAAAATTTTTAGGGTGAGCGAGTTTTAAGGTCAATAATCTTAGCAGTCCCAATTTTATGGTTTTACTTTTTAGGTATTTTTCAAAGCAAACAAAACGCCTAACGAATTTTTCGATTCTCCTGATTATTAAGTCAAAAACAGGGGGGAGAAGTCGAAAAAGCCGATGCACGAGAAATCAATGATGCATGCAGAGTCAGAAATGCGTACCTTGCTCCAGCTCTCTACATGCAATATGATCCGCGCATAAAATAAAAGACAGAAATAAAACTAAGCTAAATGATGCAGCGGGAAGCCGAGTCCTAGACGAGCAACTTCTAGCGAAGAACCGTCTAACCGGTCACCGACCTCCAAGCCAAAGGGTCCGGTCTTGGCCCGTCCCTCCCCTGCCCGACAAATCGGGGGTAGGAGTAAGCGCTTTACAGGACGGGCTACGGCACGTAGGCTACGGAGGCTAGCGAGTCGGTTATTTTTATTATTTATTTTAAGTAGGTCCAATTACGGTCTATAGGAACATATATGCCATTAAGGTGTGTGGATCCTACTTAATTACGTCACAATCACCAGAAAGTCCTAAATCTAGGGGCTCGAGCAAAAACCGCGAAAAACCGGAAAATGACAGTAAGAAAGAAAAATAAAACCGCGAAGAAAGCCGCGAAAAGCCGCGAGGTCCTAATGGGTCCCCCGAGCACACCGGTGCTCGGCGAAACAGACCCGCTACGGTCACAAGTCCAAACAGACCAAGTCCAGTCCCCGTATTATTACAATAATAATAAATGAAAATCCTAAACTATCCTCACCCACTCGACTCTCTCTCTCGCTCTCTCCTGCGGCTTCGTAGAGAAGGAAGCCGCCTCCAAGTTCCTCGGCTGCTCAGGCTCCTCGAAAGTCGCCTCCGCGGTCCTCGGGCCCTCGCAAGAAGAAGAGAAGAGTGGTCAGACCAGAAAGAATAATCAAATAGTAGAGAAAAATAAAAGAAAATAAAAGTGAGGGTATATGTGCAAAAATGGAAATAAAATAATCACACAAAATAAAACAAAAATGAAAATAAAAGAAAATCAAAATAAAACAAAATAAAACAAAAAGAAAATAGATACAAAAACCGCGAAAAGTCGCGGACTCCGAAGAGCCGCGAAAAACCGCGAAACAAAAACGAGAATAAAGACAAAAATACTACTAAGCCGTGCTCCCCGGCAACGGCGCCATTCTGATAACCGTCTAAATGACTAAGGCAAAGGTATGGAAATGGTCGTTGCGACCTCGATCACTCAGACTAAGTATATCAAGAAAAATCAACCACTCAACACACGTAAAATCAATCAAGCACAAAAGAGAGCGGCCTAGCTATGAGATTAACCTGGTATAGCACCCAGGGTCGAACACAAGGAGCACGGGTTGGCCAGAGGCCTACGAAGTAGTAAAAAGAAAATAAAATAAAAGAAAAGTATTTTTTAGTGGTTTTTAATAATTATTATATTTTTTTGGATTTTTAAAGAGTGAAGAAAATAAAAGAAAGCAAATAAAAGCACACTTTAGCTAATTATTAAGAGCACCAAAAATCAAGCAAAAATTCAAGAAAAGTTGTTTTTATGTTTTTTAGGTTTTTAAGTGTTTTTGGTGAATTTTTGGGATTTTTATAAGGTGTATTTTATTTCCTAAAAATCAAACAGTGCTAAAAAGACAAGGTACTGTCTAGCCAGGCCCAAAATCCAAAAATAAAATATTTAAGGATCTCAAAGGGACCTGGAGGTAATTTTCCTGTATACTAGAGAAAATAAGGAAAATTAGGGCACCAAAATTATTGTTTTTGGGTTTTTAAATTATTTACTATAATTTTTATGAGTTTTTGGGTGTTTTTAGATTTTTAGGGTTTTTACACAATGAAAAATAGCCAAAATTGGCTAGAAAATCAAGAGACACACAAAGAACAGTAACTAAATTTTTTTAGAATTTTTGGGGGTGTTTTTATATTTTTTGGGAATTTTTAAACCTAGACAGTAGCTAAAATAGATGTTTTTGAATTTTTAAAAATAACAAATAAAATCAAAAATGTCCTCAAAAATTCTCAAAAATCCTACAACATGGCAGGAGCCATGTATCAAATTTTCATTGAATTTGGAGGTGATTTGATATTTTATTCAAAAATCAAAAGGGGGCACTGTGCACAGGGACTTAAGTGCAAATACCTGAAGCTCTGGGGGTCCAGGTGCAAATAACCCAGCAAGTCACGCGCGTGGCGCGTGCCTGGGGCACTCAGGGACCTTCTGGTAATAAAAACAAGTCCTTGGACCTTTTGGTAACTCGTACCAAAAAGTCTAGGGGCTATGTTGCAATTAACCCACTAAAAGGCGCACATGCGGAAATAAAACGTTCACAGGGGCATAAGTGCAAATACCAGAAAGTTTCTATTCAATCACAAACATCCAGAACTACAGGATAAGTGTTGCAAATAACCCAGACAAAGCACGTGGCGAAGCACGTGACAGACACTCACAGGGGCATAATTGCAAATATTAACAAGCACGAGGTCCAAAGTGCAATTTACCCTACGTAAATAAAACTCCTAAAATATTTACAGGACTGACACGTAAAACAGAAACTAAGAGGGGGCCTAAGGTAATTTACCCCTTTATTATGTCGACGGCTGGATGAGCGCCACGTAGCTGATCTGACGGTGCAGGATGGCTGGCGCTTCTCTTCGTCCGCACGTGAGCCTGATCGACGGCGCAGAGGGGGCCACGTGGAGGATCTAACGGTGCTCAGGTGCTGGTGCTTCTCCCTCTGCGCTAACGGTCCAGATCTACCCTCGAAGTGATCAACGGTCTCTGCTCCTCGATGAATGGACGGCCACGATGGAAACTGGAGCTCTGGGGCGATCGGAAGGTGATGGAGGATACTGGAAGAACACTCAGCCGACGAGCTTCGCCGGCCTCGTGCGCGTACTGTGGTCCTCCTCAGCTGCTGCCGAGGATCGGAGAAGATCGGCGATGAAGTCCCGCAGCTGGTGATGGCCTCCGATGGCCCAGCCGAGCCCTGGAGGGGCTCCGGCGAGGTCGACGGAGGGGAGCTCCTGGCCTGGATGTGAGGGGGCCTCAGATGGCCTCCTCTTGACCTGCAGAATAGCTCAAGAGCTTCGCGGGTCGAGGGCAAAGTGCCTCGACCCGATGAAGCGGCGTGAAGGTGGACTGTGGGTCGGGGCGAGCGAGCTCCGGCGAGCGGAGGATGGTGGAGCTCGAACCCCAGCTCCTGTGCGAGCTGGGTTGAATGAATGGGCGAAGAATGTGCGCGGAGGGATGACGATGGTGACTGGGTGTTCCGATGATCGAAAAGATACACGATATGGCCGGAATCAACGGAATACGTCGGAGCTACGAATTGGGGGAAACTAGAAATTACGCTAAATGGGAAGGGTAGAAGGTTACCTGGGCGATGTGGAAGACTGTGCTGGAGCTAAGGAAGCTCCTGGTCGTTGCCTCGAAGGTCGCCAAGGCCTGAGGCTCGAGCTCCTGCACTGGGCGGAGCACGGCGGCGCAACGTCGCCGGATCAGTGGTCCGGCCACCTCCTCCTCACTGCTACAAGGGCAATCGCGAGCTGTCACCTCAGGGATCACTATGGAGGTCACGGGAGTGAGAGTGGAGAGCCAAAGATGAAAATGAAGTGCGGCGGAGCTCAGGTTATATATCACTAGGGGTCCGGCTAGATGGGAGTCGGGCGTGAAGCTCGGAGCGCGGATCCCCATGCAAACCTCCGGGCGATGATCTCGGATGCACGCAGAAGGATTAGGACCCGGGGTTTGCGCGAATGGCAGGCGGATCAGGCTGGGAAAAATCAGAGAAGTCGGGTCGGGTGGAGCAGACCCGGCTCTGGTGGTCCTGGGGGGGAGTTGACCGGGGGTCAACAATCCCCCGTGGACCAATCAGAGCCCGCCAAGCATTGAATCTTTATTTGATTTTTTTTGGGCCATAAAATGGCCGAATTTTCAAAAACTTAAAACATGAAATATTTTTAATTTATTTTTTTCTATTTTTTTGTGATTTTTAATTAATTTTTGGAAATAAAAATAAGGTATTTACATAGTATAGCTATACATAGGTATATATACAATATAGGGTTTTTAATTTTGATTTTTAATTAGTTATTTTTATACATTTTTATTCCTATTTTATATTTTATTTATTTATAGGATAAAATGAGGAATAAAAATATATTTTTATTTTATTTTTATTATTTATATACATAAGGGAAATAAATAGTTATATACATCTATATACATGGCATATGTACAATATATTTTTGAAATTTTAATTTTGTTATTTTTATTTGATTTTTGTTTTGTTTCTTTTTATTTATTTTATTTACAATATATACATAGAATATTTACATAAAGTTTAGAAAATAATTTTATTTATTTACAAGGTTAAATAAATATATGAATATGGTCTATGTACAAGGTGAAGGGGTATTTTTGAATTTTTGATTTTTAAATTTTTATTTTGTTTTTTTTAATAGTTTCTAAATATACACAATATATACAAGCATATTTTTGGGTGAGGAAAATATAACTTTATTTATTTACAAAAATATTTACACATGAGCCCCTATCTCCCTCTACTTGGCTTTTATGCGGTCAGGCCCATGCTGAGCTCTCCCTTGGGTTAGGTTGCTCAACATTTATTCTAAATATTCCCCTCTTTTTCTTTTTCATCTTTATTCTTTTATTTTTGCACAAAAACATGCTAATTATAAGTATTTACAAACATGCATGTTTTTGCTAATTATTCCTATTTACACATATCTACATGCATTTGCATAGGTTTTTGTAGCTAAAATATAAGAATAAAGAGTGATGAATGGGTATTCATCATAAGCCCGCGGAAGAAACTCAGGACAAGGTTGGGCTTGGGTATGTCGTGATGGGGACACCGACCAATGACGTCTCTGAATCTGTTCCATGCCTCGTGGAACTGCTTATTGGGAAGCATGAAGAAGTTGTTGATCAGGGCTCTGGCTGCATTCGTCTGGCCGAGTGGATAGTACTTATTCAAGTACTGGTTCCGGGGTTGTTCCCATGATGTGACGTATCTCCCTAGGTGCTTCAGCCAATTGGCTGCTCTATCTACGAGGGAGAATGGAAAAGCCATCATCTTGATGATATCCTCGTCCACGAGTTGATCGTGGACCGTGCTGCAGATCATCTCGAATTCTTGGAGATGGAGGTGCGGCTCCTCGGTGGCAAGCCCGTGGAATCGAGGTAGTAGCTGGATGGTCTGAGGCGGGAGCTTGAAATCTCCCAGAATGGTTGGCAGCTGAATCCATCTGTGGGTCAGAGTTGCACCAGGGTTGTGCAACTCTCTCATCGGACGTGCGGGTGTTGCTGGCTATGCAGGCTCCTCTAGCTCTCCCTCAGGGTTGTTTCCTCCTCCACCGGCTCTGCGCTGCTCTCTATATGCTCGCATCTACTCCATCTCTCGGCGCATATCCACCATGAAAGCCCCCTGGTCTCTGATCTGACGTTGCATGGTCTCCAGGGAGGCTAACCGAGTTATGTTGATGGCACCCTGATCTAATAAGTAGGTCTGGTTCCCACTGGGTCCATTGGTTCGCTCCTCACTACTGGCCATGGTCTCTGCAAAGGCAAAAGACCCAAACTTAGGTGCCATCAAATGATCAAATGTCTGATGCTGTCTCCGCTCGGGCACCTCAGGATTGGTAGAAGGATGGTCGAGAGGGAACATGGCGGAGTTAAACTCGGGTTCGGAGAGCAGGTCTGGGCTCTCGCGAACCAACCTAGATGAGAGGACCAGAGTACTCGAAAGCAGTGCAACCATAGGCTGCCTAAGGGACCTTTAGCCCATCATCGTGATGTAGCGAGTGAAGGCGGATGAGATCTGGAAAACACACAAGATCGGGCAAACAAAACCCCCAATTCACCTACTCACGCAGAGCTGATGACCGTAAAGGTTCGATCTTTTATCTTGTCGATTTTATTTAGGCGATCAAGCAGTCTTACAGAGCGATTAAGCGAGCTGTTGGTAATTCAACACTCCCAGGAGACCATCACGATCCCAAGGCTAGATCTTTCCTAGCCAGTACAAGTCGCAGACCATTTACCGGCTATCCGACCGATTCGCTCTATTAAGGATATCGCGACTTGCTTTACTGAAAACCGGAGCGATCCTCACTGGGGAATGACTAACCCGAAATTAGTAGTCTGAAGAGAGGTCGGATGTGGCTCTAGCCTAGTGTGTGGGTCACTCTCTTGCTCAACCAAACCAGACAATGAGGGGATTGCTCTCCCAAGACAAATTTTTAATGAGGTGTCTTTTATAGTCAAGTGTGTTTTAGCAGTCCCAATTTTATAGTTTTTCTTTTTTTAGGTATTTTTCAAGCAAACAATCGCCTAGCGAATTTTTCGATTCTCCTGCTTATTTTAAGTCCAAAATAGGGGGGAGAAGTCGAAAAAGCTGATGCGCGGTCAAACACTATGATGCATGCAGAGTAAGAAATGCGTACCTGACTCCAGCTCCCTACATGCAGGGTGATCCACGCATAAAATAAAAGACTGAAATAAAACTACCTATATGATGCAAGAAGAAATCGGCCTTAGACAAAAAATTTCTACTCGGGAAGAATGATAGCTAACGCGTCAACAAGAGGGGTCGGGGTCCGGTCTCTGATGCCGATCGGTGTCCGCCACAACGGATCCTGTCAATGTTTTATAAGGCCTCTAGCGGCACATGACCCCTCAGGTGACCGAGTTAACTTTTTTTGTGATTTAATTAATAAGGTCCTCTTATCGATCTATAGGTACATGCAATCAATTAGGGCTGGGGCCTTAAGTAATTACGTCACAATCAAGCCAAAAATCCTAAGTCTAAGCACCAAAAACTTCAAGAATAAAAAATAAAAGAAAAATATGATAAACACAAAACCGGCGTAAAATCTGTTGTGAGGTCCCCTGAGCACACTGGTGCTCGGCGAAACAGACCCCGAGATCAAGCCAAGTCTGAGTCTGAGTCATGTCCTGTATTATTACAATAACAGTGGTAGGAAATAAAGTAAGGCTAAAGCTCTTCCCAAAGTCCTGCTCCTCCTCTCCTACGCTCTCCTATGGCTTGATGCAGAAACGAGCCGCCTCCACGTCACTCGGGTGCCTCGGTGCTCCGAAGATAGCCACCCTCGCTCGTCGGGCCCTCGCAAGAAAGGAAAACACAAACATGTCAGGCCACAGTTATAAAAATAAAATAAAATAAATGAAATAAATGAAAAATGAAAACAAACAAAAAGAAGTAAAAAGAAATAAAAAACAAAAATAAAAAGAAAAAGAAAAAGAAAATAGATAAAGAAAAAGAAGAAAAATAACAACAAAGCCGAAAAAATAAAGCTGACTACTAAGTTGTGCTCCCCAGCAATGGTGCCATTCTGATGACACGGTTTTGCTACTCGGGTTAAGGAATATCTCAGGTCGTTGTGACCCGAATCGCAAGGCGCAATCAATCAAGAAAAATAGAGCACCAAATAAAGAAATAAAGCAATCAAAATGTGACAAGCGGTCTTGCTAGTTTATTTTACCTGGTATAGCTATCAGGGTCGACCACAAGCAGCACTGGATGGAAAACCTAAGAACTCGTCGGGAAACCAAGAAAAGAAAGAAAATTGGTGGTTTTTAAATTTTCAAAATTTTTTATGATTTTTATAAAGAGAAACAGAATGAAGGAAAGGTAAAAAACAGCAATCAAACAATTATTTAAAGGCCCAACCATACTCAAAAAAATCAAAACAAAAATATTTTTTTTGTGTTTTTAAAATATTAGAAGTGTTTTAGTGAATTTTATGGGGTTTTTCTTATTTTTAATTAATTATCTAAAAATCAAAGAAATACAAAAATAGAAAATAATGTACAGCTGGGATCTAAAGGCAAACTAAAATTACTTAAAATGCCTATAAAATCCTAGCAATATTTTTATGTGAAACTACAAAATAAAATCTACCTACAGAAGAAGAAAACACATTTTTTTTTGTTTTTTTATAAATTTTTAATGATTTTTATAAATTTTTACTCTTTTTCAATTTTTATGGGTTTTATAAATGGGAATAAAACGAAAATTGCAAATAAACTCAAACAACACAAAACAGATAATCAAATTTTTTTGGAATTTTTTGAGATATTTTAATATTTTTAGTTGATTTTTCAAAACAAAAAGGGATGTTTTTTATGTTTTTGATTATTAGAAAATAATAAACAAAAACAAACCCAAACCCAAAAATCACCAAAATTCCTACATGGTGGCGGGAGCCACGTGTCAAAATTTTGTGATTTTTGGAGTAAATTTGCTATTTATTTAATCAAAGACAAAGCACACAGCTTGTAGGGACCAAAATGCAATTAAAATAAATCCTGAGACTGAAAAGTAACACGCAGGAAAAACCTAGGGTCAAGTCTGTAAATTTTCCATCAAAATCCGCACATGTCGCAAAACAGCATTCACAGGGACATATTTGCAAATATGAAAACTAAAACTTCAATCAATAACAATAAAGAAGTTTAGGGTATAGAGTGCAAATATCCTAGAAAAAACACGTGATGAAGCATGTGGGTCCACACAGCCTGGACTAAAGTGTAAATAGGAAAAACTACAGGTACTGAAATGCAAATTGGTCTAACTGTGTATTTTATTTTACAGACTAAAATGGAAAGTAAAATAAACGTAAGGTAGAAAGTGCAATATAGCCATAGTCTGCACGTGAGAAGTGCGTGGGGGACAAGTGTCAATTGCTGGCAAGACGTGATCGTGCGGCTCTGCTCCTTTGTGACGATTGATCTGACGGCTAGGGAATGCTCCCTATGTGTGGCGCAGATCTGCCAGATAGCGTCAGATCAACGGTCAAAAAGCTGCTCTGCTGGACGGCTCAGATGAGATCTGGAAGGCTGCTCCACATCCAACGACAACAGTAGATGGTGGACGAACAGGGACCTGGTGGACTTCGATCGGTGATTTGGGCGAATTTGTCCGGTCGATCGGACTATCAATGGGTCGAGCACCTCCGGGGAAGCACTCCGCATCGAGTCATGGCCTCGGATTACCCGGCGGACGGACAAATGGTTGGGATGGTGGAGTTGGGGGCTGGGGGCTGGGGTTGCTTCGCCGAGCAGCTGAGAAGACGATGGGGCTCCTCACAGCTCTAAAGGACCTGCAATGCAAAGCTGATACTCAGAGGCACACTCCGGTCCAGGTTATAGAGAAATAGACCAAAGAAGCGATGGTGGATGGTATTGATCTCCGACGGTCGTGACAGAAGGAGATTGGGGACCTAATCCTGGTGATCCGAGCTAAGATCAGGGTGATCAGACTGCGTGGGAAGGTGTAGGGTGAGCGTGTAGATCGATATGAACGGGTAGATGAAGGGGACGAAGCTCCGACCGGCTGGTCGGAGTTGGCAGAGCGACGGTGGCGTACAAATGAAAGATGGATCAAACGACGGAGCTAGGCACGGTGGAATGGATACCTGAAGGACCTAGTGTGATCCTGAGCTCCAGGGGAGGTGAACGGCAGGGTCGTTGCCTCGACTACACTGCGGTTGGTGAAGGAGGCTCCTCGCGGTTGGTTCGCCGGCCATGATGGTTGAGCTTCGGCTACACAGCTGCTCTCCGAGCACCAAGAGTAGAGTCTGGTTGCTGTCACTAAGGTGAAGGTGTCTAGGGTATCAAAAAGGGGTGCGGCGCGAGCTGGTGAGATGGAGAAGCAAATGAAGACTTTATAGAGTGTCCCAGGTGGTCGGAAGAAACGGGTCGAGGTACGCAAACCGAGGGGTGGATCCCTAAAGGAATCAACGGGCGAGGATCGTTGATCTCCCCTCGATAATCGGAGCCTCGAAATGGAGTAGATGGAGGTCAGATCGGATCTGGATAATTTGGTGAAAAGTGCTCAAAAGCCGGATCCGAGCGCGAGGGAGAGTCCGAGAGGGTAGTTGGCCGGAGTCAACAATCCTCCTGGACCAATCAGAAAAAAGATATCCAAAATATTTGTAAAATCAAATAAAAACTAGTAAATGATTTTAAATCAAAAAGTGTACAAAATGAAAAATATTTATTATTTTACAAACTATTTTTCTATGATTTTTATTTATTTTTATGGAAAATAATTTATGGTATATACAGCATATTGTATTATATACATGTATAAAATACCTATGTATTTTGTACAATCATTTTTATTTTCTTATTTTTACACTAATACCCCAATTTTATATTTTATTTATTTACAACATAATTTTTGGAGTATAAAATTGTTTTTATTTTATTTTTATTATTATTTACAAGTATGAATGAAATAGAGAATGATACATATATACATGTATCATATACAAGGTGAGAGAGAGTTTTATTTTAGTTTTATTTTTATTCTATTTTTCTAAGTTTTGTTTTATTTTTAGAAATATATACAAGGAATTAAAAATACCTTTTATTTTGTTTTTTATAAAAATAAAATATATACATAGAGGGTAGGTATGTACAAGGTAGAGTGGCCTTATCTCTCTCTACTTATTTTATTTGGCGATCACGCCAATGCTTGGCCCTCTCTTCGGTTCAGGTCACTCAATATTTATTCTAAATATTTCCTTCTTTTTTTTTTACTCTTTATTTTTTTATTTTTGCACAAATACATGCTAATTATGGTATATTAACACATGCATGCTTATTGTTAAATTATTGTATTTACAACTATTTACATGATGCTTTGCCAAGATAATTAGCTAAAATAAAAGAATAAAGAGTGATGAATGAGGCTTCATTATGCACGGAGGATAGGTACTGTATTACCTCCATAGTTTATGATGTAATTTTTTAACTAAAACATTTATAATATATTTGTTGCGGGTGGGTGGGTTTTTGTGATGCATTCATTGCAGATATTGAGTTTGGGAGGAGATCGATGGTGGAAAGGACAAACTATCAAGAATTGAGGATCAAATTGACCAGCAGCTCTTAAAGCTATAATCAGATTAGAGAAGAGTCGGTACATTCTTATTAGAAATTATATTTTAAACATTATCTTATTATAGTTCCATTCTGTTATTATTGTTTATATTTATTTTTCAAGCGACAAGGTTGGAAAGAGAACTCTCTTTTCAGGAGTGGTGGTCTAGGTGCCACATGAGTGGGAAAGATGGAGAGTCTCAATGGTCTACTCCAGAAGCAGGAGAATTGTTGCTTAGTCTTTTTATATATAAGTAATTTGAAAGATATAATATAATTATTTCTTATGATTTTTTAACTTATATTTCAGGATCATTATTTGGTAATAACTATAGTTAAATAGGGTGAAGATCCTAATAGGGAACAACCACCATTTAATTAAGTAATTTAGAAACATGTATAGATGGATATTATTTTAGTATATTCATTTTTTACAAGCCATCAAAATTTTAATAGATGTTGGAAGAGAAAGATATTGTGGCGAACAAGAAGAATACGCTTGGCGGTCTTCCTCTATACTATGTCGAGGAACATCATCATTCCTTTTCTTCTTATGGTCGGTCGTTGTATTCACAGGCACGGTCATCACATCCATCATCGCAGATGGAGTCCCAGATGACGATGATGGTGGAGACTGTGACGGAGCTCCAGCAAGATTTCTCGACATACATGTAAGCATTGTCCTTCTAAACTCTAATAATTTTATATTTCAATATCCTCAATTACATATCATATATATATCTTCTATAAAATATGCCACAAAGGCATGCATCTCAATATGAGAAGATTGAATTAGGTGAAGAGGAGGAGGAAAACGGCCCAGAAGAAGAGGCACGTATGTATGCCAGATTTAAGGTAAAGGAGAAGGAGAAGGAGAAGGAGAAAAAGAAAGGAAAATAGGTTTAATCGCAAAAATATTTAGATCAAAAAAGAAATTATTGGTGGTTTTTATCTTGTTTTGTTGTGGATTTTTAGAAAATCTTTTAATTTGTATGAACTTTGAAAATAGAATTAGTTGTACTTGTACTTGTCGAACATTTCGAAAATCTATTGGTATTATATTTAGTTGTTCAATGTCATGCATATACTGAAATTGTATATTATCTTATATGTTTAGTTCGTAAGTTCATATGCATCATGTGAGTTTGGCAGATAAAAGTTACTTGAATTAATTGGATGGATGGCACGTTAAAGATACTTTTCTCGGCTCTAATAAGCACCTGCAGTGGTTTCTTGGCAGGCTATACAGGTTCGATGGGGCATCAAAATCCCGTCGAACCTTTATAATTTTTTCTGCTCTTTAGCTTGGGCGAGCACATGTGCTCCCCAGTGCTCTGTATTGGCTCGCCAGCATGGACATGAGAGCCTTTGGCAAACACAATGGTGCACGCGCTTGGGCGAGCACCTGACGTATACAAGTGCTCGCCACCTGTCCTTGACCCTCCATTGGGCGAACACCATTCGGGCGAGCACATGTGCTCGCACAGGGTATGGTCGTGCGCTTGGCATGCGATCGGTGTGCACATCACGAGCCACCTTGTGCACGCCAATCTCGAGAAATTATCTATTCAGATCATTATAGGATCAATAGCACCTTCCAAAACCATAAAAAAAACCATTAGGATACTCCAAATCATGGGAAAATGGACTTAACAATGGAAACATGAAATTTCTTCAACTAGGCAGAAGAAAAACAAACTTAATCAAAGTTCACAACAACGTAAGGGGCTTCAAAAGAATGAATGCAAGGCATGTAAGGGGCTTCATGTACGAGGGATTTCAGGCATACAAAGGGTTCCATGTGAACAAGGACTCTAGGCAAGGCACGAATATTTTTAGGCGAGGCGTGAGGAATCCTTCGGCTGAGGCATGCAAGGTTTCCATGCACACAAGGACTCCATGTGCACGAGGGTTTGTGCCTCTAAGTGGGCTTGAGGCTAGACTAGGCTAGGCATGCAAGACGAGTCATGTGATGGCTTCAGTCCATGCAAGGCGGTAGGCAGAGTGGACGGTGGGTGCAGGCAATGTCTATGTTTGGCGATGACCCAACGTGCAACCTTCGGCAGAGGAAATAGAAAGAAACAAAGCTTCAATTAAAGACTTCAACGAGGCTTTGCTACCATGTTGTAAAGGTTGAGAAGAACACACAAAGTAGAGACTATGATTTACGTGGGAAAATCCTATACAGAAAAATCACTGCGCATTCAAATCCCTAATCTCCTTCACTAGATATTAACGCTTTTTTCACTAGTGAAAAAAATGATAATGAAATAAGGAGGTAAGAGTTATATTGGTGGTGGGTAATTGGTCCCTCCTTCAAAGGTCCATTGTCCTACTTGTAATATAAACACAAGTCCACGTCAACAATTAACTTTCAAGTGGAAATTACTTCTATCTTTAAGAACACTGATAAATCAGTCGGAGAAATCCATTCCTTATCGAAATCAGTATAACTAAATAAAACAGAGTAAAAATATTAGGTAGAATTTATACTCAAGAAAAAGCTTCTTACCACCATAAAAGGTGATTTCAGTATAAGGACCATCTGCGCATTGGGAACACTTCCAGCCTACACAAAGATTAATGTGCCTTACGAAACTTTGGTGGGAAAATATTTAGTGGTAATAATATACACTTGAAGATGAAAATGTATAGTGGTCATGTTGAGAAAAACTACTAACCATCTTTGCACTTTGAGCTGTAGCATTTACAGCAACTGAGGACTACAAAGTTACAGCAACTGAGAAAAATTACCAACCATCATGCATCACTTTGTTGTAATTCCTTCCTGATCATATCATGTATAGCTCCAATATTATATGCTAACAAACACCTGCAACAAAATTTCATATCCGTACATAGACATGTATGTTTTGAGGAACAAGTTGGATAACTTAATTGGGCAGTTAATAACAAGCTTTAACAGATTTAGGCGTGATGGATTCAAATGCTTCAACCAGCAGCTCCACCTTCTGCTTCCTCGCCCGAGCCAACTCTGCGACGAGTCGTCGGAGTTTGTAATCCACCATCCACTCCTCTGCGATCCTCTCATCGTGTGTCACCATCTGCCTGAGCTCAGTTCTCCGCAGATCTCGCTCGCGAACTGTAGGGAGATGACCAGGCTCTCTGAATTGCCTAATGGTCTTCAGTTTCTCAAAGCATTTCTTGATCAAACTCTTCTTCATGCTTAATCTTGCTTCCAGTTTGCCTTCTGACTCTGGCGGCTTCTCGTGATCTTCTTCAGTGTTTGAAGCAGCTCCATCTTCATCGGCGATCTCGCTGCCGTCCAATAGGTACTCTTCCAACAGCAGTTGGATGTCGGCGGGGGCGTACTCTTTTTCTAACTGGCATTCAAATTCCACAGAAGGATAGTCTTCTTCCTCATGGGATTCAAGGTCCACCTCCAGATACTCCTCAGCTTCATTGATGATGCTTTCAACTTCCAAACCTGCTTCATTTGGATCTTCCACAGAAGCGTCATGCTCGTGCCCAACGCGAGCTACCGGAGCATGGGGACTTGGCGAACCTCTGGTGTGCTCACAAATACCATCCAGCTCCCCTGAGGTTCCCAATTCAGCAGATGGATCTTCCCCTGGATCCTTGTTTGAACTGCCTAATATTTCCTCTGTATCATCAAAGTTCAGAACACCCATTTGGACTGCTTCCCTTTCAATAGTAAGGTAAATCTCAGTGCCAATTTTGCGATTTTCAAATGGATGATCTTCCTCTCCATCCTCCCGGAATCGGGTATTTTCTTCGTTCCACTGCACGGCTTTCTCTCCCGGAATCGATAACCGGGTTTCTTCCTCTGGAAAGATATTAATCATCTCATCCAGTTCTTCCAAGTTGCTTCTGTCCAAGCACCATTCTGTGCTTACCGTTACTGTTGCATAGAATTTATCCTCGTCGGATGCGACCACGCAATCAGATCCTGCAGTCTCGAGGAAATTCCTGACAATATCCAACTCTGCGGCAGAGAATTCGCTCGTGGTGGAAACGTAACTGTTCGTATCATGATCTTCGATCTCTTCAGCTCCATCTCCCCCCTCAATTCCACTCTGCAAATTATTCCTTTGAGAAGTCGACATCGCAGAAATGGAATCGACCCAACAAGGAGCATGCCGATCGATATCGGGCTTTTCAACCTGCCAGACGCCCCTCCTTCTCGAAGAAGAAGATGCTGCTGATGATGATGATGCGGGTACACCTTTCACGCTGAAGCTGTTCTGGGCTTTGACAGAGAGCCTCCTTACCAAGAAGGGATGCTTTGCATGCGGTTCGTGACCATGGGCATTAAGAGAACATCGCGAATACTTGCAGACCTTGGTGGAGGCGTGTTCATGTCCGGCATCCGGTTCTACTCGAAAGGTGACATCTTTGAATGCCGATGAGCAGGTGTGCCCATCCTTCTCCTTCGAAGGCTTCATGGTTGGCTTCCTCATCTTCGATTGGCCAGAAGCCACTAGGGAGCTATTTGAATTCTGTTTGGTTTCGCAAGAACAGGGCTTGTGGGTGCTCGCCTCTAATACGTCCTTCCTTGCTCTGTGATTTCGTATGGGCTTCATGTAATTCGGAGGTGGCTTTGGCGACACGCGAGAACGATCGCCAGGCTTCTTGGGCATCGTGGGGCTTCCGGCGGACACCGCAACCTTCTTCTTTTGATCCATGAACTGATGGTGGTAGATAGGATGTATCGAAGAGCGGTGATTGCTTCGGGATTATGGTGATGTTCGAGGAAGACGATGAGGTATGGGAGGGTTGAAGACGTCGGAATTGAGCGGAAAGACCTGGTTGCAGAATTGATATTCCAGTACGTAGAGATGTGGATGTTGACGGAGGTGATCTATCTGAAGGTTTGCAGGCCAACCAACCTGAGATAGATGCGTTGACCGTTTGGAGCTCGAGTTTTGTGCAAAGATGGAGAAATCGAAATCCAATTTAGCAGTAGATCATGTGAGGTTATTTACCCGCATCTTTTGTGATTATAAAGAACATCGTGGATTCTTGTGGTCGTACGTTTAAAATATCCACACGCTTAGACATGTTCTTCCCGTTTCTTTCATCTGAATCACGACTGCGTTTGATGGACATTTGTGATGGTTCTGTGGAATGGAGAGGATCCTTGATGTGGTGCTGTGTCAGTTGTGACCGTTTTAGCCGCTCGATCTTGATTGAGTGGTTCGCACAATTTTGCACGATATGGGTCCACAAAAAATGTAAGATCGTGCGAAGATCAAAATCGAACGGCTCGAGCGGTTGCAGCAGAATCTGCTACACTACACGCTACAACAGACGATCCACCTCCTCTGTGGAAACATGCGAAGTTCATCCCTCGCAATTTTAGGAAATATCATATGATTAAGCCCTCGGATTTGGACCTCACATTTGAATCCGGATGTTATTTACGTGTTCTGTATTTGAAATAATGAAAATTATAACAAATATTGAGCACGATAAAACTACATCATGCATTGTGATGATACATATCAGTTTTCAATATAAAAAAAATTTACATGTGAGAAGAGCTTGTATATTACACATATGATCGCCCATGTTATATCGGCAATGATAATAATGATATGTGGAATAGTTTTGAAAATCTTAGATGTCTTCTATTTCCTACTAAATTCTATGGTCAATATTTTCCACTCTATTTTTACATATTGGATTTTTAGTCTTTAGCTAACATAATTACATTAATATATTGGATTCAATCCAGAAAAATCGAATTAGTTCAGATTCATTCCAATTTAATTTTCCTGCGAAATGAAGTCACTAGTCAAATTTATATTTAATTTGTCTTTATTTTAAACTGAACTTTTCGATCTTTTAATTCCAATCAAATCCATATGATTCAATTCAATCAACAGCTTTAGTTTGGACCACGTCTGATCATCACAAAGGGCAAAAAAAATTCATTCCAAGATTAAGAGTTATAATAGTTCGTATAAATTTAGTATTCCTATCAACCTTCGTGATCTATTTTATTTTGAGTAAATTATAATTTGGGTCCTCATCTATGGGTCCGATCCCAGATTGGGTCTCGAAATTTAAATTGTAACGATTCGGGTCCCAGGGCTATTAATGTAAAGGAACTTTTTGGGGCTAATGACGAGTATGCCCTTGTTTAAAAGTTGGAACATCACCCCCATTCCCTTCCCAACAAGGGCATATTCGTCGTGAACGCTAAAATTTACATTTCCTAAATGGTCCTGGGACCCGAATCGTTACAATTTAGAGATCGGGACCCATTCTGGGATCGGACCCATAGATGGGGACCATATTGTAATTTACCCTTTTATTTTTGCTTCCTGATGGTAGAAGATAAACTTGTCTTCACAATAAGCCATGTGGGGGTCATATAAGTACAGTATTTGATCTGGTTAAGATTGGGAAACGGAAGGTAATGAAACTCTAATTAATATAAATATGAGCCCAATGGAAACGGAAAAAGGTATCTTAAATTTAAATTCATTAGAACTACATGATTCATCGTTTGCTTCTACAGGACTATCGATAATATCTAGAAATTTAATAGATTTTATTCGAATTTGGATTTCAAAATTCAGGGAATATCAACTTTTAGTTGTGTGTTTCAAATCAATCTATGTATTTAATTACTTGTATTATAATTTTCATGTCAGAATAATGCAGAAAGTAAGAATAAGCAAAGAAAATAAAATAAATAAAGAGAAAAAGAGAGAGAGAAAAAGAGAAAAAGAAGGATAGATTTGTGAATGAATAATTTAATCTTCCAACAATGACGATCAATAGTTCCCTCAATTTATTCACAATTCCTTATTAGCCCATGAAATAATTATCTATCAATCTTCGATTGCCGTTAAATGATTATATAGATTTAATTATGCGCTAAGATTAAGATAGGCATCACAATTTGTAGCTCTTATTCCCTATTAGAATAATTCCTCAAGAAACACAAATAATCAAGGAATAAATATCAAGAAGCTTCCTCTATAATTTCCCTACACAAAATGATCAATCTTCAAAATAATTTAATTGGAGAACTTATTCTTCAGAGTCATGCACATGTCAATTTAATCCACCAAAAAAATCAGTTCAATTAAATTATTTTATGTCCTCAAATTATCTAGAAATCCAGAGCATTACAAGAGCTTTAAAATGACATAAAATACGCAAATATTAGATATAAATTGAGGAAGATATTCAATGTTAAAGTTCAGGGACTTAAATGCAAGGAAATATAAGTTTTTATCTCAAAAATGTCATGTCAAGGACTTATCTACAAATATGATAACATAAAGGGGGTTCTGTGTAATTTGCCAAGCGTATAGGGGTATTTTTGTAATTCGGAGAAACCAACAGGGTTTGGGTGCAAATATTACAGTCAGACGCGTGCAGAGCACGTGAAAAGGACTTAAATGTAATTACTAGAAGCTGGAGGGGTCCTTCTGTAAAATATCCCAGTCCACATGCCTCGTGCACATGAGGGCTAGGCACGGAGCGAGGTCTGGAGGTGGTGGACACGTAGCGGAATGGGAAGGCTTTGGAGGAACCTCGGGCGACCCGAGCTTGGAGGCGTTGGTGAAGGCTCGGTCGAGGATCTGGGTCGTCGGATCTAATGAGATCTGACGGTCGAGACTCCGCACGCATATGCACTATTGGATCAGAATCCAGTGGTGCATGCTCTTAGTTCTCCTCCACGAGTAGTGGCAGAGAAGAGGGGCTCTGACGAGCCTTCTCGAGCTCCTCCCTGGTCCTGAAGGTCGGCTGAGGGACATGGAAGCTCGAGAGGGCTAGGATGAAGGTGTTGGAGATGTCATGGAGCTGTTGCGATGCTCAAGGCGATGTGGCGGTGTTTGGTCATCGAAGGCGGAGTGGTAGACCGGAGCTCTTCTTCTCCGTCGAATCAATGAAGAATATGTTCACCTGCAGGGTTAGAAATCGAGGGCAATGCGAGGGGGCGTGGAATGAAGGTCTTTTACATGCGAAGGGAAGTGGATACCCAGAGATCCTAGTCTATGCAAGACCTCGATGAGGAGAACAGCAGAGGGAAATCTGGAGAAGGGAAGGTGGGTCGTGGAGGTGTGCACGATGATCGTGGTTGTGAGGCGGAGCTGGTGTGGTGCACAGATGGGCCGACAAGGTGAAGGTATGAGTGAAAATTAGGAGAAATCGAAATGGGGTGAGATTAAGAAGGATACTTGGAGGAGCAGAAGAAGGAAGAGAGGAGCGAGGCGAAGTTGGTGTGGTTGCCTGGAAGTAAAGGCAAACATCAAAGAAGGAGTGATCGCCAGGAAGAAGGAGTTAATGCTTCTAGTGTCTTTGCTCAAGGTAATCCAATGAGAGGAGAACCCAAGCTCTTACCGACACAAAATTGCAGATACGTGATCCAGGATGACCACGGATCTTTCCAGGACCACCGCCTTGTCTTTGTCAGACGAATGAGCTCTTTGGTTGTTGTCATCTATGAGGAGAATGGAGCTAGAGGGGGAGTTATGCAGATGGTTGATAAGATAAGCAACAGATGGTGGTCAAGCTTTATAGTGCTCGATTTGGAGGGGGTTACGTGATCGGATGATCGTCTTGAAGGCCCGGTGAAGGTGGTGGACATGCAAGGATTACATGCAAGGTGATATGATGGTAGGTAATTGAAATGACAATTTTATAAGGTTTAAAAGGATGATTTTATGACTATCGTTGTGTATGCACAAAAATTGACCAATTTAATAAAAGAGTTACAACTACGAGCATGATCGGATTATAAAAATGTATGTGGCAAGTTGATGAATACCCATTCATCACTCTTTATTCTTATATTTTAGCTACAAAAACCTTTGCAAATACATGAAGATATCTATAAATACAAATAATTACCAAAAAGCATGCATTGTATAAAATTAAATAATTAGCATGTTTTTGTGCAAAAATAAAAGAATAAAGAAATAAAAGAAAAAGAGGGAGATATTTAGAATAAATATTGAGCGACCTAATCCCAAGGGAGGGCTCAACATGGGCCTGACCGCATAAAAGCCCAAGTAGAGAGAGATAAGGGAGCTCATGTGTGTAAATAGACCTGTAATTAAATAAAAATAAATATTTTCCTCTAAAAATAAAATAAAAATGGGTTTGTTTATATTTGTATATAGTTGTAAATATAAAATCAAAATAAAAATTAGAAAATTAAAAAGAAATAAAAATATCTTCTCCACTTGTATATTCATCATGTACATAGACCCCCTTTCTCTATTTATTTCACCTTGTAAATAAATAAATTAAATTCCATAAAAATTGGTATATATCCCATATTCTATTATGTAAATAAATAAAATAAAAATCATAAAAACAAAAATGAAATAAAAAGAACAAAATTAAAAATCAAAATAAACATTGTATATAGACCTTGTACATATTTATATATAACTAATTATTTTACCCTTGTAAATAAATAATAAAAATAAAATAAAAATACCTTTTTATTCCTAATTTTATGCTATAAATAAATAAAATATAAAATAGGAATAAAAATGTATAAAAATAATTAATTAAAAATCAAAAATTAAAAATTCAATATTGTATATATACCTATACATAGCACTATATTGTATATACCTTATTTTATTTCAAAAAAATAATTAGAAATCACAAAAAAATAGTTTAAAATAAAATAACATTTTTCATGTTTTAAGTTTTTCTTAATTCAGCCATTTACTATTTTTAAATAAATAATCAAATAATTGGTATTTGGCGGGCTCTGATTAGTCCACGGGGGATGTTGACCCCCGGTCAACTCCCCCCCAGGACCACCAGAACCGGGTTTGTTGCGCCTGACCCGTTTTCTCCAAATTCTTCCCGCTTGACCCTATCGCCAAATCACTAAACCTCGAGCTCCGATCATTCCTCCTGCATCCGAGATCCACGCCGTCATATCCGCATTGGGATCCGCGCTTCGCGGAACCCTGCCCGACCTTCTCTTCTCGGACCTGCACTCGTATAAAGCATCAGCTCCACCCGTATTTTCAGGCATCTTTGGCTCGTGCATTCTCCACCCCAGGACCTCCATTGTTCTCGCCTGAGTGACAGCAAGCTGAGGGCATTGTCGCAACGAGGAAGGAGCGTGTGGGCCATCGATCCGGCGACCTAGCGCCGTCGTGCGCCGCCCAGACGTGGTGCTCGAGCCTCGGGTATCGACGGCCCTCGAGGCTAGGACCTAGAGCTTCATCGGCTCATTCCCAGTCGACCTCGTCCATCAGGTATCCCTAGTTCTTTCCCCCTTTCACTGATTTTCATTTACGTCCAAATCGACCCATCACCGACGACCTTCGATTCCGACCACCCTCGTCCATGTCTCGTTCATCGGATTCGACCAACACCTTCGCACTCCCCTCACGCACCTTCTCCGCCCAATCATTCAACCCAGTTCGCAAAGGAACTGGGATTGGAGCTCCACCGCCGTCGCTTCACCGGAGCTCTCTTATCCCGACGCATCGTTCATCCCCACCACCGCTAACCGGGTCGAGGCACTTTGCCCGCGACCCAGGAGTCTGTTGCGTTGCTTTGCAGGTCAAGACGAGCCCATCTGAGGGCTTGACGTTCAGGAGCAGCAGCTCCAGCTCCACCGGTGTCGCCTGAGCTCTCTGGAGCTCCGTTGCACCATCGGAGGGGCTCTTCAGACGCGGGAGGCCCAGGCGCTTCTTCTCCGATCACCAGTAGCCCGCGAGGAGGATCTCCGTGCGTGTACCGGGCCGGTGAAGTTCGCCGGCCACCTGTTCTTCGAGTATCCTCCAGAGCCGTTCGATCTTCCTCCTTCTCCAGACGCGATCTTAGCCATCCATTCGAGGAGCCCTCCATCGTCCGATCTTTTGGAGGACTGATCTGGACCCTCCATCCTCGAGGTTAGCCACGACGTACAGCAGCCGTTGATCATCCACGTGGCTAGCTCTCCTCCGTCAGATCAGCGCAGGGGACCCTTCGTTCACCCACAGCGATTCACAGCCATCAGATCCTCCACGTGGGAGGTCCTCAGCCGTCTGATCCAAGCGGGGATTCCTTCATTGAGTGTCACGCCCCCTCCACCGTCTGATTCGCTACGGGGCGCGCATCCAGCCCTCCGCTTAAATAAAGGGCTAATTTCCCTTAGGCCCATGTTCTTTTGTTGTTAATATTTAGTCCTGTAAATATCTAGTATAGTTGTTTTTATTTTGGTCATTTTGCATTGTGGACCTTGTTGTTTCTGTTATTCGCTTGTATACCCCTGTTTGTAGTGGCCACGTGCTTCGCCACGTTTTTTAGTGGGATATTTGCATTTTCTACCCTGCATTTTTGGAATGTTATTGTTTGCATTTTTAAAATAGGAATGACACTTTGGTCCTTCCAGGCCTGAGTCACGTGTATCGTGCGTGGGCCTTGGGGACTTTTACATTTTGGGCCCTATACTTTCCAGCCGTGTTATCGAGAGGCCCCTGGAACTTATTTCTTTCAGATAGGTCCTTGTGCACTGTGCCTTGTTGTTTGATTTTAATAAAATAGCAAAATTACTCCAAATTTGATGAAAATTGGTCACGTGGCTCCTGCCACTTTGGAAAAATTTCTCTAACTTTTGGAGACATTTTTGACTCTTTTTATTATTTTTAAAAATTCAAAAACATCTATTTTTCTTACTGTCCAGAGTTAAAATTCACAAAAAATATTAAAACATCTTTAAAAATTACAAAAAAAATAGGTTTTATTTGTTTTGTGATGTTTGATTTTCTGATCAAGTTTGGTCATTTTTGGATTTATAAAACTTATAAAAACTAAAAAAATTAAAAAACTTAGGAAAATTCTAATAAATAATTGAAAAATCCAAAAATAATAAATCTAGTGCCTAATTTTTCCTTGTATTTCATACTTTACAGGAAAATTACCTCCAGGACTTGAAACACCATTTAGCATTTTTAAATGGTTGTAGAAGCCAGACTGGACAGTGTCTTGCATTTGCTGTCTTGTTTCATTTTTATAAAACTCCCTAAAAATCAGAAAAATACCAAAAATTAACCAAAAATAGTAAAAAATAAAAAAAAACATAAAAACATTTTTGTTTGAATTTTTGGATGACTGAGTAGTTAAATAATTTGTCCAAGTTGCTTGTTTTCTTGTTTGTTTATTTTCTTTATTAAACTAAAAATCCAAAAAAATATAAAAATTATTAAAAACCCATCAAAAATACTTTTATTTTATTTGTTTTCATTTCTGACTACTTCGTAGGTCGCAAGGCCATCACGTGCTCTCCGAGTTCGACCCTGGGTGTTATACCAGGTTAATCCTTTAGCGAGACTACTACATTGAGTTTTCTTCGATTTTTACCTTCGTTTGGTGGTTTGATATTTTTCTTGATGGAGCACTCGAGCGACTGAGGTCGCAACGATCGTTTTTGATTTATCTACCTTGGTTGCTCGGTTCTGTGCCCATCAGAATGGTGCCGTTGCCGGGGAGCACGGCTTAATAGTCAGTTTTGATTTTCTTTTATTTTTGTTTTCTTTTTCGCGGCTTTCCGTGGCTCTTTCTGAGTTAGCGGCTTTTTATTTTTATTTTATTTTTATTTTATTTTATTTTATTTTATTTCTATTTTTATCTTTGTTTTCTTTTGCTTGTTTATTTTATTTCATTTCCATTTTTGCACAGATACCCTGTTTATTTTCCTGCCTTTAGTTGCTTTATTTTATTTGGTATTTGACACTTTGCTATTGTCTTGCGAGGGCCCGAGGACCGAGACGGCGACTCTCGAGAAGCCGGCGCAACTGCGGTGATCTGAGGCGGCTCCCTTCTGCACGGAGCCGCAGGAGAGCGCGAGGGATTAGCTGAGTGGGAGAGGATTAGCTTAGATTAGATTAGACTTTATTTCAGCTATTTGAATTATTGTAATAATACATGGACAACTCAGACTTGGACTTGAGACACTCTCGGGTCTGTTTTGCCGAGCACCGGTGTGCTCGGGGGACCCTTAGCTTTCTTCGCGGCTTTTTACGCGGCTTTTTGTTTTTCGCTGCCTTTTCCGGTTTCTCGCAGTTTTCTCGAGCCCCTAGACTTAGGAATTTCTGTTTGATTGTGGCATAATTCATAGGATCCAAACACCCTAATACACTTGCATGTTCCTATAGTACGGTAATTGGACCTATTAATAAAAGATTAATAAAAATAGTTGACTCGCTTCCTTCGAGCCTACGTGTCGCAGCCCGCCCTGCCAAGTGCTGCTCCTGAACCCGATTTGTTGGGAGGAGGAGGGGTGGACCGATACCGGACCCTTTGGATCGAAGGTTGGTGACCAGCTAGACTCTTCTTTCGAGTAGAAATTGCTACTTAGGGACTCGATTTTCCGCATGCACCATTTAGGTAGTTTATTTTCTGTCTTTCAATTCTGCGTGGATTATCTTGCATGTAGATTGCTGGAGTCAGGTACGCATTTCTTACTCTACATGCATCATTGATTTCATCGCGCATCGGCTTTTTCGTCTTCTCCCCCTGTTTTGGACTTAATAACTAGGAGAACCGAAAAATTCGTTAGGCGTTTTGTTTTTATTGAAAAATATCTAAAAAGAAAAACAATAAAATTTGGGACTGCTAACACTATCAACCCTAAAAGATACCTCACTTAAAAATTTGTCTTGGGGAGAGCAACCCCCTCATTATTTGGTTTGCTTGTGCGAGAGAGTGACCCCGAACAATAGATAGAGCCCTCCGATATTCTTCTCGACTGATTACCGGCTATTTCTGTACGGGACAGTCGGTTGGGAAAATATCGGGTATCCCAACAGGTCATGTAATCGCTCTGATATCCTGACTGATCACCAAAATAAAATTGACAAGATAAATTGACCGAGCCTTTACGGTCTTCAGCTCGCGTTGCGTTGGTGAATCGGGGGTTTGCTTGTGATCTTAGTTGTTACCAGATCTCATCCGCACTACTCGTCACATCAAGATGATGGGCAGACGATCTCTTAGGAAGCTTCTGGCTGCGCCGCTTTCGGGCGCGTCTACCCGCTCATCTAGGTTGGTTCGCGAGAGCCGAGACCCGCTCTCCAAACCCGAGTACGACTCCACCCTGTTCCCCCTCGATCCCCCTTCTTCTGAGACCGAGATACCAGTGTCAGAGGAGAGACAGACAGATGATTTATCGGCACCTGAGTTCGGATGTTTTGATTTTGCAGAGACTATGGCTGGCAGTTCTGATGATCACACCAGAGGTCCGCATCATGAGCATTTCGTTCTGGACCAGGGTGCGATCAACTCCACCCTGATCGCCTCCCTCGAGATAGTGCAGCAACAGTTGAGGGATCAGGGAGCATTCATGTTGGATATGATCCGCGAGATGGAGCAGTTGAGAGCAGACCGAGAGCAGCGTAGAGACGGGTCGAGGATACCTGATGAGGCCGCGGCAGCCGCGGCAGCAGCCGCAGCAGATCCACCGAGACCGATGCGGGAGTTACACAACCCCAGATCGACACTGATGCATCATTGGGTTGTTCTACCAGCCATCGTGGGGGACTTCAAGTTCCCCCCGAACACTTTGCAGCTCCTCCTCCGGTTTCACGGGCTCGCCACAGAGGAGCCCCATCTCCACCTTCAGGAGTTTCTGATGATCTGCAGCACAGTCCACGACCGTTAGGTGGACCAGGATACCATCAGGATGATTGCCTTCCCCTTCTCCTTAGCAGACAGAGTAGCCACCTGGCTGAAGCACTTGGGGAAGTTCGTCTACACCTGGGAGCAGCTCCGCACCGAGTACTTGCATAAGTACTATCCACTCGGGCGGACGAACGCCGCTAGAGCCCTGATCAGCAACTTCACCATGCTCCCCAACGAGCAGTTTCACGAGGCATGGGAGAGGTTTCGAGAGCTGACCGAACCTTGTTCGGAGCTTTTTCAGCGGGTGATGAATCTCCATTCCATCACCTTTATTCTATCATTTTGGCCTTAAAAACCCTAGCAAATGCATGTAAATAGCATTAATTTGCCCATAAAAGCATTCATTATTTGTTGCATTCATTGTACATAAAATAAGGTTTTTAATGCCAAAATATAGAATAAAGAGAAGAAAAGAAAAAGGAATAAAATATTGCAAATATTTTATGACCCGAACCCCGAGACCAAGGCCAACATGGAATTGGTCGACAAGGAATAAAGTAGGGGGAGATAAGGGCCAACAATATAATAAATACCTCATTTATTTATTCATTTATTTATGCATTTTTGACACCTATTTTGTATATAATTATTCATTCATCAAATAAAGAAACTTTGTACATGAAAGTTGTAGATAATAATGTAAATAAAAATATAAAATTGAGTTTGTGTAAAAATAATACTAAATGTACATTTTATACACAGAATAAAAAGCCAGAATCTCAACTTCACAGACCCATATCTTGCAAATAAAAACTCAAAATCCACCAAACTCACCTTTAATTGTATATAGCTTTCCAAGAACTATTTAATAAAATTGGTTTCATAATTTTTGGAGTTTATCTGTGAAAGTTAGGTTTTTGGCCCCTATTGTGCAACCTACCTGATTAAAATATTCAATTTATTCATTATTCATTATTTTCACAAAATTATATTTTTAGAATTTTGTAAATAATGTATACAATACATGTACATATTGAAATTAAAAGAAAACCAAAAAGAATTTGTAAAATAAAATAATTCTGTAAGATACATAGACAAAATACCTATGCTATCCATATGTATATAAAATAAAAGGGGATTTCATTATTCATCTATATTTTTATAATAATGTAAATATTACATATAACTCATTAAAAATACAAATCCAAAATAAAAACAAAGAAAATACATTAAATAAATAAAGTGTACATAATATATAGGTAAAATACCTATAAGTATACCTACATATACATATACCTATTTATTTAAATATGTAAATCAACTCATAAAAATTAAACAAAAAATACCCTCACACTCACAAAAATAAATTATAAATTTATAAAATAAAACAATAAAATAATAAAATAAAGTAGACAACATAAAAATAAAATATACAAAATACATGTAAATACATGCATACATAAATTATTAAAAAAACCATAATAAAATACACCAAAAAATTAAATAAAAATCATAAATAAATACTACATGAATTAATGCACATTTTTCATTTTATACGAAAATTCTAATAAAATCATTTCTTATGATAAATAATTCATTTTAGAATAAGGTCCCCTATTTTGTCCTCTAGCGTCCGAGGTGGACCAATGGGGCGCCAGCCTTTGTTGACCTCTGGTCAACTGTCCCATCGGGACCTGGCGCCTCTGAACCTTGCTGATCCCTTGACTTGCGCCATTTTTCCCGGGCGTCTCATCCCTTATTCTCGCTCGCCGCCTTCACGAGATCTGTAGAGGGATCAACCATCTATCACGCATGCTTGTTGGATCGAGAAAACGATCATTGTACTCGCCGGAATACGCGGGCCAAGAAGGGCGGCCAGTCTGTCTATAAATAAGAGCCCTCGACCTCCTCCTCAAATTTGGCCAATTTCCATCCACCCAAAAGCCTCGATTCAGTTCCTGGGAGGTTCCTCGTGACAGGGGGAGCATTTCAGCAATGCGACGCAGCCGGAGGAGGGATCAATTTTGACGCAGCGGAGCTCCGGCGTCCGTCCTGCTCCCTGGTGGCCCCCAGGTATAAGAGCCGTCCTTTCGTGTTGTTTAAGGTAGATTTTAATTCTAGCATTTCAATTCCGTTCTTAGTTTAGGCTTTAGATCAGTAGCGCATCGTAAAATCGCAAAGTCGAAGTTCGCCGGAGCTCTGCTCCGGCGACTTCTCCACCGTGATACCCACTGTCTCCGACCGCCCCATTCACCTCACTTTGTACCCCATCGTATTCTCCATCTATCGATCACTTTTGTTCAACCAAGGACCTCCAGTCCTTGCGAATCGGAGCTCCACCTCCGCCTATCGTCGGGGCTCCTCCGCCTCACCTCATCTTGCACCAAAGCTTCAAAATCCAGGGTCGGGGAGGTAGCCCTCATCCCCCTGGTTCTTCCTCTGCAGGTTAAACGACGCAACGATCCCCTTTGGACTCGATTCGATCCAGGAAGAGGCTCCTGGAGGTCCCGACCTTCATCGACCTCGCCTGACCTCCTCGGACCTCCAGGAGCCATGGCAAGACCATCAGCAGACGCTGGACGCTTCCAGCTACGATCCGAACACCTCAGACGTGAGGGAGAAGCCCAGAGGAGCCCAAGCTTCAAGATCGAAGCTCGCCTCGGGCGAGCTTCTTCCCTGTTCTTCCAGGAGGCTCCATCGCCGTCCAATCAGGGTGGCGCCCCCAGATCACACCAGAGCCGTCAGATGAAGCCCTGCACCGACCGTCAGATCAGCTCGGCTGATCTAATCTCAGCCCTTCATCGACGAAGCGGTACCAGCCGTTGGATGCGTGATGCGTGTCCAAGTGAAATGATCAACGTCGTCCACCAGCGTGCACTTAGGGGTAAATTTCTTATTTAGCCCCAGCCTTTTTGTATTTATTGTTCACCCCTGTAAATAAAAGTTGAAGTTCATTTTATTGTGTAAATTTTGCATGGATCTTCCTGTACCTTTATTATATTACTTTTAGGTCCAGTCCATGTCACCTCACGTATCGTCCCACGCGAGGTGGCTAAATTGCACAAGACCCCTGTACGTTTGTATATTTCTATTTAGTCCATAAAATAAAATTGAACGTGTATTATTTTTGTGAAAATTGCAACCAGGACCCCGAACTTTTCTGAAATTACGGTTTGGTCCATGTGGGTGCGGATCACGTGTAGTCCCACGTGATGGTCATTTTGCGCTGGGGTCCCTGCTGGATTTTGTATTTCATTTTAACCCTTAAAATTGCAAACCATGTGTTATATTTTTGGTGTTTTTGCACTACAGCCCATGTCTTTATTTTTATTTGCAAAAATGCCCCTGCTAGGCCATATATTTGTGCTTACTTGTTCCATTTATTTTATGCATCACACGGACTTGAAAAATTCCACAAAAATTAATATAAGCTCATGATAGCTTGCTCTTGCACGCCATATTTTTATTTTCATTTTTGTTGCATTTTTGCATTTTTAAAAATAAAAAACATGCATTTTGTCTACTGTCTTGCCTAGAAAATACCAAAAAAATAGTAAACCACCTCAAAAAATTCCAAAAAATTACTATGGTCTATTTTATCATGTTTTAGTGTCAGTCCAAAAATCACTAAAAATCTCTAAAGAAAAACCTTAAAAATTCGAAAATACTCAAAAACTTCTAAAAAATATAAAAAATTCTAGAAAACTCCAAAAATTGCAAACTCAAGTTCTGTAGTTTCTATATTTTATCCTCTTTATTTAAAAAAATAGTTTGGTAAAAGTTTGTGGCTATTTGATTTTTTAAATTCCCATTTTACCCCCAGCCAGTAGCTAATTCCCTATTTTCCTTTATTTTGCTATTTAAAAATACCAAAAACATTCTGAAAAATACCCAAAATCACAAAAATAGTAAAAAATTATAAAAAGACCAAAAATAGGTTATTTCTGCATTTTTGAGCATTTTTGTATATTTTTATAAATATTATATCACCCATCTCACTACTTTGTATATACATCCCAATATTGAAAAAGAAAATTATATATATATATATATATATATATATATATTTATTTATTTATTTATGTATAAAAATCTGAAAATAAAAAAATCAAATCAAAAAGAAAATTAAAATATATATATATATATAATCTACCTATATATGTATGTATGCTCTATAGATACCCCTTATGGGTGTATATCTTTATATATCTATATTCTATAAAATATATATATATATAAATGTATATAAATATATAATATTAAACAACATATATATTTTAATAAAAAAAATATAATAAAAAAAGAAAAAAAGAAAAACCCACAAAAATAGGATTCATACAAGGATGACTCTGTTATACATGAACATCATAGGCTGCTTCATTTTTGTATTGCTCTCTGTGATTCGACCTCTAGATGCTTATTCACTATGCATTTGTGGTAGAGTTAAATGTTAATTCACAAATTTTGAGACTTATTGATTTATTCTTTCATGTGGGTTAATTGCTGGTCAACTGGTGTTCTGTGAGCGGTCGCCTCAGCGACAAGATATTTTGACCCTCGCAAAATACGTAGTTATCAGATGGCACCGTTGCCGGAGAGTGACGAGTCGCTAGATACGTTGTTTAATTCGGTCACGTTGTAGCACGTGTACTTAGCGATTCGGTCAGAACCGAGAGAAGATCTCCGTGAAGAGTGTCTCGGCTTTAATTTATATCCCGGGCAAGTCCGGGGTCGAACTCAGGGAGGCAAAGGAACAACTTGGGTTTTAATTCAAAAACTTAGGTCTAGATTTCAGTGCGGTATTTTTTTAGATTTTTTTATGCAAAAATCAAAGCAAATGCAAGTTGCGGTTGAATTACGACACTAAGAAAGCATACAACAAGGCCAAATTAATTTTAATGTTAAATTAATCCAATTCAGCCAAATTATATTTTTCCTAGAATCCTAATACAGTGATGAACACAAAACACATTTTTTTTTGGAATTTTAGGGTTTAAAATGCAATAATGAAAATGCACACTTTTTATGGGTTTTTTCGCAATTTATCACACAAACAGTAAGCAAAAATTTTGAAAAATTTACTGGAACTAAAACATCATGCAAGGAGACTACAGTAATTTTTTGGATTTTTCTGACAAATTATGATTTTTTTATGAATTTTTTAGTGAAATCAGAGTGACAGCAAGTAAATAATTTCTAATAAATCCACATTATAAAATTAATCAGAATGCGAATTATCTCAGGTAGATATTTAGATAAGCAATCTAGGAGAGTTGAAATTTCGCAAAAATAATTTATGTGGATTTAACTAAAAATCAAATACTGAAAACACTCTACAATTTATTTCGGGTACAAGACAACTCCAATTTCGTTGAAATTTGGACAGTAAATTAATCACTCTTCAAGGCATCACATATATTTTTTGTGGAATTTTTGGAGCAACTGTGTGTGAGGTATAAATTTAAGAGTTCAGATTGGGTAAAATATGCAATATTTCAGTTAACCATTTTTAATTAATTACCCAACAACCATAAAAATACAAATAAATACTCACATGACAGAGAGTAAGGCATCACTTTTTTTTCTTTTTTTTCTCTCTTTTTCTTTTCCCCCCCTATACTTAAACTTTGCTAGTCCTCGAGCAAATAAAGAATGAATAAGTTGGGTTAATCCCTGACTGTGCATGTGAATACAAGACTTGATCCGTTCAAGAACTCTCACTTTTAGAAATCCTAAAATTCTAAGCTGAACCAAGCTCTAGTCAAAAGGTACCCAATTTCCCTAATTATCAGACTCTCTTTGTATACATATAAAATAGGGATATGACTTTAAGTGTTAACCGCAGTTATAAGAGTAGAGTCACAACGTCACCCAAGATTCTAGTCCAAGAGACTCTCCTATGGACCCGATCCTCAACACTAGGGAATAAATCATTTCTTGCATCCAATCCACCGTCTCTTTAGTTGTCAGACTTGAAAGTGTAGATGGCAGGCCAGTTGATGGAGGGTATAGGATTGTGTCATTTCTTCTCTCCCTCTCATTGGAACAAGGATCCTCTCAAGTGCCTTATTACGCAACACATTTTTTTTGGTGTTGATCAGTGTGTCCGTCAAGAGAAGTTGGAGCCGTCTGCACTTGTTTTCCTGGGAGTACACCGGGGTGTGCCTTTTTTGAGTACCTATCGTACCTTCTACACCCAGACTTGTAGCATTTACGATGCAGAGCCCTTTTTTGGTGCAAGCCCGACTCCTGGTCCTAATAGCGGTGGTCCAAGTGGACAATTTGAAATGGTTGGGAGCGCTTGCCTTTGGTGGAAGCTCTTTTGATAATTGACTTTGTGGAATGAGAGCTTTTCTTTGACATTTCATTGCTTGGTAGTAATTGTGGCTAGCTCCACTGCTTTTACCAAGAGTTGGCGCACACTGATCAACATTTTTTATTTTATCACACCCTGGCACATAGGTAAATATCAAGAGATAGTACAAGAACCATGTTCTCATACTGGCTAATTGTGCTGACACTCAGGTTTCATGAAGCCTTCATTGATTTTATCCCATCCTTGAGCATCATCAAATCAAGTCCAAACTCAAATCCCTTATCCCAGTTCCTCAAGTGAAATTTCAACTCATCTCATCATAACTGCAGTCGTGTTCGTGAGGTGCTGATCATATTCTTAAGGTAGAGACTAAGCATGCAATATAGCACACAAATCTTTCAAACTAGGGAAATGTGAATAATTAAGTCAAGGACCCTAATGACTAAGGCTGGTTAACTCAAAATCTCAAGACCTCATAAACCAAGTGTTCTTGAACATCACTAGTCTTGTGTGAAAGTGAATTGTGTCAGGGATTAAACCAACTTATTAGTTAGTTTTTTTTAGTTTTAGAAGAAGTTTTTTTTTCAAAAAAATTTTTTTTTGACAAACAAAGGCAAAGAAGTTTTTTTTAGAAAAGTATTTTTTTAAGCAAATAAGGAAAAAGAGTTTTTTTTAGGAAAAAGTTTTTTTCTATTTATTATTTTTTTTGGTTTTTTTTACCCACCCCATAATATATATAAAAAATACGTGAAAGTACGAGGTATGGGTAAAGTATATATGTAATATATACACGCCCCCCTATACTTAGCTTGTGCTATGTCCTCATGGCACTAGGTGACAAAAAGACATAGCCCGTACTAAGCGTAGGAAAGCTAAAATAATAGAAAGTATAGAAGTCGATCCGCCCCCCCTATACTTAGGCTCTGGACAGCCTAAGTGTAGAAGAAGAGCAAAAATGGGGCGGACGAGGTCAAGAGGAGAAATGATGAGTAAATACACATGGCGGGCATCGGTCCCCCCTATACTTAGGCTTTGGTCAGCCTAAGTATAGGACAAGAGTAAGTGTGAGAACCGACGTGATCTCGAGAATATACAAAGAAGGGAGAATATGTACAAGAGTGATGGAATCTTCTAAGATGTTGAATCTTGATGCTGCATCTTCATGAAGAGTAATAAGATGTATCTGCTCTGTGCTCACTCTGTATGAAGTTGATGACCTCGACTTGGACTAACTGCTCTTTGGAATCAACAAAATTCTTCAACAGTTGTCCATTCACCACATGAGATTGTGCACCATCTGTGAGATCAGCTATCTCTACACTTCCATTCTCGTGCACTTTCTTAACCACAAAGGGACCCGTCCATTTAGATTTGAGCTTCCCATAGAACATCTTCAACCTGGCATTGAACAACCATACCTTTTGTCCAAGGACAAAGTCTTTGCACCTAATGTGTTGATCATGCCATCTCTTTACTTTGTCCTTATAAATCAAACTGTTGTCATATGCCCTGTTTCGGATTTCCACGAGCTCGTTCAAGTTCAAGTCTCGGCAAAGCTTCCCTAGGTGACAACTCCAATTAATCTTCTTAATTGCCCATTCGGATTTATGAATCAATTCTGCGGGCAAATGGCATGGCTTGCCATAGATCATTCTAAATGGTGAAGTACCCAATGGTGTCTTGTAGGCTGTCCTATAGGCCCACAGAACTTGGTCCAAAAGTTGAGACCAGTTCTTCTTATCGGGACGAACCAATTTCTGCAAAATACTCTTCACCTCTCTGTTCGAAACCTCTGCCATGCCGTTGGACTGTGGGTGGTAAGGACTAGTAACTCTATGATCAAATCCATAGTCCTTAGCTAAAGATCTCATTTCTCGATTCACAAAATGGCTACCCCCATCAGATATCAAAACTTTTGGCACCCCGAACCTAGCAATAATATGGTCTTTCACAAACTTACATACAGTCTTGCTGTCTGCGGTTCGGGTTGGGATAGCCTCCACCCACCTAGATAAATAATCAACTGCCAACAAAATATACTCATGTCCTTGGCTGTTGGGAAAGGGACCCATAAAATCTATGCCCCATGCATCAAAAACATCACAAATAATCATCGGTTGCATGGGCATCTCATCTCTCTGTCCAACTGTCCCTCCCATCCTTTGACAGATTGGGCACGACCGTACAAAATCAATGGCATCTCTAAACAAGGTCGGCCAATATAATCCACATTGAAGTACTTTGTGAGCGGTTCGCTTTCCCGAATGGTGTCCTCCAGCCTCAAGTGAATGACAATATGTGAGGACACTATGGTATTCCTCCTGAGGAATACACCTTCTCCAAACACAATCCGGTCCTTCGAAGAAAAGGAAAGGATCGTCCTAGTGGTATCTCCTCGAATCCGACTTCAGTCGATCAATGCTGCTCCTAGTCCAACCATGGGGAACCTGCTTGGAGACAAGATAGTTCACCATGTTGGCATACCACGGGAGGGAGTCAATAACACAAATTGACTCATCTGGGAAGGTTTCTCTAATCCGCTCATGATCAGGAGAATCCTTAAGTTCAATCCGAGAAAGGTGATCAGTCACAACATTCTTCACTCCAGGTTTATCTTTTATCTCCAAATCAAATTCCTGGAGGAGTAAAATCCACCTAAGAAGACGCGCCTTCGCGTCCTTCTTTTCCATTAAGTATCGAATGGCTGTATGATCAGTATAAATTGTCACCTTAGAGCCCAAAATATATGATCTAAACTTCTCGAGGGCCCATACTACCGCGAGCATTTCCTTTTCAGTCACTGTATAATTTTTCTGTGTAGGATCTAAAACTTTGCTCGCATAGTGAATCGCAAACGGAATCCCCTCTCGCCGTTGTCCTAACACAGCTCCTATAGCGAAATCTGAAGCGTCAGTCATGATCTCAAAGGGGAGAGACCAGTCAGGAGCTTGTAGGATAGGCGAGGCACAAATCTTCCTCTTCAAGAGCTCAAAGGCCTCCAGACACCTGCGATCTACAATGAACTCTATGTCTTTCCCTAAGAGCTCAGTCAGTGGGCGGGCGATCTTTGAAAAATCTTGAATGAATCTCCTATAGAATCCAACATACCCTAAGAATGACCGCACTGACTTCACGTTGGTAGGTGGATCGAGTTTCTTGATCACCTCCACCTTGGCAGGGTCAACCTCCATTCCCCTTTTGGAGATGACATGCCCCAACACGATACCCTCCGTCACCATAAAGTGACTCTTCTCCCAGGAGAGTACCAGATTCACCTCTCTACACCTCGTGAGGACTCGGTCCAAGTGCGCTAAACATGTATCAAAAGAATCACCATGGACCGAGAAGTCATCCATGAACACTTCCAGGAAATCTCCCACCATCTCGGCAAATATGGCTATCATGCACCGCTGAAATGTGCCCGGGGCATTGCAGAGCCCGAATGGCATGCGCCTGAAAGCATAAGTACCGAATGGACATGTGAATGTGGTCTTTTCCTGGTCCTCAGGGGCTATGGCCACCTGGTTGTAGCCTGAGTACCAGTCAAGAAAACAGAAGAACTCTTTCCTTGCAAGTCTCTCCAAGATCTGATCAATAAAAGGTAAGGGAAAGTGATCTTTCTTGGTCGCAGCATTCAGGCGCCTGTAGTCGACACAGACGCGCCACGACGTAGGTACTCGTGTCGCGATCTCTACCCCCTCCTCGTTGGTGACCATCTGAATTCCCGACTTCTTCGGGACAACATGAGGTGGGGCCACCCACTTGGAGTCAGAAATAGGGTATATGAACCCTGCCTTGCATCATTTCTCAATTTCATTCTTCACCACTTCCCGTAGATTGGGGTTAAGTCTCCTCTGAAACTCACGGGAAGGTCTCACGTTATCCTCAGTAAAAATGTGGTGCGAGCAGAGAGCAGGGTTGATGCCCACGAGATCCGACACTGTCCAGCCTATTGCTTTGCGGTTCCTCTCTAAGACTTCTAACAACCTAGACTCCTGCTCTAAAGACAAGTCTGAGCTAATGATGACAGGATATCTCTCTTTGGGTCCCGCAAGAAAGGCGTACTTGAGTGTAGGAGGTAGTGATTTCAGTTCTGGCAATGTGGTATCATCAAGCAGATCTGGCTGAACTGAATCTGAATCTGGTTCCGTACTGCATGAAGGTGGGCTAAGCTGAGTAGTACTCGCCACCAAATCAGAAGTATCGGGAGTCGGATCGTCAAAAGTATCCAAACAATCGGCAAAAGCCACGTCCGACTCGTCATCTATGTCCCATGATTGTTCCAAAGAGGATGGAACTGACAGATCCGGATGGATCTCTAAGTCATCATGAGAATAGGTTGATGCATCTCTAGCAAGATCAGACAACACCTAGCAAACTGCATCATGCACTATATCCTCTCCAGATGAAAGGGTCTCTCTCTGTCCTGAAGGAATCTGTCCCCAAATCCCAACTGTGCTAATCATACTGCAATCTACCTCTGAAGATGAGTACTCTGTGCTACTCTCTGAATCGGGTCGCTGACACTTGGTTTGCTTCATCTCAAGGTTCACTTCTCCGCCTAGAGAACGGAACTTCATCATTCCCGTACCATAATCGAAAGCTGCGCCTGCGGTCCTAAGGAAGGGTCGCCCGAGAATGATCTGAGATTCTCTCCAATGATTGGGGGTCTCCATGTCCAAGACTGTGAAGTCCACCTGATAGTTCTGCCCCTCAATCGAGATAACGACGTTCTTCACTTCTCCCATAGGTCTCTTCATTGAACGATCTGCGAATTGGAGTAAAGCTCTAGATTTGAGAAGTGGACCCAACTCCAATTTCTGATATAAGGCTAAGGGAAGTAAGTTGATCGAAGAACCGTTATCTAAGAGTGTGCGTGCAAACGCAATGTCGTCAATACGACTCTCCACATAGTGAGCACCCATGTCTCTCTTTTTCTTTGGCAAAGTCTGATTCTTGAGACAATAGGTTGTGGCTACTGATAAGACATGTGTCTTTATATTTCGGTTGTCTTTCTTCCTGCTAACCCTTGTAGGTGTGCATCTCACCTTGAGGTATTTCTGGAATGCAGGATGGTTAGCCACATATTCATCAAATGGCACCTTAACTGTGATGTTTTCTTTACAAAACCGTGCCATGTCTGGGTCATCTTTCTGAATCTTTTTGATGCGCTTTCCTGCCGTAAGAGCACGGGGGAAAGGGATTGAAGCTAAGGAAACAGAGGATGAAGAATCTGAATCATGAACTGAAAGATCATTCTTTGCATTAACGGAAACAGAGTTCTTCATACAAGAATCTTTTTGATGCAACATGGACTCGAAATCAAAACTATCTACTACAGGTTGTGGAATAGAAGCTGGAGTGGTATCCGCCACAACCGGAGATGCAAGGTCCTCCGTAGACTCAGAAGAATATCCATGCTGACGATGCTGCGTACGTGCTCTCCTCCTCCTCTCGGCTCCCTGAGTAGAAATCCTCGAATGGTGCTGATGGGGCTCTGAAATATTATGCCTCTCCTCCTCATCCTCTGAATACTCCTCAGGTAGAGCTTCAGAGATGCCCCTCCTCGTGTCCCTCACCCGGTCAGGTACGACCACGGTCCTTCCGCTCCTGAGTGACATGTGGTTAGCCTCGTCACATGAAAGAATCTCATGTTCAGATTTAGGAGATGCTGAATAGTATACCTGACCAAAGTGCTGCTGAGAATTAGAACGGTTCAGGCTATTGGGGTTAGCCTGAACTTGGGCTGGGATCGAGGTAGAGGGTGCAGTCTGCTCGTCTCGCCATCTGGACAGGCGGTTGACATCCACCCGTAAGTCCTGAACCTCGTTCCTGTAGGAACGTAGCTCGTCGAGTATCTGCTGCTGAATATCCATGGGACTAGACGATGAAGGAAGTGGATAAGATTGAGAAGAAGAACGGGAAGACTGACCCTGCTGGCCAGTGTACTGCCTCTGCTGCTGCTGCTGGGGTTGCGGGCCCTGCTGGCCCATCTGGTAATGGCCCTGTTGGCCATACTGCTGGTACTGTTGCCTCTGTTGCTGGGGTGGATGGAATCCAGGGCTCTGCTGTGAAGGAGGTGGTGCGGAGGTGAATGCGGTGTTGTGAAAGGTCGGGGGACGCTGATAGGTCTGTCGGTCTCCCGTACTTCCCTGCCTGGCAGGGTCCTGAGTATACCATATCCCATTCACCTCCCAAACTGGTGGAGGCTCCTCCTGGACTGTCTCTGCTACTGGAGGTGGCTGCTGGAAAGAGTGGGTGTAGGATTGGTCCTGCTCCCACGGCTGGGGTTGCCCTGACACCAACTGCTCCTGAACATGGTGAACTCGGTAAATGGGAGCAGCGGGTGCAGTCACGGCGGGTATCCTTATCTTAGATACCTTCTCAGTCAACTCCTCCATCTGTTTTGGAAGTTTGGAGATGCTCCGGTCTAACTCATCAATCCTCCTGTCGATCTTTTCGACTACAGTAAGCTTGTCAGCAAGAAGTCCCATGCTAGGGATCACGTCTTGAGAGAGATCGACTACAGCTGATTTTCCCCCTCCAAGTGAGAGTGAACTGGGGGATGGTGTATAGGCCCTGCTGGCCATCTGTGAGCGGCTAGTTTCAGCCATCTGCTCGAATACCCTCCAGACGGTATCCGCTCCTCGTGATATATAGCTGCCTCCACAGGCAGTGCTCACTAAACCCTGCATCTCAGGGTTGAGACCAGTAAAGAAGGATTGGACCAAGATGTTGTTATCTAATCCATGACAAGGACACTTTTGCAGGATGTCCTTGAATCTTTCCCAAGCATCACAGAAGGCTTTATTAGGTAATTGGGAAAAACTCGTAATTCGCATCCTCATCATGTTAGTTCTACTCAACGGGTAGAACTTCTTTAGGAATAGGTCCTTGAACTGGGCATAAGTGGTGACGATGATCCCAAGATTCTTTACCCAGTAATCGGCTTTTCCACCCAAGGCAAATGGAAGGGCTTTGAGCCTAATATAATCCTGGCTAACATTGTTATGTTTGAGGTTAGCACAGATGAGCTCAAAGTCCCTTAGGAATGCATATGGCTCCTCAAAAGCATTCCCATCAAAATGTGGCAGCAGGTTCAGGAAATGCGGCTTCAGCTCAAAATCAACAGTGGGTTCGGCCGGACTCAAGTAGTTATGAATTTGATATTGTCCGGGGTTATAAGCCGCATCCATTGGTAGTTGGACCCCAACATTTAACTGTCCCAACTGAGCTCTCAGTAATGCTTGTTGCTGCTCAGATGCAGCTAATCGGGCTAGTATACTTCTCATCGGGTCTTCATGGTTCTCTTCTTCCTCTTCTTTCTTCTTCGGCATTTTACTCGAATCTTCTTTATGTCCTGAATCAGCAAGGTTTTCTTGATTAGAAGAGGATTTATGAATCATGATATTCTCACCAAGGCGATGGTCTTCCTCGGTGAGGTGGGAAGAGAGAAATGGAATGGTTTGAGGGTAACCATCCCGAGAGTGAGTGATCCTGGGCTCAAGAGGGTCATGAGTCCAGGTTGGTCCAAGTTGCGCTTGGACCTTTGAAAACATACTTTTTGGAGGGTTCAACGAGATATTCGCAAAGTCCGAATAAATATCCCCCCAATCAGTCATCTTCGATGTCAAAAGAACCGATTAGATCACGATAGTCAATGAGGCGCTAGTTCTACAGTGCACGTAAATGTGCGGAGTGAACTCACACAATACAAACACAATTCAAACCCCCAATTTCACCAACTCAACACATGATGGCCGTAAGGGTTCGGCCGATTTATCTGGTCAATTTTAGTTGGTGAGAATACAATCTTGAAAAGATTAACGAGCTGTTAGGTGCCCGTATTTTCCTACAGACTGGCCCGGTTCTTACGACTAGTTTGACCTACTTTCAGCCAGTATAGGAGTAAGTACGGACCGTAAAAATACGGCTACCTGTTCCTTGAGGACTAATGCGTCCTCTAAACCTCCCACTCTGCTAAGGAAGTCCGGACCGTTTACCGGCTACCCGTAAATCCTCACTGAAAAGTAGCTAATCGCCTAAAATGAAAGAACCAGTAGTAAGTAAGAAATCCAGACTTGGCTCTATCCTAGGGTCGTCTCTCTCTCACTTGCAATTAAAACAAACAATGAGGGCTTTATGCACCCGAGAACAAGGGTTCTTTTTATTCCAATTAATTAGATCGACCTGCTCAATTCAGTCCCAATTTTAGAGTTAGGTTATCACTTGAAATTTATGTGAACACACAAGCATGTCTACCGTTCAGTCCCAATTTCCTTTTGACCTTAAGTTGTAAAACAAGATGGGAATCGGAAATCAGAATGCAAAGAAGAAACTATGATGCATGCTCAGAAGAAGGTATACTTACAGTGAATCCCAGCACTCTTCATGCGTTATGCAAAACTGAATTTGTAAATATTACACTAAATGCATGCAGATCGAGGAAACCGCACCTAAACAATATACTATTAGCGGGGAAGAATTGATTGAATTTGAGCTAAGTAGTACGTGTTTATGTGCGTCTCATTACGAATCTTATAAGATAAGTGAATCTTCTAAGATAAGTGTGGCCTAATTTACGATGGGCACAAACAAGTTTGAATCTAAACTACCGTGTGCCTAATCCTTAATTTCGCCACTCAAGTCAAGCCCCACCCTCGCCGGAGAGTGAAACAGGCTCGACACACCACAAATAATGTCTAAGTCTTTTTACATGCGCGAGCTCTCAAACAAGAGCCGCTAGAAATGAGCAACTACCTAAATAATTACAATAATTTACAAAATTCTCTCAAAAATAAATTGCTTTATCCTCGCACTTCAGCAGTCGGCGCTCCTCGCGTCCGTCGACCTCCGATGCACTCCAAGTCCACCGGGCCCTCGCAAGGAAACAAAGATTTATATTAGAGAGATAAACAACAAGATATATATAAAAATATGAAGAGAAATAATTGCAAAAAAATGGAATAAATACAAGTAGCTCGGGGGTCAGACTACCCGAGTAAATGGAAAACTAAATCCAAATTTTTAAACTAATCCCTAAGCCGTTTGCCTCCCCAGCAACGGCGTCATCTGACGAGTCGCTAGATACGTTGTTTAATTCGGTCACGTTGTAGCACGTGTACTTAGCGATTCGGTCAGAACCGAGAGAAGATCTCCGTGAAGAGTGTCTCGGCTTTAATTTATATCCCGGGCAAGTCCGGGGTCGAACTCAGGGAGGCAAAGGAACAACTTGGGTTTTAATTCAAAAACTTAGGTCTAGATTTCAGTGCGGTATTTTTTTAGATTTTTTTATGCAAAAATCAAAGCAAATGCAAGTTGCGGTTGAATTACGACACTAAGAAAGCATAAAACAAGGCCAAATTAATTTTAATGTTAAATTAATCCAATTCAGCCAAATTATATTTTTCCTAGAATCCTAATACAGTGATGAACACAAAACACATTTTTTTTGGAATTTTAGGGTTTAAAATGCAATAATGAAAATGCACACTTTTATGGGTTTTTTCGCAATTTATCACACAAACAGTAAGCAAAAATTATGAAAATTTTATTGGAACTAAAACATCATGCAAGGAGACTACAGTAATATTTTTGGATTTTTCTGACAAATTATGATTTTTTTTATGAATTTTTTAGTGAAATCAGAGTGACAGCAAGTAAATAATTTCTAATAAATCCACACTATAAAATTAATCAGAGTGCGAATTATCTCAGGTAGATATTTAGATAAGAAATCTAGGAGAGTTGAAATTTCGCAAAAATAATGTATGTGGATTTAATTAAAAATCAAATACTGAAAACACTCTACAATTTATTTCGGGCACAAGACAACTCCAATTTCGTTGAAATTTGGATAGTAAATTAACCACTCTTCAAGGCATCACATATATTTTTTGTGGAATTTTTGGACCAACTGTGTGTGAGGTATAAATTTAAGAGTTCAGATTGGGTAAAATATGCAATATTTCAGTTAACCATTTTTAATTAATTACCCAACGATCATAAAAATACAAATAAATACTCACATGACAGAGAGTAAGTTGCTCAACATAAAAACATTTTTCATTGAATAAAAATATGCAAGATAGATGTCCAAATTAACAAGAGAACACAGGGGTGTTTGTGCAAATACAAAAGCTGAAATAAACAAACATTTATATACAGGGACCTATTTGTAGTTACAAGAACATGAAATATAAACAATGTAATTTTTACATTAAAAAAATGATAGAGAAGAGGAGACCTTCTTCTTCCTCACCCGATGGGGATGAACCCAACGGTGGACGGCGGAGGCGCGGCGCGCGCGGGTCGGCGATGAAGGGGCGGAGGGCCGGCGTGAGGTGGAAGGGGCGGCCTAGGCGGCGGAGGGCTTGGAGCCCTAGGCGGAGGTGGTGCGGCCGCGGCGGCGGTGGGGAAGCGCGGCGGGCCGCTGGGCGGTCGTGGCGGGGCCGCGCGGCGCCGAGGGGGCGCGTTGGCCAGCGGTGGAGACAAGGGGGCGGCGGCCGGCGCCGCCTACCCGTGGAAGGAGGGGGGCGGCGGTCAGCTGCCTCCTTCGTTTTTTTTTATTTTTTTGTTTTTTTTAAAATTTTTTTTAGTGCTGTGAAGTGAATTGATTGAATTTTTTTTAGATTTTATCTTTTTTTTTAACAGGAAACAAATGATAAAAAAAATAAGATGGATTGGTGGGTGATGATGATCTAAGCAAATGGAAAAAAAATATGGTGTTATGATGGTGGTGATGGAAGGAGTGATATGGGTTATGCTAAAAAAAACTACAAAGATAAAATGATGACCACATAAAAACAAAATTATCTACGGTGGAGACGGTCGCCTAGGATGTGCTCGTGAGAGCAAGGTCTTCGCTCAAATCGCCGGCGCGCGATGAGCTCGAGCAGCGCGCGAGTGCGGCTGCGATGTTGGCCGAAAAGCCAACGGATCACACCGGAGAGAGGGTCGTCGTTGCTCGACCGCGGTTGCGTCGCTGTCACCGATTCAACTTAGGGAACTAGGCTCTCCTCACATAAAGATGGATCAAAGGCAAAAATGAGGAGAATGGCATGTATATAAAGAAGAAGAAAAATGGAAGTTAGAATTAAGATGGAGTGGGATGGAGGTTAATAAAATGGTGGAGTTGAATTAGAAGTTAGAAAATATGGTGGAGTAATGGAGTTGAATGGTGGTTATTGTAGAGAATGTAAAATAATTAAATAAATAAAATGAAATAAAGTTATCTACTTTAATTACAATAGAATAGAAAAGAATAAAATAGATAGTGGACAATTTACAAGGGAAGACAAACAACATGTACACATTTTTTTTTACTTTTCTAATATGTAATTTGTTTATCTTTTTAATAAGAGATATTTACAAAAGAAAAAATATAATAAAATAGTATAATTAAAATACAACACAAGTATAATTTTTTTGTATTTTTAATAATTAAAAAAGATACAATAAAAATTAAAAAAAAAGAATGCGCATATACATGGTATACTATGTACATCTAGGTCCCAAAATCCAACTTTTGCAAACGAGCTCCGATTTTAATGAAATCACTTCCGTTGGATAGATAATTTTCTAACTTGAACTTTAAAAGTGAGTTTGGTGAATTTGGAGTTCATACGGAGTGGGAATTTAGCTTGGAAGTTGGACTTTACGGCTTTTTCTCTTTGGGATCTAGGAGCATTTATTTGAGATGAAATTTGTTTTGTATTTTTGTATTTTTATATACACTTTTATAAACAAGTTAGAAAAAGAATTAGACAAAAAGGAGTTGAAATGAAATTATTAAAAATCAATGAAGTTTTGAGCTATTTACAAGTATAAAACTCCTTTATTTTTGCGGCTTTTTATGTGTAATTTATTTTGTACAATCTAATATACAATAATTAGTGTGTTTTATTTACAAGAGGTATTTTGTTAGTTTATTGATTTTATTGACATTTATATGGGATTTTACTCGGGGATTTTGCTAAGATCAAGATATTAAGATGATGAATCGCGGATTCATCAGGGAGCAATGAGCGTAGCCTATTGTATTTTGTCATTCTTGTCATAGAAATTGATTTATCATTGATTTTGTGAGCAGATGGTTCTTTTGCAAATTGATCACCATGCTTTATTGATTTATTTACTTATTGTGATTAATTCCTATCTGCTTTATTTTATTGATTAAGCTATACTAATTCAATCTTTTTGTGACTTTGATGCGAGGGCCCGCCACGCGAGGATGGTTTCTTAGGGAACCAAGGCAGCCGAGCTTGGAGGGGGTTGGTCTTCACTTCATGACCAGCTAGAGAGAGCACCAAGGATACAAGGGGATGGGAGTTAGATAGGTTTAGAGGAATTAGGATTATTTTTGTAATTTATGGTGAGGGAGAGACAACTTTGGCATGTAATAATTAACAGGACTCTACTCTTCACAATGAGGTCCAGTGCCCGGGTGATTGTTCACATGGGGGCCTCATCGCGGTTTTTCGAGTTTTCCATCGCTTTCTTTTCTTTGTCTCCCGAAGCTTTGAGCTTTCCGCCTTTATTTTACTTTGTTTTCTGTGCTTGGAGCCCCTAGATATAGGTTGCTTGACTCAGTAGCTAGGTCCAAACATTAATAAGAATGCATGTTCCTATAGTATACTTCGTATGGATCTAGTCAAACTTAAACAAGCCGTTCATTTGTCTCTTAGCCCTTGTGCCACAGCGAGCCCCATAAAGCGCTATCTCCTAAACTCAAGTGTGTTGAGCAGGAGGGGTGAGCCAAGATCGGACTTTTGAGGCTAAAGACAAATGAGCGACTTATGGTTCTTCACGCTAATAGCAGCTAATGTTTAGGGCGATTTTGTGCCTTGCATACCGACATGTAGATAGGTTTAAAAATTCTGTTTTGCATACCGCATGGAGAGAGCTGGGATGCACTGTAAGTCTTCTAACTCAGCATGCATCATTCGGTTCAATGATGAGATTTCCATCATGGAACCACTTGCACGGCTTTTCCTCTATCTCCGTCTGATTTTGAGCACCTAGGACTTAAATGAAAATCTACAAAAACGTTAGGCGCTGGTATGAAAACAGACTCAAAAAAAGTGAAAATCTAAAAAAATAAAACAAGGGGACTGCTAAATAAACTTTGACCTTAATTAAAATCTGTAATGGACTATCATTGTACCGGGTTCATAAAGACCTCATTGTTTTCAGGTACCTTGGAGGGGGACCAAAACCCTACTCCATTGAGCAAGTGCGACCCCCTAAGGATTAAAGCCAAAAACCCGGTCTGCAACTGCCTTGTGTATCGCCTAGATTTCCGAAGTAATGGCGCTTCTATCGTATGTAGGCGAGTAGGACTTGGTCACCAGTGATGACTCTCTGTTGTGTAGAGCATCGACCCTGTCCAAAATATTGAGCATAGGCTACACCTTCACGGGGGTGTCTGTCTCATTGTCCTGCGTCCGAGTAGGTTCTTGCACGCTCACGGGTGATTCTGTTGCGAGCGAGAACCGAAGTATTGGTTTCGCCTATCGGCTTCCTCTCTCTATTTCTTTGGCTGAGTAGGGATCCAGGAAGGGTTACAAGGACCTCAAAAAGTACAGACTACAGGATACACAGGAGGAGGACAAGTACGGAATACTCTTCTGGCAGTACTCTCTATCCTATAGGGTAGCGTACTAAGGACTTGTTAAAAGATTTGCCTGAAATCACAACTCTAAAAATGAAAAGATAATAAATAGCCGAACCTTCACGGCTTCACATGGCGTGAGTTGGTGAACCCAATTTTGTATTGTGTTTGTATGGATCTAGATTAAGGTTCAAAGATCGAGTCCCGTGCCTTTGCGCACATTTTGTTGTGTCATTCTCCTTTTTGACCACCCGCTCACCCGAGCCTTTCTACTATTTTGCACTCCGTTTTATTCCTCGTTGACCATCATATCCTTCTTCCAACATCCAACCCGCTTTTGTGCTTCGCGAAGTTGATCCATGGATGGTTTCCATCGGGACCTCACCGACACCCACATCGATTTCATGAACTCAACTCCACCAATAAATTCGAGGCGATTCCCGAGAACCCGATCCGGACTTTGCAGGTCGATCTCCAGACTCCTCGTCTTCTACCTTTCTCTTGGCGACCCAATAAACTGGGATCACTTTTGTCCCACCGTCGTCGTTGTGAATGGAAGTCGATTACAGTCCACATCCTTTTCCGTTCACAACATGCTGGGGTTGACCTGAATTCCAGCTTCATCATGACAGCTGAACAATATTGCAAGTGGGCTGATTTGGACTATCTCATTCTGCAGATAGAAGACAGAGCAAGCCCTGGAGACTACTCCGGAGTTCATTTCGTCCGACTCAGACCCAGATATGGCTCCCCAAGGAAAGGGCAAGGGTCAGCAGCCACCCCAACCAGAAGGACAGATACCAGACCAGAATCAAGTCAATGCACAACTACTGGCGTCTATCCAGGCCATCCAACAGCAGCTGACCGAGCAGGCCCTCACGCAGACAGCATTTCAGGATATGTTGAACGATATGATGAACCAAGACGAGGGAGGAGGAGGCATAGGCAGAGGAGGTGGAGGTGGAGGTGGAGGTGGAGGTGGTGGGCCTAACAATGACGATCCAGAATTCCCACCACCACCCAAGCCTACACTTAAAGAGACATACAATCTGGGAGACAGCCAGATGACCGAGTGGATCCTCATTCCACCGGTACACGCTCACTTTGAGCTGAAACCCCAGTTCATTGCTCTTCTCCCTACATTCCATGGAAATACCAGTGAAGAGCCGTACATTCACCTGCAGCAATTCTCACACATTTGCCGCACTACTCACTATCCCAATGTCCCTCTGGACATTGTCAAGATGTTGGCGTTCCCCTTCAGCTTACAAGACAAGGCCCTCTATTGGGTCAACCATCTGGGGAAGGTTGTGACGACCTGGGAGGAGCTGAAGTCAGCTTTTCTGCATAAGTATTACCCTCTCGGTTGGCTCAACCAGATGCGAGCCCGAATCAGTTATTCTCCCAAGGACCCCATGAGTCAGTATACGAAGCATGGGAGAGATTCACCAATCTGCAGGAGAAGTGTCCCCATCATGAGATTTCGAAGACCAGCTTGGTCCAGCACTTCTTTGGGGGACTAAACATCAAGAGCCAAAGGCTCGTTGATGTAGCATGTGGGGGTTCGCACTTCAACAAGGATGAAGATGTAGTCTGTCAGATATTCGAAGAAATGGCCGAAGGAGAGCCGCCCTCTCTTCATCCAAGGCATATCAGAAGCAGCCCCAGATCCTCCAGAAACAAGTACACATGGCAGTGTCCAAAGAGGCAGAGAGAGATGAGAGCTCCAACCTCAGTATCATTGGGGGCCATCTCTCGAAAGTTGACATCATTGAGAAGTGATCACATGACCTCGAAAAACTTGTTGTATCGAGAAGAGGACTCAGAATTTAGACAAGCTTGATCAGATCAACAAGTACCTTGAACTGTTGGTGGGCACCATCAACTCTGTTCAGTCGGCGACACCATCAGAAGCTCCAACTGAGAAGAAGGACGAGCAGCAACCGCAGCATCAGCCTCAGCCGAGCCAGCATCCACCGACAGTCCAGCACGTGTACTACGTGCAGGCGCCCGACCAGGGCCAGCCGCAGCAGTAGATGGTTGTGTACCAACTAGAGTTTCTTTCAGGACCTGATCCAGTTTTCCCACCACCACCCATGATTCAGGAAGTGAACGTGGTATGGACCAACGATGCACAGCCGACCCGCCCTATGGGACAACCCCAGGGTCAGCCACTAGCCAACCGGCAATACCACCAACCTCAGGGTGGTCGTTTTGGACAGTCCTCGCAGCCTCATCAGCAGTATCATCAGCCTCCCCAGTATGCAAATCAATGGAGGTAGAATTAGCCATACCAGCAGCCGCAATACCGCCATCCACAATCATTTCATCAGTATGCGGCTGCCCCACCTCAACAGTATCAGCAGTATCCCCCCCCCTTCTTATCAGCAACTTCAACTTTCTGCACTACCCCAGCACCACCAGCAGCAACCTCCGCACCCATCCATGCAACAGCAGCGTGGTCTGCACGCTGAACCCACTGAGGTACCCTCTGCGAACCCCACCATGGATTGTCTGGCCCAACTTGTCAAAGGGCTGGCGGAAATGACCAAGAGGCTTGACGACCTGACCGCCACCAGAACCACCATTCCAGCTCAGGTCGAGGCCAACCCCAATAACCTCAAAAAGAAAGAGCCGGTAGAATGTGATGTCCTGTCCGTGTCTGAAAACGATATTACTGTTTATTCTAATGTTGTTACTCTCAGGAGCGGTAGGGCCTTGCCACCGCCTGCTACCAAGAATGGGGTGAATAAAGAAACAGGTGGATCGTCATCTTCCGCATCAGTCGTGCCAGCTACAGGGGCGGGTAAGGAGGAAGAAGAAGGAGAAGCCAATCCAGCCGCCGTGCAATACCATCAGTCCCAGCCGAAAATACAAAAAAATTAGCAAAATCAAAAACAACAAAAAGAAGCTTGCAGCCGAAGCGAAGCCGCGCCAGCCTCGGAGGAGCCGCCAGCAGCAGCCGATCCCTCACCAGCCGACGGAGCCGACACCATACTTTTTGCTCGTCCCTCAGCACCAGCATGCCAGGATACAGTTTGTACTCCTTTTTGTAGTCTGGATTTACAACATTCTATGGGCGATAATTTTGATGTAAATAAGAACTCTATTTTTCCTGCCAGGGATGTACATATTCCTTTTCCTCATGCAATAGAAAAATCCAAAAAAAATGCAAAACGAAAAAAGGCATTGTTTGATCCAGGAGTTGTGGAAATACTAGACAAGTTGACTATTGAGATTCCCTTGTTGAAGGCCGTGGAGTACATACCAGTTGTGAAGAAAGGACTAAAGGAGGCATGTACCAACAAGCGTCGCCCAGCACAGGAGAACAGACGCAGAGATGTAGAAAAGCACGTGCTCTCCATGGCCACTGTTGCAGCTATCAGCAACCTCCCACAGAAGAAGCAAGACACAGGAGCACCTCTTATCAGTTGTGAGATTTTTGACCAGGTCTTCGAGCGCACTCTCCTCGACAGTGGGTCTTCCATCAATCTTTTGCCATCATCCATAATGCAAGAATTTTGGCTGGGTCCGCTCAAGCAGACACGAATGATCCTTCAGTTCGCTGACCGATCCATTAAGCGGTACCGGGGTCTTTTGGAAGACGTGGTAGTTAAAGTGCAGGAAATGCAATTTCCAGCTGATTTTGTAGTCTTTGATATGGACTCACTAACACCCTTGCTCCAGACCCCTATCATCCTTGGTCGACCATTTCTACATACTTTAGGTGCCGTGGTTGATTACGGGTCTAGCAAAATCACTTTTAGCTCGAACACCAAGCAAGTCACTATAAACATGAGCAGAGAGCCGAATGCCACGACTGATGAGAGCCATGCAGCATCCGAAGCAGACTGTGACTTTATTGCAGAGATCAGAGATTCATCCTTGTCATTGAATGATTCATGGACCCAAGAAATCCTCACACTCGAGGAGTACTTGGAAAGCATAGTTACCCTAGGCTCCGATGATTCCTGGGAGACAGATTCTCAGATGCAGGCGCATCTCTTTGATCATTCACTCCAGACCGAACACGATCAGCCTAGCGCAGAACTGTTCGGTACCTCATTAGGATCTCAGCAGAATGATGAGGATGGCAGCCCCTTCAAAGAAGTACATCCGACCACCAGCATAGTATCTGAAGTGACCGACAAGTTGGGCAGGTCAAAACCAGAACTCAAGCCACTTCCTGCAGGCCTGAAGTATGCTTTCCTTGCGGGTGGAGAACAAATGTATCCGGTCATCATCAGCAGCAGGCTGAATTCGGATCAGGAATCTCGCCTTCTCGAGGTTCTAGAAAAGAACCGTAAGGTACTTGGTTGGTGTGTATCAGATCTCCGAGGGATAAATCCAGCTTTGTGTTCGCACCACATCTATCTGGAAGAAGATGCCAAGCCGTCCCGCGAATTCCAAAGAAGGTTGAACCCTAACCTCCGGGACATCATCATGAAAGAGATAATGAAATGGTGTGATGCAGGCTTTATCTATCCCATCTCCGACTCAAAATGGGTAAGCCCACTGCATATAGTTCCAAAGAAATCCGGGCTTACCGTGGTCACAAATGATAAATGAGAGGAAATATCCACTCGGGTACCAACATCCTGGCGGGTGTGTGTTGACTACCGCTGTCTTAATGCAGCAACTAAGAAGGACCACTTCCTCTTGCCATTCATTAATCAAGTTTTGGAAAGACTGGCAGGCAAGGAGTTCTTCTGCTTTTTGGATGGGTATTCTGGGTACAACCAAGTGGCAATCGCTCCTGAAGATCAAGAGAAGACTACCTTCGCTTGCCCGTTCGGCACCTACGCCTTCAAGAGAATGCCCTTTGGATTATGCAATGCACCTGCAACCTTCCAAGGATGCATGTTAGCAGTCTTCGCCGAGATGGTAGGCAGTTTTCTCGAGGTGTTCATGGACGACTTCTCTGTCTATGGTGATAGTTTTGATTCTTGTCTTGAGCAATTAGACAGAGTGCTTCAGAAGTGTCGGGAAGTCAATTTAGTGCTTTCATGGAAAAGAGCCACTTCATGGTCAACGAAGGCATCGTGCTGGGTCATGTCGTTTCCAAACGTGGCATGGAAGTCGACCCGGCGAAGGTGGATGTTATTGCAAATCTACAGCCACCTCAGACACTGAAAAATGTAAGGTCATTCCTGGGGCATGTGGGATTTTACAGACGATTCATCAAGGATTTCAGCCGCATTGCCCGACCTTTGACAGAACTTCTATGCAAGGAAACTGAGTTCAATGTAGATCAGCAGGTTGTCCTTGCTTTCAACCAGCTGAAGGAGCTTATTACTCAGGCTCCAATCTTACAGCCGCCTGACTGGTCTCTTCCCTTTGAGATAATGACGGATGCGTCAGACTTTGCAGTCGGGGTTGTTCTTGGGCAGAGGAAGGAGAAAGCACCCTATGCCATTCACTACGCCAACAAAACATTAGATGAAGCACATAGAAATTATACCGTGACAGAGAAAGAGTTGCTGGTTGTGGTTTTTGCCCTTGAGAAATTCAGATCCTATTTGCTTGTATCCAAAGTCACAATTCTTACCGACCACTCTGCTATCTGGTACCTCCAGCAGAAGAAGGATGCCAAGCCAAGACTGATTCGATGGGTCCTTCTCCTCCAGGAATTTGATCTAGAAATCAAGGACAAGCCTGGAGTTCAGAATGTAGTAACAGACCATCTCTCCAGAATTGAGCAGCACGAGCCTCCTCTGAACAGTGCACCCATTACAGAAACCTTTCCTGACGAATCAATCTTAGCAGTGGATTCCCTTCCTTGGTATGCTGATATAGTCAATTACCTCACCTCTAGGGTAACACCATCGAATTGGACGAAGAATCAGAAGAACAAATTCATGTCGACCATCCGATTCTATCAATGGGAGGATCCTCTTCTATTCAGGGAAGGAGCAGATTTGCATTTGGCGCAGGTGCATCCCTCAGGAGGAGCAATCTAGTGTCCTCGAGCATTGTCACTCGCTCGAATCTGGTGGACATCACTCTGAAGATCGTACGGCAGCCAAAGTACTTCATTGTGGCTTCTGGTGGCCCACATTATTTAAGGATGCAACAGAATTTGTCAAACGATGTATTGACTGTCAGAGATTGAAAGGTACACTCACTGCAAAAGACTAGATGCCCCTGAAAATCATTCAGATAGCAGACGTTTTCGATGCATGGGGCAATGACTTCATGGGACCTTTCCCTAACAGTCAAGGCTTTGAGCACATCCTTCTTGCCGTTGACTACTTGAGTCGTTGGGTTGAAGCTATCCCTGCTCGAGCCGCCGACAACCGAACAGTATGTCAGTTCCTAAAGAAGAACATCATCTCGCGGTTCGGGATACCAAAAATTCTTATATCAGACAGGGGTAGCCATTTTATTAACAAAGAGGTCAAGAAATTGACGAAGGAGTACGACATCGATCATCGTGTCGCATCTCCTTACCATCCTCAGACCAATGGCATGGTAGAATTATCAAATAGAGAAATCAAGACTATCATGTAGAAACTTGTCAGGCCAAATAGAAAAGACTGGTCCCAACTCTTGGACTCGGTCCTATGGGCTTACAGAACCGCCTACAAGTCTCCCTTGGGCATGTCGCCCTATCGTCTTGTATACGGGAAGCCGTGCCATTTGTCCGTCGAATTAATTCACAAGTCTTTATGGGAAGTTAACAGTTGCAATTTGGACTCACGCAAAAGTGGTCAGAAAAGAAAGGATGATCTGAACAGACTTTTGGAGTTCTGAGACTATGCATACGATAACACATTGATGTACAAAGAGAAGGTGAAACGCTGGCATGACCGGCACATCAGACGAAAGACCTTTGATGTTGGACAGAAGGTGTGGTTATTTGATGCAAAGTTGCGGATCTTCTCGGGCAAATTAAAGAGTAAGTGGACAAGGCCATTTCGAGTTTGTGAAGTGCGTGACAATGGAAGTATTGCCATATCAGAATTGTCCCCTGACGCACAGCCATTCGTCGTTAACGGTCAACTCCTGAAGCCTTACCTCGAACCAGATACATTCTTGGCCGTTGTAGACTCCATTCAGCTCGTGCACCATGATGACATATCCACAACAGTGACAGCACCAGAAGATTCAGACGATGCACCCTAAAAACTATATATCTGATTTTCTTCTTTTCTTCTTTTATTCTTTTCTTCTTTTCCTTTTCTATCTTCTTTTTGTATCAAAAAGGTGCCGCCCTTGTAGACAGTTTTCCATACTTAGGACGTACTTTGTCCTAAGTATAGGGGGGATGTGCACCCCGAGTTTTTCATTTCATTTCGATCCTCTCCATTGTCTCCTCTTCTTGTCTATACTTAGGAGTACCTTACCCTAAGTATAGGGGGAGACAATCTGAGTACGATCTGTGTATTTCCACCCTTGACCCTCCCTGCTTTTTGTACAATCTTCTATACTTAGGATTATTTGATCCTAAGTATAGGGGGGACGGTCAACTTCTCATTCATTCATTTTTTTTCATTCATATATTTTTTAGATTTGTCTATACTCAGTACGAGTTATGTCTTCTCTTTTCTCTTCGACCTATGAGGACATAGCTCAAGCTAAGTATAGGGGGGTCGTATATAACATGTATATACTATAAGCCATAACTCATACAGAAAAATAAAACATCAACTCAATATAAAAAAGTAATAAGTAACTCTATAATAATAAAAGATGATTGTGAGCTCCTCAGACTCTTTATACTTGTACTGATTAATAAGTCAGGAAAAGCGTTTTGTGGAAAATATTCTCTTTGGAAAATCTTTTGAAAATCGCTTGAAAAATAGTGTGTACAAGTATTCAACCTTTGTAAAATAAGTTTCGTTTGTAAACTTTATTTTATTTGAGTGAAATAAAAATGTGTAAAAATCAGTGTGCAAATGATTGGAAAAATTTGGTTGTCAAATTGCTTTGAAAAATCTATCTATCCTGTGTGAAAAATGTTTGTAAAATCATTTTCAAATGCGTGAACATGTTTGTCAAATTAGTTTGGACTATAGTTTTCAAAATCTGTTGAAAATGATTATTGAATAAGTCTGAGGAGTCTGCACAACAATCTCTCATACAAAAATAAGCAATAATCCCAAATAAAGCTTATAAGAGCCTAAACCATGTTGTACAGTAAATACAGTTTTTCTTTGTATATACTGATTAATAAATCAGGTTAAATACCTATACAGTATGATTTGAAAAATAGTGTGAACTGTTTGGAAAATTTGTTGTGAAATGTTTTCAACCTGTGTAAAATTGTTTGATTTGAAAAACTTTGTCTTTGTGTGGAATAAAGGATTTGAAAACCTATGTGCAAATGTTTTTGAAAAATGTTTGTTAAAACTATTGTGGAAAATGTATATATATAGTGTGTGAAAAATCTTTGTAAAAATTGTTTTCAAATGTGTGTAAATGATTGCAAAAATTATCGTGTACTATAGTTTGCAAAAATTATTTTCAAACTAGACCTGAGGAATAAAAGCATCATTACAAATACTTGTAGTTCGTAAATAAAATATGTAAAATTCTTTCTATACAATCTGAATAAATTACTTCATTAAAATATGTAAAGTCTTTAAAAATCCATACCTTTTGTAAATAAAGCAGCAAGCTCGTGTAAATAATTGTACGTACTTTTTATATGTGTCAAGCTTCTTATTTGCAAAAATTCTTTGTGTGAAAAGATTCTTTGATTTTTTTTAAATTCTTCGTGAAAAATTGCATCATTCATTGTGCATAGCATGAGCATACCATTCATATTCTTTTTGAGTGAGCTTGATGATTGAATTAGTCCAATAAAGTCTCAAATTGGAGCTTGGTTAGACCTTACCGCACCTAACTGCACTGGAACCTTATGGGAACTAGGTTTAAGGTAATGCAGGTCTAGGCAGACTTAATTCTTTGAGAAATCAGGGATGGGTTCAAGTCACCTCAACTGACTAACTAGAGCTTTTCGAGACATACGCATGACTCTTGCCGACCGTGACCTAACTTGGACACTTGCACCTTTCACTTGGCTCAACTCATTTGGAGTGGTGAGGGGGTTGGATTTGCCAGTCTGAGACGCACACGGGTGGAAACATTCGTCCTCGTCTAGGGAGGGAAGTGCACCCCAACCTGGTTCAATATCCATGAGGTCTAACGACAGGAGATTGTGGGTTGCAATAAAGCTTCAAAAGAGGGATAGTCTACTAGCTCAAGAGGAAAAACTCCTTATGTAAATGCTGTTGTGAATAGTATGTTGAAAAAAATGGTCAGGCTTGTACAAAAATAAAATGCCTGCAAAAGTATGTACATATGTTGTTAAGCCAATAAGCAAGCTTGAGTTCGAAAGTCAAATATGTAAGCCTGCAGCTGGATGACTTGACTACACTGGTCTTGCATCCTAGGATAGGTAGCTACACTGGCTACTGTCCATTCTTCTCTTCACCCCTCCTCTTGAGCCGGTTGCCACTTGAACTTAGAAGGGAATACCCTGCTCCTCGAGGAAAGAGCCGTTGGATTGGGGAATCATTGGGTTGTCATTCTGGAGAAGACAGTTCCTTTGTCATTTCAGTTGGGGAGAGCCACTATCACTTACATTGTACAAGTCAGCTTCATAGTTATAAGGGTTTGCGTATGATGTAGACCAGTTCTGACCAGGCTATTGAGGTGGGTTGAACCGAGTTCTGTGACTCTCGAAGGCTGTTGTATTTTAAAGCTGGTTCCCGACTAGGTTCCACACACATCTACACCCAAGGTCTGACAGGAGCTCCAAATTCAGATTTTATAAAGACATACATGGCACTGAAAGCACTCCTATTCACTTTATCCTTCTTTAATTCTCTTTTTCTTTTCTTTATTCTTTTTGTACTTATTTCATAAGTATTTGCTAGGGACTAGCAAAGGCAAGTATAGGAGGGTGATGAATCTCCATTTCATCACCTTTATTCTATCATTTTAGCCTTAAAAACCCCAGCAAATGCATGTAAATAGCATTAATTTGCCCATAAAAGCATTCATTATTTGTTGTATTCATTGTACATAAAATAAGGTTTTTAATGCCAACATATAGAATAAAGAGAAGAAAAGAAAAAGGAATAAAATATTGCAAATATTTTATGACCCGAACCCCGATACCAAGGCCAGCATGGAATTGGTCGACAAGGAATAAAGTAGGGGGAGATAAGGGCCAACAGTACAATAAATACCTCATTTATTTATTCATTTATTTATGCATTTTTGACACATATTTTGTATATAATTATTCATTCATCAAATAAAGAAACTTTATACATGAAAGTTGTAGATAATAATGTAAATAAAAATACAAAATTGAGTTTGTATAAAAAAAATACTCAGTGTACATTTTATACACAGAATAAAAAGCCAGAATCTCAACTTCACAGACCCATATCTTGCAAATAAAAAACTCAAAATCCACCAAACTCACCTTTAATTGTATATAGCTTTCAAAGAACTATTTAATAAAATTGGTTTCATAATTTTTGGAGTTTATCTGTGAAAGTTAGGTTTTTGGCCCCTATTGTGCAACCTGCCTGATTAAAATATTCAATTTATTCATTGTTCATTATTTTCACAAAATTATACTTTTAGAATTTTGTAAATAATGTATACAATACATGTACATATTGAAATTAAAAGAAAACCAAAAAGAATGTGTAAAATAAAATAAGTCTATAAGATAGACAAAATACCTATGATATCCATATGTATATAAAATAAAAGGGGATTTCATTATTCATCTATATTTTTATAATAATGTAAATATTACATATAACTCATTAAAAATACAAATCCAAAATAAAAACCAAGAAAATACATTGAATAAATAAAGTGTACATAATATATAGGTAAAATACCTATAAGTATACCTACATATACATATACCTATTTATTTAAATATGTAAATCAACTCATAAAAATTAAACAAAAATACCCTCACACTCACAAAAATAAATTATAAATTTATAAAAAAAAACAATAAAATAAGAAAATAAAATAAACAACATAAAAATAAAATATACAAAATACATGTAAATACATGCATACATAAATTATTAAAATAAAACCATAATACTATACACCAAAAAATTAAATAAAAATCATAACTAAATACTACATGAATTAATACACATTTTTCATTTTATACGAAAATTCTAATAAAATCATTTATTATGATAAATAATTCATTTTAGAATAAGGTCCCCTATTTTCTCCTCTAGCGTCCGAGGTGGACCAATGGGGCGCCAGCCTTTGTTGACATCTGGTCAATTGTCCCATCGGGACCTGGTGCCTCTGAACCTTGCCGATCCCTTGACTTGCGCCATTTTTCCCGGTCGTCTCGTCCCTTATTCTCGCTCGCCGCCTTCACGAGATCTGTAGAGGGATCATCCATCTATCACGCATGCTTGTTGGATCGAGAAAACGATCATTGTACTCGCCAGAATACGCGGGTCAAGAAGGGTGGCCAGTCTGTCTATAAAAAAGAGCCCTCGACCTTCTCCTCAAATTTGGCCAATTTCCATCCACCCAAAAGCCTCGATTCAGTTCCTGGGAGGTTCCTCGTGACCGGGGGAGCATTTCAGCAACGCGACGCGGCCGGAGGAGGGATCAATTTTGACGCGGCGGAGCTCCGGCGTCCGTCCTGCTCCCTGGTGGCCCCCAGGTATAAGAGATGTCCTTTCGTGTTTTTTTAGGTAGATTTTAATTCTAGCATTTCATTCCGTTCTTAGTTTAGGCTTTAGATCAGTAGCGCATCGTAAAATCGCAAAGTCGAAGTTCGCCGGAGCTCTGCTCCGGTGACTTCTCCACCGTGATACCCACTGTCTCCGACCGCCCCATTCACCTCACTTCGTTCCCCATCGTATTCTCCATCTATCGATCACTTTTGTTTAACCAAGGACCTCCAGTCCTTGCGAATCGGAGCTCCACCTCCGCCTATCGGCGGAGCTCCTCCGCCTCACCTCATCTTGCACCAAAGCTTCAAAATCCAGGGTCGGGGAGGTAGCCCTTGTCCCCATGATTCTTCCTCTGCAGGTCAAACGACGCAACGAGCCCCTTTGGACTCGATTCAATCCAGGAAGAGGCTCTTGGAGGTCCCGACCTTCATCGACCTCGCCTGACCTCCTCGGACCTCCAGGAGACATGGCAAGACCATCAGCAGACGTGGGACGCTTCCAGCTACAATCCGAACACCTCAGACGCGAGGGAGAAGCCCGGAGGAGCCCAAGCTTCAAGATCGAAGCTCGCCTCGGGCTAGCTTCTTCCCTATTCTTCCAGGAGGCTCCATCGCCGTCCGATCAGGGTGGCTCCCCCAGACCACACCAGAGCCGTCAGATGAAGCCCTGCACCGACCGTCAGATCAGCTCGACTGATCTAATCTCAGCCCTTCATCAGCGAAGCGGTACCAGCCGTTGGATGCGCGACGCGTGTCCAAGTGAAATGATCAACACCGTCCACCAGCGTGCACTTAGGGGTAAATTTCTTATTTAGCCCTAGCCTTTTTGTATTTATTGTTCACCCCTGTAAATAAAAGTTGAAGTTCATTTTATTGTGTAAATTTTGCATGGACCTCCCTGTACCTTTATTATATTACTTTTAGGTCCAGTCCACGTCACCTCACATGTCGTCCCACGTGAGGTGGCTAAATTACACAAGACCCCATGTACGTTTGTATATTTCTATTTAGTCCATAAAATAAAATTGAACGTGTATTATTTTTGTGAAAATTACAACCATGACCCCGAACTTTTCTGAAATTACGGTTTGGTCCCTATGGGTGCGGATCACGTGTAGTCCCACGTGATAGTCATTTTGCGCTAGGGTCCCTGGCGGGATTTGCATTACATTTTAGCCCTTAAAATTGCAAACCACGTGTTATATTTTTGGCGTTTTTGCACTACAACCCCTGTCTTTATTTTTATTTGCAAAAATGCCCCTGCTAGGCCATATATTTATGCTTATTAGTTCTATTTATTTTATGCATCATACGGACTTGAAAAATTCCACAAAAATTAATATAAGCTCATGTTAGCTTGCTCTTGCACGTCATATTTTTAGTTTTCATTTTTGTTGCATTTTTGCATTTATTAAAAATCAAAAACATGCATTTTGTCTACTATCTAGCCTAGAAAATACCAAAAAATAGTAAACCACCTCGAAAAATTCCAAAAAAATACCTATGGTCTATTTTATCATGTTTTAGTGTCAGTCCAAAAATCACTAAAAATCTCAGAAGAAAAACCTTAAAAATTCGAAAATACTCAAAAACTTCTAAAAAACATAAAAAATTCTAGAAAACTCCAAAAATTGCAAACTCAAGTTCTGTAGTTTCTATATTTTATCCTCTTTATTTCAAAAAATAGTTTGGAAAAAGTTTGTGGCTGTTTGATATTTTTAATTCCCATTTTACCCCCATCCAGTAGCTAATTCCCTATTTTCCTTTATTTTGCTATTTAAAAATACCAAAAACGTTCTGAAAAATACCCAAAAATCACAAAAACATTAAAAAATTATAAAAAGACCAAAAATAGGTTATTTCTGCATTTTTGAGCATTGTTGTATATTTTTTATAAATATTATATCACCCATCTCACTACTTTGTATATACATCCCAATATTGAAAAAGAAAATTAAAATATATATATATATATCTATATATATTTATGTATAAAAATCTGAAAATAAAAAAATCAAATCAAAAAGAAAATTTAAAAAATATATATAATCTATCTATATATGTATGTATGCTCTATACATACCCCTTATGGGTGTATATCTTTATATATCTATATTCTATAAAATATATATATATATAAATGTATACAAATATATAATATTAAACAACATATATATTTTAATAAAAAATATATAATAAAAAAAATAAAAAAAAGAAGAAAAAAAGAAAACCCACAAAAATAGGATTCATACAAGGATGACTCTGTTGTACATGAACATCATAGGCTGCTTCATTTTTGTATTGCTCTCTGTGGTTCGACCTCTACATGCTTATTCACTATGCATTTGTGGTAGAGTTAAATGTTAATTCACAAATTTTGGGACTTATTGATTTATTCTTTCATGTGGGTTAATTGTTGATCAACTGGTGTTCTGTGAGCGGTCGCCTCAGCGACAAGATATTTTGACCCTCGCAAAATACGTAGTTATCAGCGGGCTGACACCATAGCATCAAAGCTTGGTGAACGCTTCTTGTGGCGGGTCCTATTTCGCCAAGGACCACGATCAGGTCTGGGCCATCTACGAGGAAATGGCTGAGAACTATATGGTGATGTCCCAGACCCGATTGTACACTCAGGGCAGACCCCAGCAGCCACAGACCGTGCAGTACCAGAGGATAGCACGGGTCGACGCCGGTCCATCTAGTTCGTCAGCGGTAGCAGCAGCACAGGCCGAGTCCTCAGCCGCAGACATGGGGATTATCAGTGAGAAGCTGGACCGGATGGAGATTATCGAGAAGAAGCAGTGCCAGGGCATCACGCAGATGGAGCAGATGGCACAGACCCTGAGTGACCTAAAGACACAGCTCATGTGTCTCCAGGAGTCACAGACGGCTTCACAGCCTCATCTTCAGGCACGAGGCGATCCGAGTAGCAGCAACAGCTCGTCCCAACGCTCCAGCTCACACCAGCAGCCTAGACAGGTCCATCTTGTACAGGCGAAGCCGTACCAGCAGCCGCAGCTCACCTACCAGGCACCACCGTCCACTGACACTCAGATGGTGGTATACTAGCTGGATCAGCCTCTGGTAGTGCTCCCGCCACCCCAGTATGATTCAGAGTCGTTGATGGATGTCAACGGGATTTGGTATGACCGCCCCCAGCCCGGTATCCGACGAGACCATCCCGGATTCCGTTGGGCGATCGGAGGTACCCAGCCCCAGCAGCAGCCGTCAGGACAGGGTGGCCAGTACATCCATCAGAGGGATCACCAGCAGCAGCAGCCCCCAGTATATACCCAGCCACAGCCACAGCAGTCACCGCATTATGTTCCTCATCCCTATCAGCAGGGATAGTCTTGGAGGCGTGATCAGCCTCACCAGCCGCAGCATCAGCCACATTCTTACCCCTCTCAGCCACAGCACCAGCAGCCTCACTACCAGAGAGGCTACCCGTCGGGTTCTCATGGGCCATCCTATGAGAGCCCCGCCTTGGATGACATAGCCCGCCTTCTCACAGATCAGCAGGCTACTTTTCGACGGGTGATGGATGAGTTCCGCCAGGAGATGCAGGACATCGTGAGAGGGAAGGCCACCATCCCTGCCCAGATTGAGCCGAATCCCAACAACCTGAAGAAGAAATCTGACCAGGTAGCTTGTACTGAGTATGCCACTCCGAGTGATACTTTTGGTGATATGTCTGCATATCTTTTTGATACTGATTTTGTCACACCTAGGAGCGGTAGGATGCCAGCATGCGGCGACTCATCTGAGCGACACCCTGAGGATACATCCAGAGCGCCAGGCAAGGAGGAGAACGGTACTGAGGCTGTTAGAGATGATGACGGTGGTACTGATGCCACCACGGATACTGATCCCACCGACGGTACTGAGGCTGCCGTTTCACCAGTTGGAGGAGGTGGTACTGAGGCCACCCATGTTGCCGAGCCAGAGCGCGGCACTGAGGCCGTCCGTCTACCAGCCGATGGTGGTCCTGATGCCACCAAGTCTTCTGAGATTCCTGTTGTTTTTCCTATTACTAATGTATCTCGGAACACTTCTTTGAATAAAGGAAAGGGTTTGTTTTCTTCCGGTCCTACTGTGGTGCATGATGTATGTGCGGATCCGACCGTCGAGCCGTCTAGACCCTTTCCTAGTCCTTCATCTGAGAAGGACCCTGTGATCCCCTTCCCTAGAGCCCTTCAGATGGGGAAGGGGAAGTAAAATGAAAATCCAAAAAAGAGGCAACAGGAAGAGTTCAGCCAGCAGATTTTAGATCGGTTTCACATACAGCTGACTCTTCAGGAGGCTTTGCAGCACATCCCTCTTCTTCAGTGTTCCCTTAGAGACAGGACTACAGTTAGGATGAAGAGGAGGAACCACCACTCAGAGATTCATGTGCTGACCAGAGCCACTTGTTTCGCGATCCAGAACCGTCTGCCGGCCAAGAGGCTAGATTCAGAAGCCCCATATGTCAGATGCCATATCAGTGAACAGAGGTTCGACCGTACTCTATTAGACAGCGGATCGTCGATCAACCTACTTCCAGCAGCCCTTCTCGATCGCTTCGAGTTGGGCACTCTTAGACAGAGCAGGACAGTCCTTCAGTTTGCTGATCGATCTGTCAAGAGGCCGAAGGGGTTTCTTAGAGACGTTGTCGTCACGATTCAGGGCCTGCAAATCCCCGTGGACTTCGTAGTGTTGGACATGGAGATCCCTGATTCAGTGACCGATACCCCCATCATTCTCGGTCGCCCGTTCTTGACCACAGCCAAGGCAGTGACCGACCATGATAGCGGGAAGGTATACTTTCGCGTCGAGGGCGAAAGTTTACAAATAGAGACGGTCAAGGACAGTAGAGCCAGAGACAGAGCATGCTCAGAGACTACTTCCGATACAGAGCAGATGACAGATGCCGGGCTAGACATCCACCAGGACTGCGACTTTGTGATTACAGATGATGAGGCAGTATGGGCAGATCTAGATGCACAGGCCATCCTCTCACCTTCAAAGTCCGCTGATGCAGAGACGCCAGCAGAGAAGAGCTTGGAGAGCACATTCCTGGTCCAGGATACTTTTGAGGAAGCAGAGCCGGTACTCGACCGCGAGACTGATTTTTGTGATGATGGTGGTATTGAGGCCACCTTAGACGATACAGATCCCTCAGAGTCAGATTCTGATTGGGCAGATTGTGATGATTACATGCCAGATCTGACTTCACCTGAGCCTGCAGCTAGGGAGGAGGTAGATGCCGAGCAGAGCAGAGACAGTCCATCAGGGCAGCCTTCTCCAGTTTCAGAGAGTGATAAAGAGTTTCAGTCCTCCCATGCGGATTTGGCAGCATTCACGCAGAGTTTTCAGAGGCCAGATCCACCAGCACCCAGTTGTCCAGAGCTGAAGCCGCTTCCTGCATCACTGAAGTATAGGTTCCTTGCGGGTGAGCATGAGATGTACCCAGTCATTATCTCCGCCGATTTGACTGGAGAGCAGGAATCCCGTCTGATGGGGGTTCTTAAAAAGAACCGCAAGGCAATAGGATGGAGCGTAGTAGATCTCCGGGGGATAAGTCTGGCCATGTGCTCCCACCATATCTATCTCGAGGATGAGGCAAAGCAATCGCGTGAGTTCCAGCGGCGGCTGAACCCGAATCTGAGAGAGGTTGTCATGAAGGAGATATCGAAATGGTGGAGCGCCGATTTTATCTACCCCATCTCCGACTCCAAGTGGGTCAGCCTTTTCATGTGGTGCCCAAGAAGACGGGCATCACTACAGTGGTCAGTGAGTCTGGAGAGGAGATTTCTACACGGGTACCCACTTCTTGGCGGGTCTGCGTTGATTACAGGAGACTCAACCAGGCCACCAAGAAGGATCATTTCCCCCTGCCCTTTATAGATCAGATCATTGAGAGACTGGCAGGGAAGAGCCACTACTGTTTTCTGGATGGGTACTCGGGCTAGAACCAGGTGGTCATCGCTCCCGAGGACCAGGACAAGACTACCTTTACCTGTCCCTTTGGTACATACGCCTTCCGACGCATGACATTTGGGCTATGCAATGCCCCTGCGACCTTTCAGAGATGCATGCTGTCGATCTTTTCGGACATGGTAGGGGAGTGCTTGGAGGTCTTCATGGATGATTTCTCGATTTATGGCGACGGATTCGACTCCTGTCTTGACTGCTTAGACCGAGTACTTCAGCGATGTATAGAGGTTCACTTGGTGTTATCTTGGGAGAAGAGTCACTTCATGGTGACTCAAGGGACGGTGCTTGGCCATATCATCTCCAACAGGGGCATGGAGGTTGATCCGACCAAGGTAGATGTCATTAGAAAACTCGCAACGCCGTCCAATTTGCGGCAGTTACGGTCATTCCTGGGGCATGTCAGTTTCTACCGGCGATTCATTCATGATGTCAGTAGGATTGCCCGACCGTTGACTGACCTGCTAACAAAAGACACCGAGTTCCTTGTCGATGACAAGTGTCTTTCATCGTTTGAGACTCTCAAGAGATGTGTTGTTGAGGCTCCTGTTCTCTAGCCACCTGATTGGTCTCTCCCATTCGAGATCATGACGGATGCCTCCGATTTTATCGTGGGGGTCGTGCTGGGATAGAGGAGGGATGGAGTCCCATTTGCTATCCACTACGCTAGCCGCACATTGGATTCCGCGAAGCGGAACTACACAGTGACAGAGAAGGAAATGCTAGTCGTAGTGTTCGCCCTAGATAAGTTCAGATCATACATTATTGGATCTAGAGTGACCCTGTACACAGATCACACCGCCATCAGGTACCTCATGGCAAAGAAGGATGCCAAGGCCAGACTGACTAGAGGGATCCTTCTACTCCAGGAGTTCGACATTGAGATCAAGGATAAGCCTGGAGTCAAGAATGTGGTGGCGGATCATTTCTCCCGATTAGAGCATCTTGAGGATTCTGACTTGATTGACCCTATTTGTGAGACCTTCTCAGATGAGGCGATCCTTGCTATCGCCTCTCTCATGTGGTATGCCGATATTGTGAACTTTCTTGTTGCTAAGAAAGTTCCACAAGATTGGCCCAGGCAGAGGCTTGAGACCTTCCTCGCGAAGGCCAAGTCCTACCACTGGGAGGATCCCATCCTTTACCACAAAGGAGGGGATAGCGTCTGGCGTAGGTGCATTCCTCAGGAGGAGCACCATAGTGTCCTCACTTACTGCCACAAGCTTGAGGAAGGAGGACGTCACTCTGGGAGGAGAATGGCGCAGAAAGTGCTCCAATCTGGCCTATGGTTGCCTACCCTCTTCAAGGACTCTGATGAGTTCGTGAAGAGGTGTACTGACTGTCAGAGGATGGGCACTTGTGGACAGCGTGATATGATGCCGATGCAGCCCATTCACTGCTGTGAGGTTTTTGACGCATGGGGCATCGATTTCATGGGTCCATTCCCTAAGAGTCAGGGATTTGAGTACATTCTGTTGGCCGTTGATTATGTGAGTCGTTGGGTTGAGGCCATCCCCGCCCGAACCGCTGATGCCAGGACAGATTGCGGATTTTTGAGGAAGCACATCATTACGCGGTTTGGGGGTCCCTCGAGTGTTGATTTCGGATGGGGGTCTCATTTCATCAACGACCAGGTGAAGGCCCTTACTAGCGAGTTCGGTATAGACCATCGAGTTGCCACTCCATACCATCCACAAACGAATGGTCTAGCCGAGGTGTCGAACAGGGAGATCAAGATTATATTGCAGAAAGTCGTCCGCATTGACCGAAAGGATTGGTCACAGCTTTTGGACTCGGTCTTGTGGGCATATAGGACGTCTTTCAAGACACCATTGGGCACATCTCCCTTTCGCCTCGTATATGGCAAGCCATGCCATTTACCAATTGAGCTGAGACACATGTCACTTTGGGCAGTTACAGATATTCTTGTGGATCCAGATAGTGTAGGAGACCAGAGGAGGGCAGAGTTAGCAGCCTTGGAGGAGCTTCGTGATACCGCCTTCTCAAACGGCCTACAGTACAAGGAGAAAGTGAAGGAGTGGCATGATTCTCACATCAGCCACAAGCATTTTGAGCATGGACAGAGAGTATGGTTGTTTGATGCTAGGCTTTGTCTATTTCCAGGGAAGCTACAGAGCAAATGGAAGGGACCTTATCTTGTGAGAAAGGTACACGACAACGGGAGCATTAACATATCTGAGTTGTCTTCTGAGAGTACCTTTCGAGTGAACAGCCACGGCTCAAGCCATTTCTAGATCATGAGCCGCGGGTCGTTGATGTTGCCCCTATTCATTTTGCGTGAGATGTGGTCTCTTGACTCACATCTATTGCATCTCATGCCTGATTACCACTGTTCTTTCGACCTGTATAGATCCAGATGTCCATATCATTACATTCTTTAGTCCCACATCCCTTTCTTCATCTTCTGATTATGCTATACTTAGGGTGTACTTTACCCTAAGTATAGGGGGGATATAGGACCTTTGGGTGTTCTTTTGATTCTTTTCTATCCCTGTTTTGCTGCCTATACTTAGGGATATTTTACCCTAAGTATAGGGGGGGTAGACCCTGTACATTCTCCACTCGGTTTTCCCTTTGTGTACAGCCTGCTATACTTAGGATTATTTGATCCTAAGTATAGGGGGAAAAGCCGAGACTCTCTTGATCTTCTATTCATTTATTCGTCTTTGTATATAGCCTTCCTTTTCACTTCCCTATACTAAGCACGAGTTATGTCTTCTTCATCGCTCTTGACTCTGAGGACATCGTTCGAGCTAAGTATAAGGGGGTGTATATATTTCATATATACTTTAGCCATAACTCGTACTTTGTGTGAGTGTGTTAATAAATAAAAATGGCTAAAAACCTAAAATCCATAAAAATTAAAAAAATTTCCCTGTAAATAAACATTCTTTTATTGCACATACATAGCTATTGTACAAATTATTTTTGTAAAAATGTTTTCAAAAACTTTTCATGTAAAGTTTGTGTAAATATGTGTATATCAAAAATATGTATATAGTACAAAATTTTTCCAAAATGTTTTGAAAATCAAAAGTTTGCAAAAATCTTGTGTAAATTTGTGTAAATACTTTTGCAAAACTTGCATTCATGCATACATCCATGATTTCAAAACATTTTTCAAAAAAATTTGCATGTTTGTAAATATTGTGTAAATAGCATCTTTGTATATACTTGTATAGTTTTTCCCGGATTATAGTTGACATTTAAACTAGCCTGGAATTAAATTGGAAAATGGAGCTTGATTAAGATCTTAATCCACCTAATTTCTAAGAGGAACCTTATAGGGCTTAGGGTTAAGGCTTTTCAGGTCCATGGTGACTTAATTCTTTGAGTCCACTAGGCTATGATCACATGTGATCTCAATGAGCCTAAGTAGAGCACTTAACAACACACACATGACTCATATAGACAATGGCTTTACTTGGACACCGCACTTAGCACCGAGCTCTCTACGGATGAGGTGGTGAGGAGGCAATCTTCCTTGACTTGGGGTAGCATATGAGGGCAGTACTTCTAGGTGGAACCTCTCTTCTTTTAGTGAAGGAAGTGCGTCTCAACTTGGTCTGGTTGCCATGAGATCTAACGACAGGAGTTGTGGGTTGCAATAATGCTTCAAAAGAGGGATAGTCTACTGGCTCAAGAGGAAAAACTCCTTGTATATATGTTGCACATGTATATGTTGTATAGATGCACTTAAAAAATGCAAAAAGAAATATCTCCAAAAAAGTGGTGGGTCTGATAGAAAATGATAATCCCACCAGAGTATGTATATAGTGCAATAAGCAAAGCTTGAGATTCATGTCCCACCTTATGTAGCTTGCAGCAGGGAGACTTGGCTACACTGGTTGAGCTCCCAAGGATACATGGCTACACTGGCCATGGTCCATTCTCTTCTTCCCCCTCTTCTTGAGCCGGTTGAACTTGAACTTAGAAGGGAATACCCCGCTCCTCGAGGAAAGAGTGGCCAGATTGGGGTCATAGAGTTACCTTGTTGGGGAGGGTTGTCAAGTTACCACTTCTGAGGTGGAGAGCTTATACTTCACATTCACAGTACAAGGAAAGATTCATGGTCTTCAGGGTTTGTGTTTGGTGACTTGTTCTGATCTGGATTATTGAGGAGTCCTGATTATAGATTAGTGGATCTTAGAGGCTGTTGAGTTTTAAACCTAAGTCTAAATAAGGTTCTGACACATTAATAATCCAAAGATCTGATTAAGCTTCATATTTCAATTTAATGAAAGCAAGTTTAATACTCAACCTTGATCCATGCATATTCTCCTCTTTTTTTTTCTTTTTTTTCACTTCTTTTTCAAATAAGTGTTTGCTAAGGGACTAGCAAAGTTAAGTATAGGGGGGTGATGAATACCCATTCATCACTCTTTATTCCTATATTTTAGCTACAAAAACCTTTGCAAATACATGTAGATATCTGTAAATACAGATAATTACCAAAAAGCATGCATTGTATAAAATTAAATAATTAGCATGTTTTTGTGCAAAAATAAAAGAATAAAGAAATAAAAGAAAAAGAGGGAGATATTTAGAATAAATATTGAGCGACCTAATCCCAAATAGGGCTCAGCATGGGCCTGACCGCATAAAAGCCCAAGTAGAGAGAGATAAGGGAGCTCATGTGTGTAAATAGACTTGTAATTAAATAAAAATAAATATTTTCCTCTAAAAATAAAATAAAAATGGGTTTGTTTATATTTGTATATATTTGTAAATATAAAATCAAAATAAAAATTAGAAAATTAAAAAGAAATAAAAATATCTTCTCCACTTGTATATTCATCATGTACATAGACCCCCTTTCTCTATTTATTTCACCTTGTAAATAAATAAATTAAATTCCATAAAAATTGGTATATATCCCATATTTTATTATGTAAATAAATAAAATAAAAATCATAAAAACAAAAATGAAATAAAAAGAACAAAATTAAAAATCAAAATAAACATTGTATATAGACCTTGTACATACTTATATATAACTAATTATTTTACCCTTGTAAATAAATAATAAAAATAAAATAAAATACCTTTTTATTCCTAATTTTATGCTATAAATAAATAAAATATAAATTGGGAATAAAAATGTATAAAAATAATTAATTAAAAATCAAAAATTAAAAATTCAATATTGTATATATACCTATACATAGCACTATATTGTATATACCTTATTTTTATTTCAAAAAAATAATTAAAAATCACAAAAAAATAGTTTAAAATAAAATAAACATTTTTCATGTTTTAAGTTTTTCTTAATTCGGCCATTTACTATTTTTGAATAAATAATCAAATAATTGGTATTTGGCGGGCTTTGATTGGTCCACGGGGGATGTTGACCCCCGGTCAACTCCCCCCCAGGACCACCAGAACCGGGTTCGTTGCGCCCGACCCGTTTTCTCCAAATTCTTCCCACTCAACCCGATCTCCAAATCACTAAACCTCGAGCTCCGATCATTCCTCCTGCATCCGAGATCCACGCCGTCATATCCGCATTGGGATCCGCGCTTCACGGAACCCTGCCCGATTTTCTCTTCTCGGACCTGCACTCGTATAAAGCATCAGCTCCGGCCGCATTTTCAGCCATCTTTGGCTCGTGCATTCTCCACCCCAGGACATCCATTGTTCTCGCCTGAGTGACAGCAAGCTGAGGGCATTGTCACAGCGAGAAAGGAGCGTGTGGGCCATCGATCCGGCGACCTAGCGCCGTCTTGTGCCGCCCAGACGTGGTGCTCGAGCCTCGGGCATCGACGGCCCTCGAGGCTAGGACCTAGAGCTTCATCAGCTCATTCCCAGTCGACCTCGTCCATCAGGTATCCCTAGTTCTTTCCCCCTTTCGTTGATTTTCATTTACGCCCAAATCGACCCATCGCCGACGACCTTCGATTCCGACCACCCTCATCCACGTCTCGTTCAGCGGATTCGACCAACACCTTCGCACTCCCCTCAGGCACCTTCTCTGCCCAACCATTCAACCCAGTTCGCAAAGGAACTGGGATTGGAGCTCCACCGTCGTCGCTTCACCGGAGCTCCCTCATCTCGACGCATCTTTCATCCCCACCACCGCTAACCGGGTCGAGGCACTTTGCCCTCGACCCAGGAGTCTGTTGCTTTGCAGGTCAAGACGAGCCCATCTGAGGGCTTGACGTTCAGGAGCAGCAGCTCCAGCTCCGTCGGTGTCGCCTGAGCTCTCTGGAGCTCCGTTGCACCATCGGAGGGGCTCTTCAGACGCGGGAGGCCCAGGCGCTTCTTCTCCGATCACTAGTTAGCCCGCGAGGAGGATCTCCATGCATGTACCGAGCCGGCGAAGTTCGCCGGCCACCTGTTCTTCGAGTATCCTCCAGAGCCATCCGATCTTCCTCCTGCTCCAGACGCGATCTTAGCCATCCATTCGAGGAGCCCTCCACCGTCCGATCTTTTGGAGGATTGATCTGGACCCTCCATCCTCGAGGTTAGTCATGGCGTACATCAGCCGTTGATCATCCACGTGGCTAGCTCTCCTCTGTCAGATCAGCGCAGGGGACCCTTCGTTCACCCACAGCGATTCACAGCCGTCAGATCCTCCACGTGGGAGGTCCTCAGCCGTCTGATCCAAGCGGGGATTCCTTCATTAAGTGTCGCGCCCCCTCCACCGTCCGATTTGCTACGTGGCGCGCATCCAGCTCTCCGCTTAAATAAAGGGGTAATTTCCCTTAGGCCCCTGTTCTTTTGTTGTTAATATTTAGTCCTGTAAATATCTAGTATAGTTGTTTTTATTTTGGTCATTTTGTATTGTGGACCTTGTCGTTTCTGTTATTTGCTTGTATACACCTGTTTATAGTGGCCACGTGCTTCGCCACGTGTTTTAGTGGGATATTTGCATTTTCTACCCTACGTTTTTGGAATGTTATTGTTTGCATCTTTTAAAATAGGAATGACACTTTGGTCCTTCCAGGCCCGAGTCACGTGTATCGTGCGTGGGCCTCGGGGACTTTTACATTTTGGGCCCCATACTTTCCAGCCATGTTATCAAGAGGCCCTTGGAACTTATTTTTCTTTCAGATAGGTCCTTGTGCACTATGCCTTGTTGTTTGATTTTAATAAAATAGAAACATTATTCCAAATTTGATGAAAATTGGATACGTGGCTCCTATCACTGTGTAAAATTTTTTTTAATTTTTGAAGACTTTTTTTACTCTTTATTATTTTTAAAAATTCAAAAACATCTATTTTTCTTACTGTCTAGAGCTAAAATTCACAAAAAAATATTAAAACATCTTTAAAAATTATAAAAAAAATTAGATTTTTATTTGTTTTGTGTTGTTTGATTTTCTGACCAAGTTTGGTCATTTTTGGATTTATAAGACTTATAAAAATGAAAAAACATTAAAAAACTTAGAAAAATTCTAATAAACAATTGAAAAATCCAAAAATAATAAATCATGTGCCTAATTTTTCCTTGCATTTCATACTTTACAGGAAAATTACCTCCAGGCTTGAAACAACCATTTAGCATTTTTAAATGGTTGTAGAAGCCTAACTAGAGAGTGTCTTGCATTTTCTGTCTTGTTTCATTTTTATAAAATTCCGTAAAAATCAGAAAAATACCAAAAATTAACTAAAACAGTAAAAAATATAAAAAACAAAAAACATTTTTGTTTGAATTTTTGGATGACTTTTGAGTAGTTAAATAATTTGTCCAAGTTACTTGTTTTCTTGTTTGTTTATTTTCTTTATTAAACTAAAAATACAAAAAAATATAAAAGTTATTAAAAACCCACCAAAAATGCTTTTATTTTATTTGTTTTCATCTCCGACTACTTCGTAGGCCGCAAGGCCATCACGTGCTCTCCGAGTTCGACCCTGGGTGCTATACCACGTTAATCCTTTAGCGAGACCGCTACATTGAGTTTTCTTTGATTTTTGCCTTCGTTTGGTGGTCTGATATTTTTCTTGATTGAGCACTCGAGCGACTGAGGTCGCAACGATCGTTTTTTATTTATCTACCTTGGTTGCTCGGTTCTGTGCCCATCACAAGTAGAGGTTCAAATTCACAGGGACCAAGCAAATTCACGATCTTAATTCTTATTTCATTAATTCGAATCTTAGTTCAAGTAATGAGAGAATATTGTGCTAAAAAAACTTGAAAAGAAATTCAATCTATTATAAGATGATTGAAATGCTTCCTAAAACTCAAAGTAAATATGTAAAGGCATGAGTGCAACTACTTGAAAAATTAGGGGTTGATTTGTAAATCAAGATAGAAGAAATAATGGGACTCTTGTAATGTTAAAATATAATAAAAGATGTGTGAATTGCAATGCATGTATCCAGAGATAAACTAGAGTTAATAAAAGATCCTACAAAATACGAGTTCTTTCTTTCAAATTCAACTTAAACAAAATCAACTAATGTAACAAAAATGCAAGAGACAAATAAAAATGAGAAAGGAATTCTTCTCTTTCGGAATCCAGAATGGAGACGACGACGGAGCCGCAAGATGGCAGCGGCGCAGAGATGGTGCTCAAGGAGACGGTACGCGTGGAGATGAAGCACACAGGTAGATCGCGTACACGGGTTGTCATATGGGTTGGCCGCACAAGGGAGGCTGGAGATGCGATCTTGTGCAGGGACATATCGTGTGCGCAGTCGCCCGGAGACGGAAATGCGAGCTAGTCGAACACACGAAGAGGAATGAACCGATCGTGCACACGAGGAGAAGATGCTATACCACGGTTAGTTGCGTGGTGGCTGGTCGTATGCATGGGGGTGCTGGTTGACACACAACACGCGATTGTGTATGGGTTGATCGTGCAAAGGGAGAGGCGGTTGCGGTCTCGATCGATCGCGTGGTTGCACGGAGGCGTGCGTGAGGCTGCCGGTGGCGACCGTGGCCAGTCGTGTGGAGGGGATTGAAGAAGAGAGTTGCCCAGCGGCTGGTCGAAGCAGACCGCACGGACGTCGGTGCGAGGGGATGTGAGGTCATGCGTGCGAGTTGGTCACACGAAGTTGGAAATGCGGATGCTGCTGCACAGGAATTGTGCGGAGGAGGAGGGTCGCATACGGTCAACCCGCGTGGAGGAGGAAGTCAAGCTTGTGCGGGAGAAAGCAAGAGGTGACGACTTCAGCTCGGTCGTGGATGGCTGAAGGAGATGGTGATGGAATAAGGAAGAAGATGACTATCCCCCTCTCCTCCTCTTCAATCCTTTTTATAGAGGACCTTGGTTGGCTGAGAAGACGAGGAGTCCGTTAGCCTTCCCGAAGTCTTGAACTGTGAGAAGAGATATGAGTGAATCGTTTCCTGCAAAAAGAATAAAGAGTGAGAAGTTAAGGGGAGAGCATCCACGTGCACGCATGGGAAAGGAAATGTGTAAGTTTCATAAGAAATCGCCCCTTTTCATTCCTAGATAAAATGTGAACGGTAATTGTACAGCCAAATTGAATAAGATAATGTGTTGGGTTTTGATTCAATGCTCTCTCTTTTTTGTGCTTAATATATATATATATATATATATACACACATAATGAGATTTTAATTTTTCCCTTTTATTAAAGTAAATATAAATATGAGTTATTAGATTATAAAGGTAACTATCTTAAGTTCTATTTATGTGATGATGTAATCTCATTGTGTATTTTATAACTAATTATATAAATAAATATCTTTAAAATATTTTATCCAGATATCTTACCATGGATTATCAATTTATACTTTGATTAACCGTCTTCTGTGTGTATTAAGTGGTTTTCCTGTTGTGTGCATGAAATAAATAGCATGTAGATTATGTGAAATTGGATATTCTATATCAAACATTAAGTTTGTTCTTCACATCATTTGAATATATTATATCAATATATATTGTAATCATCACATCCTCATATCAGATCTTGCTAGTCTCGAGAAAGAATAAGATAAACATAATGAAGGAAGACAAAAATATTCGAAATGAGAGAGTGAGGGCTTGCAGCAGACATGCCCACAAAGTCTTGAATTTTTCAGATCCAAAGGTCACATATACACAAACTTCAGTAGAGTCGACCCATGGGTTAAAGATTTGTTCGAATTGTTGACTTGACTCGAGTTTTCACTTTTCAACAGCCTTTCATCTGACAAAATCGAATGGTTTAAGAAAGTCGATCAAGTCAGATCATCTCTAATCAACAAGTATTCTCTTTGACCTTAAATGGATATAAACAGTGTTAGTGATGTTTTAGCTTCATGGGTCGAAAGAATGAGACAATAGTACAATCTATCAAGGTAATGATTTCCTACTCATATAGTCTCGATCTTCACCTGAATTCAGCCATAGTCTCTTTTCACTGAAATATGTTAGCATAAAAATAGGGAGCAATATGGAAAATGAAGCTTAAAATTTTTTGAGTATTCCGTAGACTGCTTTGGTCCGTTGCACTTTCTTTTCATTTTGTAGAACATAACACTGGGCCTCTTTGGTTTCTTTTAAGAAATTAGGTAGCATCATTGGACTGTTGCCATGGCTTGTTGGTGAAGTAGGATTATTTGGTGGATCTTAATTTATTGCCTTGCTTTGCATATTTTTGCATAATTGGTGGTATTTGGCATCCTTTTGTATTGTGATATGACTTTTGTGGTCTTTTTGCTTTGGGTTTGGCATCAAAGTAGTATCTATTTAATATTGACTCCTGAGACATGATACTAGGTTTGTTTGCTGACACACCTAGACTAGAGAGATTATGTTGCTTCTGAGTCAAGTTCCTTCATTAACCATAGACAAGGTTCTGGCATTGGCATAGCCAAGAGGACAACTCCTCACCTCAATTAGATTGTAACTGTATCTCATAAAATAAACTCAATCAAGCTAAGTAGAATGTGCAGTTGCTTAATATCCAATGAAAAGTTTAAGAGTTCTACTAGTTTCTTAGGTGATCTGGTTAGATCCAGAGGTTCATTCACCAGTGGAGTTAGCGGAGCTTAGAGAATAAAGTCCATATGGTCATGAAGAAGACTTAAAACCCATACCTAGTGAAATTCTTGATGGAACTGTGAGTTACAGTCGACTCAGCCTTAGTCCATGATATATGCAATGAAGATCTGGTTTCTCAACAAAAATAGTACAAAACTGGGAAGGAAGGACATATTTTTGGTGGTTTTTGAAAATCTTTTTACTGATGTATTTGGAAAAATATTTTGAGAAAAATTCTGCAAATTTTTATTTGGTACTTGGGTAAGCAAATGTTTTTGGAAAGCACTTTTCAAGATAAATATGCAATTGTGAAAAGTATGGAATTTTGAAAAATATGCAGACACCCCCATGCTTATCAGAAACCATGCCTTCATGGTGAAGACAATGAATAAAAGGACCAACAGATTGGGTGAGTGATGTGAAAAAAGTATTTGTTTTCATTTTTTGTTTTTAAAGTATAGAGGTGTACCCCCATACTTATCTAATGCAATGCAGTAAAAATAACCATATGAGAAATAATAAGAAAAGATACCTGTGAGGAGAGACTCGCGAGAATACATGGTTTAACGCCTCAGCTTGACGATATGTACTGCTTACTGTTCCTGTAGAATATACGTTTCAACAACAGGCACGGGACCATAGGATTCAACAACGGATTTCAATCTTTAACCATTGACTCTGAAAGTGGCTTTAGTGTTTGGGTTACATATTTCTATTAAGCCAGTATAAAAAACTTGGATTACAATGTGTGTTCCTTTCCATTTTCATCTCAGCTTTCCTGACAATAATTTCAATTTTGCATCAAATAGCCACACTTTTTTATTCTCCTGGAATGTTTTCCTCGAAATATTGGCATCGTGAAATATCTTGATTTTCTCCTTGTAGATCAAGTTGATAGGCTTGTGATCGTAATTCTTCCGATTCAGTAAAATCCAATAATCTTCTTTTTCTAACCTCGTCATAATCGAAATGGCATTTCTTTATCGTCCAAAGTGACTTATGTTGGATGTCTACAGGTAAATGACATGATTTTTCATAAACAAGTCGGTACGGGCTCATTCTTAAGGGTGTGTGAAAGGTTGTACGGTAGTCCCAAAGAGCAAATGGCAAGTGTTGGGACCAGTCTTTGCGATTGGATCGAACAATTTTCTGGAGTATGGTTTTGATCTCTCAGTTTGACAGCTTGGCCATTCCATTGGTTTGTGGGTGGTAAGCTGTTGAGACATGGTGTTCAACTCCATTATTTTTAAGTAGATTTTTCACTGATGCATTCAGAAAGTAGGTTCCTCCATCATTAATGACCACCTTAGGTAATCCAAATTGAGAAAAGAGGTTGGTCAAGAACTTGACAACAGTGGTGCAATCAGCAGTGCAAATGGGAATTGCTTCAACCCAACGGGAGACATAGTCAATGGTAAGAAGTGTGTTGGTAGCCGTGTGATGTGGTGAAAGGTCCCATGAAATCTATGCTCCAAGTGTCAAAAATTTTGACAATGTAAACTGGTTGGAGGGGCATCATGTTATGACGACTCATTGTGCTATTGGTTTGACAGGTAGGGCAGGCTTGAGAAAAATGATGGGCATATTTAAATAGTGACAGCCAGTAAAAACTACATTGCAGTACTTTTGTAGCAGTATGCTTCCCCAAGTGGTGTCCTCCACATCCAAAGGTGTGGTAGTGAGACATGGCACTAGAGATTTTAGATTCAGGAATACAACGTCTCCATATCATGTCAGTGCCCTCTTTGAAAAGTAAAGGATCATCTCAGTTATAGTATCGGGATTGGGCTCTGGTTTTATCTTTTTTATGTCTCGATCAGTCGTGAGGTAATGTGGAAGTGATGAGGTAACTGACGATGTCTGCATACTAAGGAAGTTGAGAGACATGCATTATACTCTCATATAGGAAAGTGTCAGAAATCAGAACCATGTGTTCATCGGTGAAGGTGATGAAGGTAACATTGATAAGTGATCGACAATGACATTCTTTGCTCTAGCTTTCTCTCGAATTTCTAAGTCAAATTCTTGGAGCAATAATACCCATCTAGTGAGTCTAAGCTTGGCATATTTCTTTGTGAAAATGTACTTTAGAGCAGAGTGGTCTGTGTAAATTATGATGTGTGATCTTAAGATGTAAGATCGAAATTTTTCAAGTGAAAACACCATAGCCAGCAACTCTTTCTCAGTCAAAGTATAGTTCCTTTGGGCGTCATCTAGGGTCGTGCTGGCATAGTGGATGACATAAGGCTTCCCATCCTTTTGTTGTCCCAAAACTACCCCAACAGCATAACCAGAGGCATCACACATGATTTCAAATTCAAGGGTCCAATCATGGGGTTGTAATATTGGTGCCTCAGTGATGGTTTTTGCAGAAGAGTGAAGGAATCAAATGCTTCCTCGGTGAATGTAAAATCTTGGTTCTTCTCAAGTAGTTTAGTGAGTGTGCGGGCAAGTTTTGAGAAATCCTTGATAAAGCATCGGTAGAAACTGGCATGACCTAAAAAGGATCGAACTCCTTTTATATTAACGGGTGGCATAGATGGGTGATGGTCTCGATTTTTAAGGGATCCATTTATATTCCTTTCTTTGACACGATGTGTCCTAGTTCCCTTGTTTGACCATGAAATGTGATTTCTCTCAAGATAAGATTAAGTTCACTTTCAATGCATTTTTTCAAGACTATCCAAAAATCCAAGTATTTCCTCAAAGGCTCGTATTTCCTCAAAGGAGCCTTCAAAAATTGAAAAATCATCCATAAATACATCCATGAAATCATCGATCATATCATTAAAGATACTCATCATATGTCTTTGAAAAGTGGTTGGGACATTATACAATTCGAAAGGCATGCATCAAAATTCATAAGTCCCAAAAGGATAGGTGAAGGTGGTTTTATCTTGATATTTCGGTGCTATGACAACTTGGTGTAACTGAAATATCCATCCAAAAAGAAAAAGAATTCTTTTCCAGTTAGTCGCTCAATGATTTGGTCAGTGAATGGTAATAGAAAGTGGTCTTTACGTATAGCCTTATTGAGTCTCCTATAATCGACACAAACTCTCCAAGATGTTACCAATTGAGTAGGTATGTCCTCTCCTTTTCATTTTTTCACAATTGTTCAATCGGCTTTCTTAAGGAAGACCTGGAGAGGACTGATCCACGGACTATCCACTATTGAATAAATGATGTCGGCACTCGACTACTTGTATATTTCATTCTTCACAACCTCTCGTAGATTAGGATTCAATCGTCTTTGAATTTCTCAAGAGGGTTTACTGTCGTTTTCCAAGTATATGTGGCGTGTGTAGAATTTCAGACTTATTCCTTTCAAATTAGTTATTTTCCATCCGATAGCTTGAGAAATTCTCTTCAAAACTTCCACGAGTTGGATTTCTTGAGTGTGTTCTAGGTTGGCATTAATGATGACTGGTAGAGCATGAGCATCATCAAGGAAAGCATATTTCCGATCTTACGGTAAAGGTTTCAGTTCGATAATGGGGGTCGGTGGGGTTAGAGGGACAGTTTCTTCTGATGTGTTTATAATGAAATGGTCTTAAATGGTGGCTACGTCATGGCATGATCAGAGCTAAGGTCAATGCAAGTTCAGTATCCAGTGTATCCCAAGCTTCATCTGATTCAAAAATTTCCCGATCAGCAAGAGGGTATGGTGGAGCTTTCGAGTGCAGGGTTTAGATTGTATGTGGTAATCTGATGAGACATGTCCTTATAAATGGAGCGGGAGGTGTTCAGCCTAACCTTTACTGGGTTTTTGGAAAGATGGGTAGTGGAAAAATCATTTTGTGTGTCGAGTACAACATAATTTTCTATCCAACCACAATCTTCAATCTCAGAATCAACAGAAGTGGGGATGACAAGATCAATAGGAATGATATTTCCATTGATTTTAAATTATACAGTGCCATCCTCATAATCAAAGTGTGCCTTAGCTGTAAGTAAGAACGATCGTCAAAGTATGATGGGTGTTTCACTTACTGTATTGGTTGGATCCATATCCTTCACAACAAAATCAACTGGAATTGGTGTCATCGTGACTACTACATACTCAAGTAGTCCTTTTGGTCTCTTCATAGAATAGTCAGTCATCTATAAAATCATCGAGACAGGTTTCAGTTTTCCTAAGTCAAACTGCTCCAAAATAGCAGTAGGGAGGAGGTTAATTGAGGTACCATTATCCAACAGTGTGCCTCAAAGGTCAACTCACCGATTGTGCATTTTACTAGAGGGGCTCCCGGATCTTTCTTCTTGGTGGGTAGGAATTGGGAAATGGCATTGGATGTTACTTGAGGTAGCACACATTTTTTAATGTCTTCATGATCCCTTTAATTCTTTCCCTTCTATTTACTCTTCAGTGTGCATTTTTCCTTTAAAAGACGGGAGAAAGCCGGGACTTGTTCTAGGGATTTTAGGAGTGGGATCTCATTGGCAATGTCTAAAAATAATTTCTCCAACTCAGTATCAATGGTGGATGATATGGTGTTTTTCCTGTGAAGAGATTCAGGAAAGGGAATGGTTATGTTCGGGGGAGAAGGAGGAGGGGTGGAGGTCTCAATTGGTTCATCTTCATTGTTGATGTCATCTTCATCTTCGAATTGATTCTCAGTAGCATGTGGCAGATATGGTTTTCATGTTTCTAAGGGTCACGCATTGGCGGATTGGTTGGAACAGGTTGGCATTTTGAAACTCACATGATTCCTAGATGGTTGTTGTGTGGTCCCTTAGATTGAATTGTTGGTCTTATGAGACGTAGCAGAAAATCCTTGATTTTGGTTTTGAAACACATGAGGTGAAGTGAAGGACCCGACATGTGATGGGGTGTGGAAAGATCCAGACGAACCAGCTCTACTGGTATTGGGTTGGGCAGAGGTTGAGGTGATAGCGCTGGAATGTACGATCCGATCTCGATAAATTACGGAGCATTCTCAGTGTTGACATGTTGTTGCTCTTGGTTGGCATGTTGTTGTGTTGCAGCAAGTTGTTGTATAGCTTGAGTTAACACGTCAAAGTTCACGGCTTTGGGAGGTTGAGTCATTGAAGGTTCCATTGGTTGTTAGGGTTGTGAGTGATTTTGAAAGTGGTATTTATTGTGTTGCCCATGCCGCCAAAAATTGGGTTGTTCTCTCCATCCTGAATTTTGAGTGTTTGAAAATGATCTTCCTTGATTTCTTTGTATCCAATTTACAATCTCGGGAGTCAATTCTTGGTCATGAGAGAATGGTAAATGGCCAAAGTCCTGAATATTAGGGTTAGACATAACCCAGCAGATGTTGTTTGGGACTTTATTCAGAGCTAATTTACATATGGCTTGGGCCATGAGATCCATCTGTTTGGAAAGGATTTCCCATTTATCATGATTTTGTTTGGATGAGTCACTAGTGGAGCTCTTGTGAGTGACTATATTGATAGGTCTCATGTTCCCACTATATTGCTCAATGGAGGAGCTGTTTGTAGAATTGTCTGCCATATTCTCAAATAAGGTCCACACAAAGTGTTCATCGTGGCTAATATAGTTCCCATCACACCATCCATCGATAACTCTCTTGATCGATGTGTCTATGCCCTCATAAAATAATTGAACTAGTTTCCATTTGGGAATTGCATGATGAGGGCATTTCCTTAGTAATTCCTTAAAGTGTTGCCATGTTTCGTGAATGGATTCTTTATTCCTTTGAGTGAAGGATGATATAACTTGTCTCAGGGAATTTGTCTTTCCTATAGGGAAGTATTTCTTGATGAAGACTTCTCTTAAGGCATCCCAAGAGGTCAGAGGAATTCCATAATTTCAGAGCCATTGGAGCGCTCATTCTTTCAAAGAGAAAGTGAAGTCCTTCATAAAAATGTATTCCTTTTCTATTCCGAGGATGCTTATTGTATCACAGGTGGACCGAAAGTCTTGAATGTATAGGAAAGGGTCTTCACTTTCATTTCCATAAAATTTCGATATCGAGGAGATAGATGCAGGTTTTATCGCAAAGTCTCCTACCTCGGGTGGAATCTAGATCCAGTGGACTAGATCTTCAGTCGCGAGATTGCAATGTGTACTGATAGGTGGTGGGCAGTTCAATGGAGCAATGGTTTGTCACAGTATTTTCTTCTCTCAATAATTGTAGTTGCTGCAAGATGATGTCCATTGGGTTGGGACAGTTTTCTTCACCCATATCCTCTATGTCAAATTTGGCTTTCTTGCTAGGATGGAATGGGTGGGTTTTTTATCGTTAAAATGGGTCATAATCAAGCGGTTGTTGCAGTGGATTTTTTAGAGATTTACGACTAAGCATACACAACACAAAACAATTTGTTGATTCCCCAACTCCACACAAATTACCCTAGATGTGATTATCTTTCCAATTTCAAACTTATTTGCAAAACAAATGTTATCGGAGAATTATTGATCCTAGATCAAGAGGTTTTGTGGAAAATTGTGAAAAATTGATGTTCTCATATAGCTTGGGGATCCAGAGTGGGTACTCAGATCAATGATATGTTATTCCCGCAAGAACATTTGCCCAATGCATCAAGAAGTTACGATTTCTCTATTCAATTCCACATACACCAAAGATTTTGTTTCTATCCTAGGATTCTATGTGCACGTGAATATGTGTCAATCACCATGGTGCAATCAAAAAAGCATTCAAATTTATCCGCTTTCGCTAGGATCACTGCGGTAATCTTTCAATCTTATCTTTTTATATGATCAAAATACTGTTTTGATTGTCTTTGAATTAGATTATCACAGAGGGAGAAGACCAGGAAGATGATGCAATTAAGAACTCTTTTTTACATTTTTTTTATTTAATTTGGAGCACAAACAAATATGAAAATTAAAACTTAAAATGCCTAAGTGGAGAGAATGCTCATAGTGCATGCACTTCTGGTGTTATATCCATAATGTTTTATGCTGTTGATGGTGAGCGACTCGAGGAGGGAGAAATTAACTTACAATTTTTTTCTACTTAGAAAAAAATAAAGTTCACTAAAATAAGAAAATGCACGAATCTTCCTTTTTATTCTTTTTGAAGTTCAGGTACCTGAAACAAAAAATACATGGACTAGAATATCGAAAATAAGTTAAAAATGAAGAAAAAAATACAAATGTTGCCCCATCCCTGGCAGCAGTGCCAAAATGAAACGACGATTTTGCGCAGTGTAAAATGATGATTTTATCACTATTGTTGTGTACGTACGAAAATCGGTCAATTCAAATAAAGAGTTACAACTACGAGCTGATCGGATTACAAGAATGCATGTGACAAGTAGGGGTTTGAATCCATAGAGACCAAGCAAATTCACAATCTTTGTCAAACGTAATTCAGATCTTAGTGCATGGCAATGAGAGAATATTATGCTGAAAATCTTGAAAAGAAATGCAATCTACTTTAAGACGGTTGAAATACTTCCTAAAACTCAAGTAAATATGTGAAGGAATGAATGAAACTACTCGAAAAATTATGAGCTGATTTGTAAATCAAGATAGAAGAAATAAGGGGACTCTTGCAATGTTAACATATAATAAATGATGTGAGAATTGCAATGCATGTGTCCATGAATAAACTAGAGTCAATAAAAGAGCCAACAAAATGAGAGCTTTTTCTTTCAAATTCAACTTAAACAAAATCAGCTAATGTAATAAAAATGCAAGAGACAAATAAAAATAAGAAAGGAATTCTTCTCTTTCGGAATCAAGAATGGAGATGATGATGGAGTTGCAAGATGGTGCCAGCACGGAGACGATAAGTGAGGAGACGGTGCGCGTGGAGACCAAGCACGCAGGTAGATCGCGTACACGGGCTGTCGCACAGGTTGGTCGTACTAGGGAGGCTGGAGATGCGAGCTTGCGCGGGAACAGAGCGTGTGGGCAGTTGGGCGGAGATAGAAATGCGAGCCGATCGCACATACGGAGAGGAATGAACCGGTTGCGCACACGAGAAGGAAGCGTTGCACCACGGTTGGTTGCACGATGACTAGTCGTACGCACAGGGGTGCTGGTTGTCACACAGTGCCTAGTCGCGCACAGGTTGGCTGCGCGAAGTGAGAGAAGGTTGCGGCCTCGATCGATCGCGTGGTTGCACGGAGGCTTGCGTAAGGTTGGCGTTGCCGGTCATGGCCGGTCACACGAAGGGGATGGAAGCAGGAGAGCCGCTTGGCGGATGGTCAGAGCATGTCATGCAGATGTCGACACGAGGGGATGCGAGGTCGCACGTACGGAGTTACTCGCACAAAGTTGGAAAACGTGGATGCTGCTGCATAGGGACCGCATAGAGGAGGACTGTACATAATCAGCCCGCACGGAGGAGGAAGTCGAGCTTGCGTGGGAGCAAGCGGGAGGTGACAACTTCGGCCTAGTAGCAGATGGCTGAAGTAGATGGTGATGGAACGTGGAAGAAGATGATGATCGCCATCTCTTCCTCTTCAATCCTTTTTATAGAGGACCTCAATTGGCTGCCTTGTGGAGGAGACGAGGAGTCCGTGAGCCTTCTCGAAGTCTTGAGCCGTGAGAAGAGACATGCGTGAGTTGTTTCCTGCAAAAAGAATAAAGAGAGAGAAGTTAAGGGGAGAGCATTCACGTGCATGCATAGGGAAGGAAATGGGCAAATTTCATAAGATATCCTCCCGTTTAATTCCAAGATAAAATGTGAATGGTAATTGTAGAGCCCAATTGAATAAGTCAATGTGTTGGATTTTGATTCAATGATCTCTTTCTCTTTTGCACTTAATATATGTATACACACACAATGAGATTTTAATTTTTCTCTTTCATTAAAGTAAATATAAATATGGTTTATTTGATTATAAAGATAATTATCTTAAGTTCTATTTATGCGATGAATATAAATGCAATCTCATTGTATAATTTATAGCAAATTATATAAATAGAGATCTTTGAAATATTTTGTCTGGATATCTTACCATGGATTGTCAACTTATACTTTGATTAACCATCTTATGTGGGTATTAAGTGATTTTCTCTATTGTGTGCATGAAATAACTAAGATATAGATTATGCGAAATTGGAGATTATATATCAAACATTAAGTCTTTTCTTCACATCATTTGACCATATTATATAAATATATCTTGTAATCATCAGTAACATTGAGGAGAGGCGAGGATCCGAGGGAGAAAACCTGGGTTGCACGACTGGGAATGTAACGACTGAAGGGGAAGGGGTGTTGACCACACGTCAATAGTAGGTGGTGTGTGATTGGCTGGAGTTGCTGATGTGGGCTGTTGAGAGGGAGTTTAGGGGAGCGGTTGACATGGTCCAATCAGAGAGACTGAGATGGCGTTGACCGTTGACACAACAAAGAAAAGAAAGGGTTTTTATCACTTGTGCCCCTCCGAGATATCGCAATTTCAGTTATGCCCCTATCTTTTTGGTAATATCATTTGTATCTGATGAATCTCGTATTCATCATGCTAAAATTGGTCATTTAGACTTTGTTCCCCATCATTCACCTGTAATTAATCATTAGTAGAGCATTATTAGCCATCATACATGTGTGAATAATATCTGCATTTCATCATGCATAATTGCATTTAAAATTCCCAGTGTAAATTAGCCCAAAAAGCCGCTAACTTCTCACATTTTTAGTTAATTCATCTTAACTCCGATTAACCCAAAACTACCTCCATTGTGTAGATACTACTAACCTTATCAAATAAAAAATACAAAAAAATTACTAACCCCAATAAGTGTCAAATAATCCCAAAGTCAAATTTCACATCTGACAGACTAAAATGAGCATATCTCCCACATACAGTGTCCGATTTTGGTCTACTCACTTTTAAAGTACTCCATTTTCAAATACCTTCAAAACAAGATCAATTTCATAAAATTCGGAGCTCATTTGTGAATGTTGGGTTTTGGGCCTCTTTTGCGCATTTTGACTTCTTCCTATTTTTGACCTGAGTTTTTATGTACATAATTAATCCTTTTAATTTTATTTCTTTTTCATTTATGTTCTTTGATGAAAGTTTTATTAAGCATCGTAAAAATCCAGATCCCGATCAAAACTGAAATCAAAGAAACTGACCTAGTCCAAGCGTCCGTTGTCTGTCTGTTCAAAAATTGTGTGTTTCTTACTTTCATTTTATTTTCCTATTTTCTTATCTATTAAAAATCCAAAAAAATTAGATTAGGCGTGTAAATATTTTTCTTGTATTTTATCGTATTTTTTCTATAATTTTTATCCCCTCTAAAACCATCAAAAAAAATACAAAACCCCAAAAAAGTCGGTTTTCTATACACATGGAGAGCCACCAAAAATACCACTTCGCACAGGTGACCTCTTTTGCTCCCGAGTTCCTCATGAAAATTGTAGATGTTGACAAGACGAACAACTTTCATGAAGAAAATTTTTCGATCTGAGGTCTCTTGCTACTTCTTTTCTATTTTTCTTTGCTTTTAAATTTTGAAATTTTTTTGGGGTGCCACGTGGCAGCCCCTGGGCATGCCACGTGGCACCCCACTTTCTTCATTCCACCTCCCCCCTCCCAGGTCGCGTGCCCAGCACGTGACCCACCTTCTTCCTCCTCCAACAAACGGATCCCCTTCCCACGACCTTTCCCTCTCCCCCTTGTAACCGTCGCCGCCATGCGCGGCCTTAACCACCACCACCTCGCCGGCCGTTACTCCGCCCCCTCCGCGTAACGCCCTCCGACCACCCTCCTATAAAAGCCCCTCGTCGGGCACCCCAAACCTCATCCGCCCTTCCCCTACGCGGCCGGTGACAGCGGCAGCCCACGTCGGCGTGATCCAAGGTCTCTCACTGACCTTGTGGCTGCTCCACCAGTAGTCGAGCTTCGTGACCCATCGCCGGTCACTGAGGCAACAACCGGAGAAGGTCTTGGCCTCCTCCAACTTCTGGCGACCACCACCTCCACCCACTCTCGTTTTCTTCTCCGTGTTAATTCTGCAGGTTCCCGCTCCACCATCTCCAGGCGCACCTCGTCGCGCCTCCGCCTCGCCACCCAGCGCTCACCTCTGCCACGCGGGGGTGCCGCCCGACTTCGGTCGTCACCTCGCCACCTCCGCCACCGCTTACGCGCTTCGCCCCGCCACAGGGCGTTCCGCCCTCTGATCGTGTGTCGACCGATTGAGGGTGCTCCGCCTCGGCTGCACAGCGCCGCCTCGCCGCCCGCGTTGCGTGCCTTCGCCTCCGCCCGCCCCTCGCCACCATCTTCCACGCGAGCCCACCGCTCGGCCACCTCAGCCACCGAGCGGCGTGGCCGCCTCGCAGCCAATGTCATCGCCCCCACACCTCGGCTGCTCCGCCCTCCGCCTCGCAGCCAGCCCACGGTCCACCGCACCTCGCCGCTCCACGTACGGCCTCCCCGCGCCGCCCCTCGCGCCGTGTGTCGGCCGAGGAGCGGCATCGCCGCAAATCGCCACCGGCTCCGCGTGAGAGCTCGGCCTCCACCGCCCTCCGACCACCCGCTCGACGTTGCCGCCGCCATCGTCGCCAGCTGCCGTTGGATCACACCCCAGATCCAACGGGCAGCGGCCCGCCACGTGCCCCCCCCGAGCCTCGGCCCCAGCCTCGAGGCTCGGGTCCCCCGAAGCGCCCCCAGACCGCCACGTAGGCTCGGGCCTCCGAGCCTGAGCCCCGCCCCCAAGCCTCCGCCTCGGGAGTCCGAACCTCAGGCTCGGCATCCCCGAGCCTCAGGCACCTCCACCGAAGCTCCTGGCGCACGTGCTATGCACGTGCGTTGTGGGCAAATTGCAGTGACCCCCCGGCAGATTTCTGAAATTACATATATACCCCCGCTAGTGGGTAAATTACAAAGGGGCCCCACCGACTTTCAGATATTATAGATAAGTCCTCCCAGGGACCATTTTGAAAGAAAAACTTTGTTTTATTTACGTTTTAGTCCCTGCAACTTCATTTTATCATAACTTTGTCATACAAACTCCGTTTTGAGCATAATATATCGTTTTGAAGCTAATTCCGTGCTCTACCATTTGGCATACATTGTGGACAGATCTGAGAATGTTTACTATTATTCGAGGACTTATTTGATCTCCTGCAGCTTCTGTTGATATTGTGTACTGATTAAATCAAGGAAAAATTGATCTATTACAGGGGCATATTCAAGGATAGATAATTGAATTATTTTCTCGCTACTATCAATCACTCATTGAGGATTAAATCACATGAAAAAAATTAGGGGTCAAAACTCCTTGAAAATTATTGTTGATCTCTTTATCTGCATGACTACGTAGCTGGTGATTGATCTCATACCCCACAGCTTGATTCTCTTATTGATAAATATTTCTTGAAATTATTCAATCTGTGATAGTATTTGAGGATCAATTGATAAATTTATTTGAGGATGAAACTTCACTAAATCGCAGATCCAGTGCTTCATTTTCTCTATATATTTCTTCGCATTTGCATCTCATTGCATTGTACATTTTTGCAACACATAAATTAATCACGCATTTATTAGTTATTTAATTTGATTCAAGATCGCGCAACTAAAAATCATCGTTCCCTGAGTTCGACCTTGGTAGACTTGCCAAGTAAAAATAGTCCACAACATTCAAAGTTTGTGGCATTTTGATTGATCGAAATTCGCTTCCTATACTACAATTCATCGATATTAAAGAGGCGAATTTCGTGTTCATCAGTACCCCTAACTTCTTGATAATCTATCACTTGTGCCCCTCAGGTTAGTGACCGTCCGTAATCAACTCAAACGGCCGTTAACTTTCAAGGACACAGATGGAATTAAATTAAAAAAAAGGATTGAAAGTCCTCCTCTATCCCGTCTTTTTCCTCCCTTTTCTTCCTCCTCTCCCATCTTCTTCCTCCTCCTCCTCCTCTTCCTCCATTCTCTTCCTCCTCCACAGCTCCTCCCTCCTCCTCATGGAGCTCTCCTACAGCCACCCCCTGCGCCCGCTACCCGACCTCACCCCTGTAATTGAGGCCCCATGCAATAGGAGCCGGATACTTCTCAAATGGATTGCAGCTCTGGTTAATCCTTCCCCTTTCTGTTCCAATACCACCCTCCTGCAGTATTTGTAGTTTCCATTTCGTAGATCCTTCGTGCAATTGGAGAAGTAGAGCCACCCATCAGAAGGCTCGAAGAAGTCATCCACGAGGGTGAATCTCTCTGGAGGTGACAAGCAACTGCCGTTGTTGGTAGGGAGGGGAGAATCTCTGGAGAGGTTGAACGTCGAGTTGGAATAGGAGATGCCGCTGACACTGTAGTTCTCACCGGAGAGTTTAATCAAGGGGAGGCTGTCGTTGCACTTAATTGTGAAGAGTGGGTGCCCGCAGTAGCTGTTATGGATGTCGGAGATCCAGAAGGGAAAGGTGATGTTAGGTCCCGTCCTGCAATGCTTCGGCACGCAATCGCCGGGCTTGGAAGCTTCGTCGTCGGCGCGGGCGAAGACCAGCAGGCCGACGGAGAGGAGGAGGTTGAGGAGCATGATTGGTGGGGCGGACGGGGGAGATGGGAGGGAAGAGGCGTGTGGTGGTTGTTGTGTGGTTCTTCTGTGGTGGAGTGATGGTCCACATTTTCTGGGAAGGTCAGTGAGAGGGTGACGCTCTCAGGGTGGCAACCAGCGACTTTTATTGTATGAGGTAAAAAGGTGTGGGTATTCTTCCGCGGAAAATGTACGCTTCCACACTCGCAGTCGTAGCTGTACACTTTCTGTCACTGTGAGGTGAGCAGGAGCGTCGTAGCTGGACCGAAAGGCTTTCTGTGTCCGATAGTACGAGTTTTTTAAATGGGTGCGTTGTCTGGTAGTTATCCAAGTTGCATTGCATCTGAGCGGTGACAGAATCGAGACCCCTGCCGGCCTCCTCCCCACCCCCAGGACGCCCCTAGCCTCGTTTCCTCCGTGCCCCCAGGTCGCTTATAGCCCGCTGCTCCCAAGTCAGACCCATGGCTTTCAACATTTAGATAAATTTTTGATTAATTGATTCATGAAAATTCACCAAAAAATTCAATAAAATTCATCATTTGATCCGTAATGAATGATATATCCGTGAAAATGCAACAATTTTAAAGATTCGATGGATGCATGAAGCTGCAACTAAGAGAGAAATTATGAAGAGAGGAAGAAGAATAAATGGAGGAGGAAGAAGATGAAGAAGAAGTCTGGACAATAATACCCTTCTTAACTGCACTAAGGTTTGAAAAAACCATGGTTAAGTCAACTCATTGACGGTCAATCTGACGGAAGGGCACAAGTGATAACGGAGAAGAAGTGAGGGGTACAACTGATATTACCAAAAAGATAGGGGCATAACTGAAATTGTGATAACTCGGAGGGGCACAAGTGATAAAAACCCGAAAAGAAAAGAAAAGAAAATAGAAAAAGAAATAGAAATAGAAAGAAAACTCAAATAAAAATGTAGCCAACATGAAAGTTGTTGGTCTTATTGATATCTACAACTTTCATGAAGGTCCAAAATCAAAAGGAGTCATATGTATAAAATACAATTTTTTTTAGCAATTAATTTCCACTTAATCCCTTATTTCTTATGTTTTGTATTTTTTTTTATTTTTATTTAGTTTTCAATTAGAGATTAATATATATATAATATATGTGATTAATCTAATTTTTATGGATTTTTATAGGTTAAGAAAAAGGTGAAATAAAAATAAAGAGAACATTGTATGTACAAAATATATCTAGTCAGATCTTTTTGCCTTTGGATTTTGAGATTTTTATGGAAGTTATCCTTAATGCCAAGATAGTGAATAAGTCAATAAAAAAATAAGTAAACGTAGTTAGTTTTGTACATAAAATAATGAGCACAAGTTAGCTAGATATTAGGTTATATTTATACATAGTAATTAGCCCCAATTTCATGCTTTATTTAGTAGAGCTAATTAAGTTAATTTAGAGGGTTTATTTGATGATTTATTAAGGAGATTATGCTAAGATCCTTATATAAAGTAGATGAATGTATTTATCACCCCTTTACACTTAGATCTTTGTTCGTCCCTGAGTGATTTTAATGGGTTAGAAGGTTGATTCCTCGATTGTGCAGGTGCAAATACAAGACTTGAAGACCTGTCTACGAGTTTCAGGTGACTCCTTAAATCTAAGTCTAACCAAGTCTTATTCAAAATGAACTCAACATTTCTAAATATCATACTCTCCATTGATATGATATATAACATGTGTGACATTTAAGGTGTTGATTTCCTTCTCTTGCATAGAGTCTTCGCTTCGCCCCAAAACCCTAGTCTAAGAGGTTCTCCTAACGACCCAATTCTCAACTTTGGTCCAATAACTGAGTCTACCATCAATTCACCATCTCGTTAATCGTCAGACTTGAAAGTGTGATGGTGAACATGCCAAGTATGAAGGAAGTAAGATTATGTTATTTTTTTTCTCCTCTCTTGGAACAAAGATCTCTTGGGTGCCTTATTAGGCATACATGAATTTTTGGTTGTGAATCATCATGTCTGTCAAGAGATTTTGGAGTCCTCTATACTTGTTTTTCTAGGATGCAGTGGGGTGTGCCTTTTCTGAGTACCTAAGGTACGTTCTACACACATGATTGTAGCATTTACAATGCACAACTCTTTTTTTCATGCTCGCCCAACTCATGTGGCCTAATAGCTTTGGTCCAAGTGGTCACCTAGAATAGGTTGGGAACGCTCCTCAGTTATTCATTTTCTTTGAAAATTTTGAGCTTTTTCTTTGATTTTTGGATGTATGATGGTCTATCTAGATGCATAGATGGTATGGTCTTGAATGAGATAGCAAACTACCGTGTCGATAATGTCCGCTCAAGATGAGAGGGATTCTTTAAATGTTGTTAGGTTCTATATCCATGGCCCAACTGTCTTGACAGTTCTGTAATCTGCCTCAGATACTAAGGAAGCGAACATTGTGTTGGATTCGGAATCAAGTCATTGAAATCTCGTTTGCTTCATCTCTAACTCAACATCTCTAAAGTGAATCTTCCCAAAAGTGCAATCAAATAGGGGCTTCAGCGGTCCTAAGGAAAGGCCATCCTAAAATGATATGGGAATCTTTTCTATTCCTAGGGACCTCCATATTTAGGACCGTAAAGTTCACCTGATAATCATGTCCCTCGATGTTAAGCATAATGTTTCGGATCTCGCCCTTTGGTCTCATAGTCGATGTATCAGCAAATTGAAGCACGACTCTTGACTCCTTGAGAGGACCCAAATACAGATGTTCAAACAATGTTGTAAACATGAGATTGATAGAGGAACTGCTATCTAAGAGAGTTCTACAGAACATGATATCATCGATCTGACTTGTCACAAAATGTGCACCCATGTTCCTTTTCTTCATGGGAAGCTTATTGTGGATCAGATGAGATGTTGCGATAGATAGAATATGTTTCTTTATTTTTCTAAGGTTATTGTGGATCAGACGATATTGTGGATCTCACCTTAAGATATTTTTTGAATGCAGAGTCTCTCTCTATCATCTCGTTTAAAGATAAGGTGACCTTGATGTTTTCTTTGTAGGTTTGGACCATATCTTCATCTTTTTTTGATTTTTTGATTTTTTTTCTTACTTCCCACCATTAGAGAACATGGGAAAGGAATTGAATGATCAGGTTCATAAATTAAAACTTAACTTCTATTGAAATTAAAATTATGTACAGGACTCTGAATCGAGCTGACTACATGACTCTAAAAAGAAAATGATAATTGTAGTTGTGGGGGTTGTTGTTGCTGAGGTGTGTCCTCCTATCGATGAGGTGCATGTTCCTCCTCTAATTCAGACTCACTTGATTCCATGGTGTGCTTTTTCTCTTTTTGATTTTTTGAAGTTTTGATTTTTTTTATTTTTTAGGATTCGAACCCTGTCCATAGAGATGTTTCGGTGACGGTGTTGTCTGTCTCTCCTTCTCTTCATTCCTAGAAGTTTTCTCTGGTGTCGACAATGGGATAATGTCCTTGTGTTCCCATGCTCGATCATGCATGGTTACTGTCTTTCTGCTCTTGAGAGAAATATAATTTGTGAAATCATGTGAAAAGATCTCGTACTCATGTATAGAATGTTCTAAAAGTAATGCTGATCTCCATGACTTGCGGAGGCTCCTCGTAAGCTATTTGTGCAAAGGATTCTTTGTTCTGATGCTAATGGGTGAAGGATTTGTCTCCACCCTAGTTGCTCTGTAGCCCTATCCCTTGCCTTTGAATGTAATGAATCTGATGAACATGGGCAAGGGTTGGAGTCAGGATAGGTATTTGGATTTTAGATACCCTATAAACAAGTTCCTCCATCTGCTTCGACAGTTTAGACAAGTTCTCCAAGTTAGTGAATTTGTAAAGCCCGACTACTTTCTTGTTAATCTGTTTGACCATTGTGAGTTTTTCTGCTATGATCTCCATGTCGGAGCTATGGTCAGTGCAGAGATTGTTCACGATCTTCTTCCCCCTTCTTTTGATAGGAGTGTAAGGGTTTGGACAAGTACGCCCGGTTAATGGTTTGGGAGAAGCTCGTATTGGCTAATTTTTTAACACCTTCCAGACGGTGTCCTCGTGTCAGCCCAATAGATTCCTCCACAGGAAGTGCTCACCAACCCCTGCATCTCGGGGCTCAGACCACTGACAAGACTCTGGACCAACATTATTTTGTTAATGTTGTGCCATGGGCATTTCTTAATTAAGCCCTTAAACCTCTCCCAATTTTCATGAAATGGTTCATTGGGTGGGTGAAGCTTGTGATTTTAATCCTCATTTGATTAATTCTAGTCATTGGGCAGAATTTATTTAAAAATAGAATCTTGAAGACAACTCATCTTGTGACCACTTCTCCTAAGTTTTTCAATCAATAAGTAGCCTTATATGTTAAGGTAAAGGGCCCTGCTCTCAACTTAATATAGTCTTGACTAGCCCAAGGATGTGATAGATTGTCACAGACTAACTCAAAATCATGAAGAAAATAATAGTGTTCTTCATTATGATTTCCCTGATATTCAGGAACAACGAGAGGAAATGTGATTTGTGTTCGAATGCATCTCGAGAGGTATTGGTCTCAGCTAGTTGTAATCATCATCGATCTCCGAGACGTGTGTATCTTACGTTACATCTTCCTCTTAATTCCCAGTTGCTTGTAACTGCAATAATTGAGCTCTAGGTATTTCATTATGTTACTCGATTGTAGTAAATCGAGCAAGGATGGCTTGTAGGGGCTTATTGATGTCCTTGTCCTCATTCAGATTTTTCTTGAGAGGCATCTTATCTTCACCTTCAAACAGCGAGAGATCTGAATTAAATACGGTTGTAGAAGGATGGGGGGTTATACCAAAGATAAAGATTTCATTGGCCGAAGGAGAATCAAAGAGAGGGTTAGAACAGAATTGATTGAACCATGATAAGGACTTATTGCTATTGGCCTTGGGAGCATGGCAATCTGACGTCTAGGTGGATTCAAGAAGAGAGTCATCTCAAACTTGAGGAGACACGAGATTCTAAGGGGTTCTAGAAATGTTCATAAAATCCGAACTAAATTTCCCAGAGATGTCCATCTCCGATGTCAAGAGGAATAGGAGAAGAGCACGAAAGACGAATCAAGAAAGATAGAATACACAGGGGTACAAATGTACAGTCTTTGTACACACACAAAGCAATCACAAATCAAACCTATTGATTCACCAACTAGATACTTGTGATGGCACGTTTAGAGTTTGGCCTCTTATCTTTTCAATTTTAAGGATTATTTCAAACAAGATTTTCAACTATAGAACTCAGTTTCCTAAAGTGACAAGTGATCGAGGTATGCTTGAAGAGACCCAGAGATTCCTCACTCGAGGCAATAACGGATCAATCCTCCTATACAATTTACCACTCTCCATCACTGTTTAACCTGAGGATGAGTACGTGTAATACCAAAACTGTCTCTTGCTAGACTCAACTAATTAAGTTAATTTACAAGGTTTATTTGATGATTTATTAAGAAGATTTTGCTAAGATTCTTATATAAAGTAGATGAAAGGATTCATCAATGTTCTCTATCCACGTTATAGTGGGGGGATTTAATCTTGTAAGACCTCAATGGGAAAGACTTTTAAAATGTCGTACTGAATAGAATGATTTGATTATTAGATACAACCTCTAGCAAAAACATTAAGTACACTTGGTTCGATGCTAGTGATTGTGCTTCTTAGGCAAAATCTGATCACTTCTTAGCTAAAAATTATATGCTTAATTGTTTTCCTTGGTCAAACCTAAAAGCTTTACAAAAAACCTTCTCTAATCATAATCCCCTCTTGCTCGCTTGTGGAAACTTCTCGCACTTTTCAGCAGCATTCCATGTTGAATCCTTTTAGTTGGAAAAAAGAGCTTAACTAAAACAGTACAGAATTCTTGGGAGATGGACCTTCAATCAGACAACCCTTTCCATCATTGGTCCAAGAAATGTAAAACTAAAATAGTAAAGAAATGGGAAAAAATAATTATCTAGATATCTTGAAATAGATCATCCGAAGGGAGTCCTATTTTGAATATAAAGAGTAATTTGGATCTGCGCAATTGTGATCTTGTGATGAGCGTAGCTGTCTAAATAATAAATTAGTGGAACTCAAGAAAGATGGTTTTCAACTTCATAATCAATGAGCAAAAAGCTGATAATTGATCGAATGAAATAAAAATACCCACTTCCTTAAAATAATAGATTTTGTGAGACTTAACAAAAATCATATGGCTATATTTAAAGACAATTTTGGCAATTTGACCTCTGATTTTCGGGACTAAGTAGAATCATAACCTCCTTTTACGAGAGATTCTATTATGATCTAAATCACATGAATAATTATGATTCTCAGAGTAATAATGGTTCAAATTCCAGACGCATACTATTTCATCACACCTTTTTCTCTTCTGGATGTAGAATCAACTATTAAGCTTTTCAAAAATCACAAATCCCCTGGTCCATACGGTATTGTCATCGAATTCATAAGAAACTTTGGCCAATCGTCAAAACCGACTTCATGAGAATGCTTCATAGTATGGGATTAGAATAAATTTAGAAGAAGCGGTCTTTGATATCTGAATAACACGATCATCATACTCATTTTAAACAATCTTATTCATTTCCAAAATCTAGCCATAGATGCCCTCCACCCCTGACTTAAGGAAACAATTCTATCTGACAATGTGCCTTCATCAAAGGACGACTTGTAATGGATGCTTTCATGGTCACTTCATGGATGCTTAATTGTTGGATGTATTCAAAAATCAAGGTCATTATCTTAAAAATCAGTTTTCTTAAGGGTTTTGACACACTCAAATGGCCTTTTATCATTGTTTCTCTTCTAGTCTCGGATTGTCCTGAGAATTTTATCAATTGGATTGTTGTAATCCTCGAAACTATGTATGTCTCCTTTAAGCTTAATGGCTTCTTGATTGGTTTCTTACAACCTGGTCATAGTTTTCGGCAAGGAGATCCATACTCCGTTATTCTTCATCCACTCATTTTTAATTCTTGACACAATGTTAACCAAACTTGCCAATTAGAACGTAATATGAGGTTTTTACAAAAGTTGAATGGATTACTTGATTACCAACATATAATTTATAGATGAACTATTGTATTTTATTGAATATTATGAAGAGCATGTAAAACTATCCTCTTCGCTCGTAAAATATTTTCGAAAACTTCAAAACTTGAAGTCAAGATGCTGAGCGGAAAAAAAACCATTGGGTCTCAAAGATCATCAGTATGGCAACCTTCCATAGAGGCCCGATCTCGCTAAAATCTTGTCCTTAAGGAAGTTATTCTTTGATTCGGAAGAATCTATGTTGAGGTTTCAAGAACTTGCAACCAACTACTTAGAAACATGTCAACTCTGGGAGCTATCTTCTTTATGGAATGATTCTTAAATGTTTCCCATCTCTTGCTTCATTATCTTTTTTAGACCACTCAAATAATAAAAAATATTCGATTAAGGCATGTTTGGTAGGGAATAGGGATCGGAATAATTCTTTATACCCTCTTCACTTATTCCTCTTTATCTACTCCATTATTCCACTTCCTTATTCCCCTTCTCTTATTCCTCCTTATCCACTCCCTTATTCTCCTTCCCATCTTACCTTACTTCTCCTTATCCACTAACTTATAATTCTATTCCTTATCCCATGTGTGCTAACCGAATGGAGAACAACACTTAGGTACCCTTATTCTACCTTAGTCCCCTTATTATTTTATCCTCCCAATAGAACATGAATAGTGCTTATTCTAGCTTATTCCCCACCATTATTCATGCTTATTCCTGAACCGAACGCTCCCTTACTCTACCCAAATTGTTGGTGGTGGTGGTGGTTTGGGGGGGGGGGGGGGGGTAATTGGGTGTTATTTCTTCATTGCATGCTAAATTTTGGTTTGCTATATTCGACCCTCTTATATATCACTTTTTTTGTTTACTATCCAATGCTAATATCTACGCTCTTGTATAACTTCAAAATAACTCATTAATATGTTTCTTTATGCAAAGACGATGTTGGAAGCAATGTGCCAATGCTAGAAGATTTTTGTTTCACAAAGAAAATCTTTCTATTTATTGAATTTTTTATGAAATTATTGATTTCAAAATTTGTTCTCGAATGCTTTAACGAGGCAAAATGGTCAAACACATTACTAACTCCGATGCTTGAAGGTATCTATTCAGTAGTCTATCTGGAAAGCTCACTACTTACTGACTTTTCAGGCTACTCATTTATCTGAAGATATGATTGTTTAGAAGATTAACCCTCATTTATTCTACATAAGCAGATCTTAGGTGAGAAAAATCATCGTGTTTGAGCTTTAAAAAAAAATCAAATTTTAGGATCTTCTTTATGTTTGTCTTCTTAATCATGTTTGACAGGGCATGTGGATACTGGCATGCAATAAGGATAATAGTTTATGTAATTTGTAGAACTCAAGAGAATGAAGAAAGAAAATTAGATAGGCAACCATAGTACATGGAGTCGTTAGCGCGGAAACTCAACAAACTAAAAACTACAACCCAAGTCTTCCTGACCTAGGATTTCCGCTCAGTCGGGCTGATCAAATGCTTCATTATAGATTATATTGAATTATTTATATGGATAAATCAAATATTTATAAAAGTTTTTGGGTCATACACCAAAACTCTTTACAACCTTGGATCGAACACCATAGTCAACATCATCGATTCAGATACCGTTTGCAACATTGAGGATTATCCAGACTTTGAGTATCTTTGACCTTCTTGTATTGGACATACTCCGATGTCTAGGAAACAACCTGCATACTTAGATCTAACACAAATATTTTCATGTACAAAGGTTTATCTTGAAAAAAGTATGATGATATTTTCTATCAATAACATAGATTACTTCCAAGCAGAAAATTTAGATATATGCACAGACAATATCATTATCTATGATAACAACTAAACATTTGAGTAATATAATATCACTTGAAAAATATCACTGATTGCTGGTGATGCTTGGAAAGCATCTTTGATTAGTTTGTAGAGGGATTTGAACATCTAGAGGCAACCAAAATGTTCCTGTGAAGAGCACTTGCGAATCGAAAAGAATCAAAATAGCTTTCAAAGATTAATATGTCTCTAAAATACTTAATAACTTGAAGAATATGGTGTGTGTAGAGAGAGAGAGGAGGGAGAGAGAGAAGTATAACTCTAGAGGAGAGTGCTTTGTAGTTATGAGTTACGGTGTGTCTTCCAACAATGTGCTTGGAAATTATGGTTGTTGAAATCAAATATAGTAGGAATCATGAAGATTCTATAGGATTGATCGACCAATGCATATATAATATATCAAGCAAAGTTGATCTATCATGCCAAGTTTAGTTCATAGACCAGATTAACCTTAGTTGATCAATCAAAAGTATCCACTTGAGAACCGTTGAATTGAATTCAAAAGATGATCGATTAGGGCTCTCAAATGGTGGATTAGGAGATGATTACACTAGTATAAAGTGTTATTCATTCCTACAAATAATCACTTAACATATGATCAATCATATGTCCAAGTTTATCAACTAAGGCTAGTCGATTAGGTAGTGAAGGCAACTGATCAGGTCAAGTGCTGAGTTGATTTGATCAACTTCTTATTTGCCAAGTTCTCTGAGCTGATATACTAGGTCTTGCAACTTGATACAAGAAATAAATAATTTTATAATCAAGGTACATCAAGTTACAACAATCATAAAGCTTCTTAAAACTGACTAATCTTTTGATAAGTTCTTGAAATCTTGTAACCACCTATATGCCTGCAATTCAAAGATACAATATGTGAGCGACTTGCAATAGCTGATAGGTGTTTGTTATCATTAATACGAGAATAAGTACAAGTTCTATAAATAGAGAAACAAAGAAACTAATATTTTCCTTATTTTAGTGATGACAAATTGCTTAAATTTTTAGAAAAAAATGCATTAACAAGATAAAAAATAATTTTTTAAAAGCCCCCTATAAACATGAGAGATATGTTTTTAGCCAAAATTTTATTTCTCAATTTTATTTCTTCGCTTAACAAACATTGAAGCACAATTTTTTTTTGAGATTTTTCTTTTCTCTCTAATAACCGCTTAAATTAGCTGAGTTATCTCTTCTTTAAAACAATTAAGCTTTTTCTTTTGTTTTCTCTCCCTTTTTACAAACAATTAAAAAGCAATATAAAGTTAAGATATTAATTAGACAAATATGCAAAAACTTTCATTAATAAAGAAGAATCATACAGATTATTTGTGTGCACAAACCATGTTCCCATACATAGAAAGAAAGAAATAAAGAACGATGAGAAAATAACAAGATTAATCAATCACCAAAAGTGAGATCGTAGTCACTTTGTTCGAGTCCTGACCAGATGGATGAGGATGGGGTCGCTTGTTTTCTTTCACGATGAGATTTGAAGTCTCGTTGATATAGCCATAAGACTCATCGGCATCTTCTTCTTATTTCTTCTACTTACTCCTCTTCCACATGTTGAATCACAATATCCTTTCCTCTAGATGTAGGATCAAAGAATGAGAAGGTCAATGGAGAGCGGAGGTTCTCGTGAAAGGAGGAGGAGGAGGCTGCATAGGTTGGGAGGAGGACAAATGCGCCTTCTTCTTGTTCACGTCAAGTAAGAGGATGTAGAGTGCCTCTACTTGAGTAGTGGTGAACTTATTGTACTCATCCATCCATTGATCCTTGTTGATGCTACGACTCATTAGTGTTTTTTTGAAGAGCAAGGAGAAAGTGTTGAGCATATCATGATGGCAGAAAGGGTCATTAGGGTAAGGGTGCAGTCCTGAAGGACCAAGTATGGTCATAAATAGGATGAGTTGGGGCAAATAGCAGGAGGGATGTATCCCTAGAAGTAGGGTGCAGGGGTAGGGAGGAACAAACTCGGTTGGAAGGATGGTAGGGGGGAAAGGATTATCGTCAGCAGAACGACTGAACTTCATCACCTCAAATCAAAGGGCTTGACTGGAGTGATGTGATGGGATCCTTTGGTTAGGGAATAAAAAGGTGGTGGATGAAGTGGGAAACTAGGATCTCGAGGGAAAGATGGTGTACAAGAGCAGTCACCAAAATATACAATATAATGATACCAATTGAATCGATACCATTAATAGAAGTATAGATCATAACAAGCATATCATGAGTCACATCTAAGAGGTTGGTCATCTTCTTGAAATACCAGAAGAAGATGTGATTCAAGAAAGAAGGGTGGGGTTGAAAGTAAGGGACGATTCTCTACATGGGATTGCGGAAGGAGGAGGTTTCATGATAAAAGTCGTGAGAGATCCTCTCCAAAAGATCACCCATGGTTGGCCCATCATTTGGATAACCAAGAATGATGGAGATTATTTATGACATCCATGACAAAATTGTGTCTGTGGATGGTTGTGCGGAGGCGATAGTCAATAGAGTCGTTAATATCGACGAAAATCGTATAGAACTCCATGAGAAAAGTACGATGGATTCTATGCAGGAGTTAGGCTATCTAGGGTAAAAGAAGGGGTTGAAAAACTAGGTCATTTGTTTACAGTGAAAAAGATCCACTAACACCGGAAAGTGGTCTTGATAAGCTTACCCAAATCAGATGACAAGTCGAGAGGGTAAGGTTGGAGTAATGGAGTAGTCCGTCATGAGAGGTGGAGGACTAAGTTCCACCAAAGGTCATGGGTAGGGTTTAGGTTAAGGTTAGGAAAAGATTTCCGCTAACAAAGAAACATCAAACCAAACTCTGGATAAACTCAAAGAATGAAAAAAATAAGTAAAAAAGTACTGGTAGCGTACTCGACCAATCAACAGATCAGACTTGATCGATCACGTAGAGGCTGAAGTCTAGGATTTTGGTTTCTTCCAAGTTCGGGCAGCTTAAGAATTGTGCGAGGTTCTCCGACTGATCAATTCATACTAGAGATGAATTACGCCATCCTGTTAGGATATGATGAAGTATAAATGCCTACCGATAAGATTTGGTGTGATTTGACCTAAAATCCATCAAAAGTTGTGAATCTTAAAAGATGAGCGCATATTATAAAGTCATAAGCATTGTATGTCATGTCATGCAAACAAAATTTAAAAAAGTACCACGACTTTTCAAAAATTTTGGAACATAGCAATCACTTTGTAGATCAGACTCATCTGATTGATTGATTAGCATATGATCAATCAGGTTCTGCCTGTTGATCGATCAACAACTTTTTCTTAGAGATTTTAGAATTTAAAAATATTTAGCAAATGTTTCTCAAAAGACATAAACCTAATTCTCTTTTGACAAGCTCAACTCGAGAGGTTGCTGAGGATTTAGTCTATGGATATAGACTAGAGTAGAAATGTCTCTACCAATGAGCCTACATGGCATGCCTTTTCGAGATTTCCAGAACTCTAAAGGGGAACCCCTTTGACAGGAATACAATACGTACTAAGTTTTATGTGGGATCTGAAGAATTGATCCTTCCTAGAGTGCATGACCTAATCATTTAAAGGGGGTTGATTCTTGCCTTTGTCCATCAAGTTCGTGTATTGGATTTTAGATTTCAAGAGTACCATCCCTAGTTATCGGGTCTTACAATCCATGTTTTGTTATGAAGAATTTATCCTTCGACATGCACTTTCCGTATGAGGATATTTTATCATTCGTTATGATTCACGCTTTCATATTTATCATATATAAAATAAATACTATTATAGCCATTAGGGGATTTCTAGAGAGGAAAAATGATTGGAATTGGATATCTTATAAGGATTTGCAAGTTGACAACTAGAATGCTAGAATGGTAAATAACATATACTAAAAATGCTGTAAGAGTTATATAAGTTAACAATTGATCCTATGTGTATGTGACAGATCACCTCGACCTCCTTAACTCCTTCATTTATTTTTTAACATTTATCACAAATCTTAAAAATGCGCAAAAGAATGAAATAAGAAACATTGACTTAAATATTTCATACATGATTATTTGGATGGATCTAATAACACATGTAAATGATGTGATGGTCGAGTGTTGTGCTCAAAAGGATCACAATTAAATTATAACATATTATGACTCAGAAATGGATAAATTATAAAAAATATTTTCAACTGTGTCAATCTCAATTTAAAGGTCTTATTTTTCAAATGTAACAGAGAGACGTACGATTTTATTTTATTTTTTGTTTCAAATACAAGCCTGCAGGAAACCCTAAAGTTGGAAGTATGGATCCTTTCTGTTACATTTTAAAAATGAGACATTTAATTGTCAACTAATACTTAGTCGAGTCTTTTTCTACTTTACCCTTGAATAAATTCCAACATTAGAGTTTACATATTCGAGTATTTTACTTTATCTTAAAAAAAACATAAATCGTAGATAAGCCTCCATCGTCAAGTCCTTTTACCACCAACACCGCTTCTCACCTCTTCTACGCCCATCTCCTTCACCTCCAGATTTCCCATTCTGCCTTCGCCTCTTCTTCCTCGATTTACAGATCTCTCGTCAGCGCTCCGGCCTCCAAATTAGATACGTGTAGATGCCCACATAGGTTTGGCAAAGCTGCCTCCTTTGTTCTCGGGATCCCCCTTCCCCTCAGTGTTCTCTATCCCACTCTCATCAGTTGGAGTTCTTTTCTTGGTTTGATTTCACACTGACCCACCTCTATTCTGATCGTTCTACGTTTTTCTGCTTAAAGCTGGAAATGGGTAGGCGTTTTTCGAACGGAATTTTCCTTTCTGATGGGCTCTGATTTTGGGTGACAATAAGCATGCAGTTTCTTGATTGGGTTCTTGAGTTCTTCTGCGATGAAGGCTTCGACGTTGAGAGTTATCCGTCAGAGTCGGAGCCAGAAAAGTCGTGCCACTTATAGATAAACTTAAAACGGGGCAATTCGCGGTATTGTGTACTGGAATTCAGGTCGTGAATGATTGTAAAATTGGAGCTTCTGGTCGTAGAAAAGAGTTTTACCTCAACTTGCAGCTGGGTCTCCTATGCCACTATCCGAGTTCCATCCTGCCACAAGATCGAAGCTGGAACCTTCCGAGTCAAAAACACCAAATTTCTCCCCGGATCTGCCATCTGCCATGTGAGGTTTCTCTCCCTACATCCCAATTTTGGTTTCATTTTTTCTGTTCGCTTCCTTTTTGCGTCTTTTATCGTGAAAGTTTGAACTTTTATCTTAAAAAGTGGCAACTTTCAGCAAGAAAAAACATGAAACTGAAATGGTTTAGTATGATGTTTGTGGCTGTGAAGGGCTGAGGATGATTTCGTAGAGTTGCTGTGGGACAATGGGCAGATTGTCATGCAAGGGCAGTCTAGCAGGCCCAAGAAGGGCCCTCTCTCTTCCACTTTCCCATCCCATTCTTCAAGGATCCCCGAGAAGGATGACATGGCTCAGCGAATCACTCGATATGTAGCGGGAATGGATTCTCCCCGAGGAGACTCCATGCAGAGCACGATTCCAGGGACAGTTACCCTTGATGCACAAGAGGATGACATGTCTCCTTGGTTCAATTCTTCGCTTGATGATTACTACTATGAGTTTCTATCAGAATTGTCTAGCGTCCATGCGAATTCTGTCCGTGGCCATGGTAGCAATTTGACGCTGATAGACAAAGATGTTCCTACAGATGCAGTTGGCCCAAGTCAGGTTATTAGAGGCTCAAATAGTGCGGAACCCCATGTCCCAAGATTTCCTGCAGTTACCAGTGTGGGGGATGTTGATAGAGCTCGGACTGTGCAGCCAAACCCGCATGTGCATGAACGACAGAATTCAACGCAGTTAAGTAAGCCTCGACAGCTCGAGCTTAGAGGACCTGGGAGCAGCTTGGTTTCAGGGCATAATCCCACTTGGGAGTTTCCCAATACCAAAGATCAAAGGCAAGATGCCAGCTCCCCCAAGCCACCGATGCCACCCACTCCAAGCACCACTACCGGTGTGATTAACTTCTCCCATTTCTCAAGAGCAAAATCACTTCTTAAGGCTAATACCCAGAATGGCAACAGGCTGAGAGGCAATAAGGCATCATACACTGTGGTGAATAATCCATTGGAATCCATAGTTATTAGTTCCCACAAGGGTCTAAAGAGTACCGTGCGAGAGCACTTGGGTCCAACCTCTTACAAGGATGAGCATAAATCAGCTGCTCAGCCTTTGCAGCCATTCACATCTAGCACCAGTCAGTCTGAATCTCTCAACTGGAGAGATGAAATGGGGAATGCCAATGCTGTTGCTTCTGTTAACAATGGTAATAGGGTGTTGCCTGATTTACACATTCAGAAAATGGGATCAGAAGTGATGCCCGGGCCACCATCAGTTGCAAAACATGATGTTGAGAAGGTGCCTGAGCCTGTTATGGCACCCTCATCAGTTTGTTCTGGAAATGGTGATGCGGTGGAGTCCAGTGAGCCTGTATATAGAGCAAAGAGGAAGGGGACAGAAGAAGAGTCTGGTTACCAAAGTGAGGTCGGTAGAACACAGAGAACACCATGTTTTGAAACACTTTTGTAACTAGGTGTTACCTTGTTGTGTATGCTGCTTTTTAGGATATCGATGATGAGTCTATGGGTGCCAAGAAGCCATCTGGTTCTAGCGCCATGACTACGAAACGCAGCCGAGCTGCTGAAGTTCACAATCTATCAGAAAGGGTATTAAATCTCTTTGGCCTAAATGAACAAAGTATGCAATTGGTGGTTTTGAATTTTTAAGATTGATTACATGTAATTCCTCTTCAGAGGCGTCGGGATCGAATCAATGAGAAAATGCGAGCACTGCAAGAGCTCATACCCAATTGCAACAAGGTATAAAACTATTACAATGAAAATTTAAACCTATGGTCTGTTTTGTATTCTAAAATATTTACTAAAGAAGGCGCTTTTGCAAGGTGGACAAGGCATCGATGCTCGACGAGGCAATTGAGTATTTGAAGACTCTACAACTACAAGTACAGGTATTAACTATTGGTTTCTATATGAGCAGTAGGAATAATTAATGATTTTTGCGGATTATGCCCTGAAATACAATCTGATAAGGTCATGCATCTGTTCTGATGGAAAAAAGGATTTGCAATATGAAAAAAATCTGTCTGATCCAATTTCTTGATTATCTGACTATCCGGTAAAATCCAGATGAACCATTTAATTCCATTATACAAAATCTTCTTTTAATAAACATAAACCCCCTCTTTAGGTCTGTAGTTTTTCGTTCTACATTGGAAGGTTTTTGATCAATTATGAATTATTTCTAAATCCTGTTAAATGTGTGTTTTGTTGCAACTCTAAAACACTAATTGAATTTTAAATATATAAAACGATATATGAAGTATATGGGTCGGACGTCCAGTAGGTGAAATGCACCTAAATACATTTGGGTGGGATAAACATGCAAATTATCTATTTTTGTTTTTTAGACCAGGGTTCAAATCCCACTCTTGCAGTGGTTGCGTTAGGTAGTCAACGGCCAGTGTAAAAATAGTCGAATCTTTCAACATGGATTTGAGCAAGAATCCATGTAGCTGACCCTACTTATAGTGGGAGAAGACTTAGTAGTACATTTGTTTTTTTGTCTTATAATCTTTTATAGTTTTTTTATTAAGAAAGAAGTAAAAGATAAACTTACTGTAAAATGCTCAGAAAATTCAAAAAGTACGTGGAGACAAAGGGAAATATTTTTGTAGTTTGGATTATGCAAGTTTTTTTGTCCTTAATATTTTCCTAATTTAATAATGCAATAAAACAAAATGTCCTAATTATATCAAAACTGGTCTAAAATCAGTGGAGAATTTATCTAAGTTAGCACTATACCAAGTTAAGAAAAATATAATTATTGACAGTATTGATTCTTCCTTTTAGTATTCATTTCCTATTTCTAGGATTTACTGTTTGGAGCATTTCTATGTTCATTCCATTGCTCATCTTCTTCACATGGTATCGGAGCGATGATCATAGACAAGTCTAGGCCTCTCATGCCCTAGACCTCGCACCACCTCCAAGCCTCTCTGACACAATGAAGTTGCCCAACTCCAAGGGCCCACAATAATAATAAAAAGTTAATATAACATATAATCAATGTGACATCACATCACATTTATTATTCCAACCCTCTCCAACTCTCCTAACGATCCAATTAGCTACTATTCACATGAGGTTACTCCAGCCCAAGCCAACCATGTTACCGAACATGGTATGGTGGTAGTGCAATGTTCCTACCACCCAAAAGATCATGGTTCAAATCCCCCCTTGTGGGGATTGCATTAGGTAGTTGATAGCCAACGTAAAAATTAGCCGAATCCCATGTAGCCAACCCTACTTATAGCAGGGGAATATTTTTTAGAGTACAACAAATGCTACATAGAATGCATTTTTTCATATTTTTTATTTAACATGTGGCAAATAAAAAATGAAAAAGTTTTTACGTTTTCTGCAATTTTTTTCGCTACATGCAATGGAATGCCATGAATTTTTAAAGCAATATATATCTCATTTGCAAAGAAGGTCAACTGATGCACCGGTTAGGAGATGCGAGTGTTGGGATGTTGAGCCGGCTAAGAGAGGGCGAGGACGGCCCAAGAAGTGTTGGAAAGAGACTATACGAAGGGATCTTAGTTTTTTGGATTTAAGTCCGAGATTGATCCAAGATAGATCTGAATGGAGGCGAATTATCCATGTAGACGACCCTACTTAATTGTTGGAAAAGGCTTTGTTGTTGTTGTTGTATATATCTCAATGAAATGCACCTGCTCTAAGTTTTTTAGAACTTGTATAATTTATTATGAATTAAACAATGACAAAGGATGATTTTGAGTATTTAATTAATTTAAAATATCAAATGATAATAATTATGTAAATCCAATTTATCTCGGGTACTACAAGTCGCAAGGAACACATCGATAATTTTAATTTTAGAAAGTGACCAAACTTGAATTTTTATGAATTAAATACCAAAACCACTCAATACTTTATTTAAGGAATGCAATGGAATATTTTTAATTGATTTTTGGTTATGTTGTAAATCATGCAAAGACACAAAATGCTATTTGTTTAGAATTATTTGGCAAGCGTATGATTTATCATGAATTGTATGGTAAAAAAGGGGAAAATATGAGCATATATAAGGGCATTAATTACTTAATCTTTGAAGGGGCATTGCATGTGTGTTTGTGTAAATAAATATACAAGAAACTTCAAATGAGGTGGCTCTTTCCCAAGCTTAGAAAGTCAAAATCAAGGTATTTTATCATATATATATATATATATGGATAAAATGGGTCTGCCCCCATGGGGGGAGCTAACTTGGCTCCCCCTGCGCCATTTCACCCCCTTTTTATTTTTTTTTCGAAATTTCTTCCGTGGATTTTCATCAATATATCCCTATATTATGTCATTCAAATTTCACGCGAAATAGAGACTCCTACGACCTCCATCCAGAAGGGTCGTTTTTAGCAATTCTGTTACCGTTAAAAAATGACTGTCTGGATGGAGGCCGTACGAGTCTCTGTTTCGCACGAAATTTTAATAGCATAATATAGGGATATAGTGATGAATATTCACGGAAGAAATTTTCAACAAAAAAAAACCGGACGAAATAGCGCGGGGAGAGCCAAGTTAGCTCCCCCCAGGGGGCAGCCCCATTTAACCCTATATATATATATATATATATATATGGTTAAATGAGTATGCTCTATGGGAGCATTCAACAACATGCTCCCTCCCTTTTTTTCATTTTTATTGAATTTTAAAATTGAAACCTTTAGGGAGTTTGCTTAGAATAATAAGTATAATATGTGTTTCCATCTTCGTGTACACCAGACATTCCTAACATGTTTATCTTGAGGGGTCAATTTTAGCAATTCCATGGCTGTTAAAATTTGATAGTATGATGGATGGATGGATTAGAAGTATGGAGTGGAATTGAGTTTGAAATGACGCCATAGTGATATGTGATCTAAATCTCCCTTGATTTCGTTTCAAAAAAACAAAAAAAGGTGGTGGGAAATGGGTGGGATCATGCAAGTGTATACTTCTAGGAAGCATACTCATTTTCCCATACATACATGCATAGATAGAGATATAATACTGATTCTATGAGATATGGTATATATAAAATGGTAAGATGGATAATTTCAACTCTTGTTTTTCAAAATGAATGGTTGGGTGGATTTTTTTATTCAATTCTTACCTAATTCCCCTCTGAAAACTCTCCATTTCTTTCCAGTGTATCCTCCTCACTTTATAATGGAAAAATATTAAATAGTTAATCAGTCCTCACTTTATAATGGAAAAATATTAAATATTTAATCAGATATGTGCAGTATGCTTACCACTCAAAAGGCATTGGCTCAAATCCCCCCTTGTGGGGTTGCGTTAGGTATTCGACAACCAGCGTAAAAAATAATCGAATCTTTCAACATGAATTTGAGCAAGAATCCATGTAGCCGACCTACTTATAGTTGGAGAAGGCTTTGCCATTTTTTATTTAATTAGACCTGTGTTTAGGATGTGTTTGCACTAATTTATACCTTTACATTCACGTTTCCTTATATAATTTGTATATTTATCAGAAAAATCATGTAACCTAAAGTTCATTCAAATTCCATATATAAAATGTAAAATCATTATATTTTTCATTTTTACAGGTGGACAGGTAGAATATAAACAACTATTGACAGATACAGTGAAATACATGTAAGAATGAACATTGCAGTGCACGTTTGTTTGATATAGTGAAATGCATATAAAGACGAAGATGTAATGCACATTTCTTGATCATACCGATTTTCAATAAATATATACTGTTATGCTTACATTACAAGAAATCAACATATAAAGTTACTCCAGATCTACTAAAATGGATGTAAAATGCAGAAATACTTTGTTGTCATGACATTATCTATAGTTCCTATAATAAAAATAGTTCCTCCAATGTGTATCTATTAATTAACCGTCACAACAAAAAATGTCACCAATAACTATGTTTTTTAATCCCTTTTTATATAATATGATGTTATGTAAATACCAACTATTGAAGTATGTAATAGATGGGTAATTGGATTTCTCTAAGATCCAATTACCCCCACTCATGTTTAGTTCCTCGTCATCTATAAGTGGGACTCTGGTCTGTCTGTGGGGCTATAAGGAGCTCCGTACCCCCTGTACTCATTGAGAAATGCTAATAGAATATGCGACTCTTAAAGATCTTCTCTCGTGGTTTCATCCCGCTCCTTCGGGAATATGGTTCCACGTAAAACCAAGATGTTTATGTTTGATTTCTTGTTCTGATTATTTTCTTCTGCGTTATTTATTTTCAACATGGTATCAGAGCAGTTCGATATTGCAGTTTGATTCTTTTTCAAGTTTGATTATTATTGGTTATTGTGCAATTTCTGGAAACACGTTCAAGAAATTCTAGGTTCTTTATAACCCTAATTCCAGGCAGCTATGGGCGTGCAATCTTTAAACGCATAGCGCACTGACAATTTGATCTTCTGAGATCTTCTTCATCTTGCACCGCCATCAGCATCCGATTTGGGTTTAACAAACCCTAACCGCCACCTTCATCTTCAACGGAATCCTAACTGCCGCATCCATCCTCAACATGACCACCAGAGGGGCGCACAACTCCAGCCCTAGCACGTGTGCATCCAGCGATTAGGGTTTCTGGAGCCCTCGACTCCAGGCAAAGCCATCTCTTGGCTCCAGATCAGTGTGACGACGTCGAAGACTCCATGCGGTGGCCCAAATGCGTATGCGGCACCCATCTCATGTCTTCTATTTCCTTCGTGTGAGGTAGCGCAACACCATCTCTATATCCCTAGCACCTTCGATGGCAATCAAAGCCCTACATGCATCCGATCTCCAGTGCACAGCATCCTCACGCGTGAAGGAAGAGGCAATGGCAATCTTCAGCGTGAGCATGAACATTGTGCACCACCGCAACTCCTCTCCTATGTCTTAGAGAAGGCGGCGAAGTCAAGCGTTTTGAGCATCTCGTCCATTGAGTTCCATCATTGGTGGCATCACCTTGTGGATTTGGGTTCCTCGAACCTTAAATCTTCGTAGCATACAAAGAAAAACGAGGGGGTCGAAAATCTTCTACTCCATTCATTCTTTTTCTTAGAGCCCAAAGATGGGCAATTGATGCTTTGTATTAAAAAAAAGAGTTTGGGCCCAAGTGGGTCGTGAGTTGAAAAAAGAGAGAGGGAGTTTTCTAAAAAAAGAGGCAATTGTTAGAAAAAGGGGTTGTACGAAAACAAAGGGAGAATTGATGAAAAAAGAAAAAAGGAAAAAGAAAAAAATGATGGCTACAAAAAATGATTCGAGCAAAAAAAACACACAAAAAAGGGGAAATGCATGTTTTATCTTGATTTCTCCCAACTTGATGATCATGCCCTTATTCTATCAAATATGGGAGAAAGGGGGAATGAGAAAGGGCACATTATTCTACTTGAGATGTATTTACAGGAGTTCTATCTCGTCCTTCATCTTCTACTCATGGCTTCTCAACAAAGTAATATCTGAATAGGATGTTTTTTCCATCATTCGATCCCTATACAAGCAAATTGACTTCATGTCCCCATAAGGAAAATGGGAGAGGCCATCTTGGGTTCAAATATAGGAGTGCCCCAACATGAGGTGTATAACTCCACTATTTTGAGATCAACATAGGGGTTGACCACTGCATCCGGTGTCCATCCCGGATATCAACATGGACTTCTCTACCTGGGATCGTCTCAGACTTCTACTGTCGATCTACAACTGATAAACCGATACTCCAGACTACTACTGCTATCAGTTGTTTTCATCGAGCATCGACTACTTCGTCAGATGTCTATCCCCGACTTCTTCTTCACGGTGGACTTTATTCTAGGCACGATCTGGTTCTCACAGTGACTCTTCCACAGGCACGACCTGATCCACACAGACCCGTCCTCGTACTAGGTCTTATAATGGGACTCGGTCTGTATGTGGGGCTATATAAGGAGCCACACACCTCCGGTACTCATCGAGAAATTCTAACAGAATATCCGGCCCTTAGAGGTCTTCTCCTATGGTTTCATCCCGCTCCTTCGGGATTATGGTTCTACGTAAAACTAAGATGTTTATGTTTGATTTCTTGTTCCGATTATTTGCTTCCGCGTTCTTTATTTTCAACACCAACAATTTTTTAAATTAAAGTTGAATCTTAATTTTTAAAATTTATCTCCTGTTATATATATATATATATTACTAACAATTATTTATAATACGCTAATTATTCGTTATTTCTCTCATTAAAAATTTTGTATCAGTATTCACTGACTTCAACAATGATTAGAAAAAAAAAATCTGGAAAGACACTATACTACAACTGATATATTATTCGATGATGATGATAATAGTGATTATTTTGCTTGTTGCATATTCTTAAACTATTGACTTTTACAAGGAATATCTTGCATTACCGTATGTTCATCATCATTATGGCGCAATTTGTTGTGGTGCAACGTCAATAGGTTAAATTCAAAATACCATATATCTAGATGGATATAACATTTGTCACCTTGACTTAATTAGTTCTGTTAAGATGAGATAAATTACGCTTTTCGTGCCCAACTCCTTATTTCACATGCAACATATATACATGCTGATGCTGAAGATATGCAAAACAAGGGATGCAAGGTTACTAACAATGATCTTCTTGGTGTATTGTTGGATGAGCAGGTTGGTGAACTGGTTGGGTGCATAGTGGGAGTCATTGTGGAATTCTTTGTCTCATTGGGTTGCAATTTTGCGTCGATATATAAATTAATGAACGCTTCACAATGCGTGATATCATAAATTATATTTCCTTTGCATAGATTGTGATAACAGTGCAAAAAATATTAGACTATGTTAAATAATAGGATTGCGGAAGTGGAAATGATAAACAACGCATAAACTAGAAAGATAAACTTGGAAGAACACAAAGATTTTTACGTGGAATCATACTCCCTAAGGAGCGGGATGAAATCACGGGAGAAGCCCTCAAAGGGGCGAATATTGCATTCCTTTTTCTCAATGGATACAAGAGGTCTGGGGCTCCTTATATAGCCTCCACAGAGCCTCCAAGTTCCACCACTGGTAGATGTGGGACTAAACACATGGATGGGGTAAATGGATCCCGGAGGTATCTATTTACCCATCTACAACTCAACCTGCGCACAACCAAATACTCCAACACTCCCCTCAAGCTGGAGCATATGCAATGCTCAGCTTGGACAAACAGAAAGAAACTCAACTCACGCTACATGACACGACGAACAATATCAACTCAACACGCGCAACTGTCGGCTGCTGTCGAGGACGTTGCTTCTCATGTCGTGCAGGTGAGGAGGACGAACAGGCTGGAGTGTGAGTCCACTGAATCTCCTCGTCGGAGAGCATGTGCTCTGTACTGCGCCTGTCAGAGTCACTGCAACTGAAATGAGTCTCCTCGTCGGAGAACTCTGGTCCGCCACAATATGTGGACAACTGCTCCATCTCTGAAAAGGGCCGAACTGAAAGGCCGTGGAGTGTAATCCTCGTCGGAGTCCACGGTCGCTGGAGAATGGAGTCTGAAAAATGTCATCGTCGGAGAACTGAGTCTCTCCCATCTGACACAGAGAATGGTACTCTACTCTGGAGTCTCTATGATACCACATGAAAACCCTTGCCCACATAGCATAGGGAATGGTCCTCTACTCTGGAGTCCCTATGGCTCGCATGAAAACTCTGGCCGAAACAACAAGAATGATGGAGATCATTATAAATGATGGCAAACATGTGCTCATCAACTAAAAAGACCGCATCCATGTGGGTGTCTGAACTAAAGACTCGAAATCTGATGTCGAGTCTGAAATTGGATTTGTAGAGTCTGAAAAATGGCTGGTCTGGAATCTGACATCTGAATCTGCAACAGTACCTGTGACTCTACACAATATTTCCTCCTTCTCCAATACTAGTTGGAATAACAATAGCCGACCAAGTTGGGAGAAGACAATATAATGGGGAAAACAAGAAACGAATAGGCCGATCAATCTTTTTTTCTGACTTTTCTGATCATTTTTTAAACCATTTTTTTAAAGACGTCCCTCTCATTTTTTGTACGCCTTTTTCCAACTGCGTACAACTTTTTATTGTACGTGTCTTTTTCAAAAAACAGTCCCCTTCCTTTTTTATGGGCCACCTTTTTTTAACCATGGTCTTTCCCTTTTTTTTGTTTGCTGGGCCTTCTTCCTTTTTTTAATACACCCCCCTTTTCATTCATTTTTTCTCGGTGTACGGCTCACTTAGGCCTACAACGATGGCGGCCTACTAATTTTTTATTTAAACATTGGGTCCCCTTTAGGGTTCCCATGCGATGGGAAACCCTTCTAACGTCGTCGCCCCCTTTGGGGTTCCTGCTTCTTGGTTTGTCGCTGCCGCGGGTTGAGTCTCGGCTTCTCCTGGAGGAAGGCAGTCGTTGCCTTGGCCGTTGGGGCTCATGTCGCCAAAGCAATCACCTGAGGGGGGGGGGGGCAAAGTAGGTGCCGCCTGATGCGGGGAGGGCTTTTTCGATGTCGCCGAAGCCTCGCGCCGCCTGGAGCGGGGTTGCGATGTCGGTGGGAGCTGCGGGGCTCCGCCTGACGACGAGGGCTGAAGGTGGCTAGGGCTCGCCGCAACGAGCCACTTGGGATCTAAGAGAGACACTGAAGATGCCTGCGCGCCTGTAGCGAGGATCTGGGGATAGGCGCCGCCACCTGATCGGAATGGGAGGTCTCGCGCCGCATGCCTGGATGGTTGCGCCATGGGTTCCAGGCGCCTGAGGTCGAGCGCTGCCATCGTCTGGGGCCGTGCCTTGGGCCTGGATGCGCGAGGACCGGAGATCACCATCGGGGATGTGTGCGATGAAATGGAATGATGGAGAATCGTGCACTAGAGGGATTTACTTGGAGGACTCCACCTCCGCCTGTGTGGGTGCGATGCACCGTTTGGAGGTGTTCCTCCTGGAATCCTAGCTTGGGAGAAGTACTCCTGATCTGAAAGTTGGAGATGGAAGAGGGCGACAAATCTGAAATCGAAACTGGAGATGTGTCAGATCTGCTTCTGCATGATCGGCTCCATCTCAGGAACTTGGATTAGGGTTTCAAGAAGAAAACCCTAGAACGTAATAATATTCGATGAATAAATCTTCAAGAGCAAGCATAAATTGATTCTTTTCCATAAACCGAATCTCGGATATATCAAGAGCATGAAACCGCGAGAATCGAACCCGCTCTGATACCATGTTAGAAAATAAGAATGCGGAAGCGGAAATGATAAACAGAGCATAAACTAGAAAGATAAACTTGGAAGAACACAAAGATTTTTACGTGGAACCCTACTCCCTATGGAGCGGGATGAAATCACGGGAGAAGCCCTCAAAGGGGCGGATATTGCATTCCTTTTTCTCAATGGATACAGGAGGTCTGGGGCTCTTTATATAGCCTTGATGAATCTCGTATTCATCATGCTAAAAACTCTCTATTAAAACCCCTGTCTTAATTAATCCAATAAAATCACCTCTAATTCTTTGATTTTATCTTGTACCATATTGTGTATAATTAGCCTTTAAATATTTGTATTTAATTGCCCTTATTTTTCTGTAAGTATTTTATCACTCAAAAACCCCTAAAAATTAGGTAGATAAGTTGTCTATAATTCACTGACCCTTAAAAAGATAAAAAAATACAAAAAAATCTCAAAGCCACAAACCTGGTGTTTTTATCCCCTTAAAAATACCCCCAAAAATAGCTTTTGTACAGATGACCTCTTTTGGCTTTTTGGCCAACATGAAAGTTGTAGATCTCATCGAGACGAGCAACTTTCATGTTTTGACTTTTTCCTAATTCAACCCCTAACTATTTCTTTTATATTTTTCTTTGTATTTTTGTTTGATTTATTCTGATTGGGCCACGTGGCGCCCCCCGGGCCGGCCACGTGGCCCGCTTCCCCTTCCGCCACGCGGCACCCTCCTGGATGGTTGGATCCACCCGCCTCCAGTTCCATCTCCTCCGTCCACCGCCGCTCCATTCGCAGCCGCCCGATCGTCCCCTTGGATCTGATCTTGACCGCTACCTCCCGCCTATATCTCAGCCCTCCGATCTTCTTTTCATCCGACGCCCCTTAACGTGCCACGTCGCCTCTCAATCAATCACCGTTAGATCGCCCCACATCCTTAAATCCAAACCGCTCGCCTTCGCCTATCTCCTAGCCACACGATCAGATCCCAAGGATCTGATTGTAGCCTTCCGCTCACAACCCCATCCCAACCGTTGGATCATCAGATCCAACGGTCCTCCGCCTTCGTCTACCTCTGTAACCCCCCTTCCTCAGCCGTTACCCCTCGCCGACCCAGCTCCCCCTTCCATTTATAGCCACCATCTCCGACCACCTCTCCTGCCTGTAACGCCTCCCCCACGTCGCCCTTGCCTCCGCCTTCACCGCGCAACCATCACCTAACGCCACCTTCATTCCTACGCCTTTAATCCTCCACTCCAAAAACGTCCCACCACCATGAAACCTCCGTTTCTTCTCCGCCTATAAAACCTCGCCCACCTCCTCCAGTCACCTCATCCACCATTTGGGAGCTTCGGCCCGAGCCCCTGGCTCTCCGGTGACAGCGGAGGAGCCCTTACAAGGGGGCGTCGACGGTCGAAGCCCCGGTGTGATCCGTGGCCCCTGGCCACGTCGCGACAGCCAATGGCGAGCCGCCGAGCACCAGGGAAAGGTCGACCCTGTCGTGCGACGACCGGAGGGTTGAACCGACCCTCAGCCTAGACCTCCTCCTTCATGGGTTCCCCTCTCCGATGAGGTTCTCCTCCTCATTCTCTTCTTCGAATTTTGCCACTTATTTCCGACCTATTCACCCTCATCTGACCATCCCTTAAGCTCTACCCGACCACGTCGATCCTCGCCAACCCCCTCCGACAGCACCTTCCCTTCTCCACGACCCCAACCACTCTCCGCCACCTCCTCTGCCTGGCCGGAGAAGGAGCACAGGGCCTTCACTCCCGTCGCCCCACACGGCCCCCACTCACCTTACTTCACTCACCATTCACTGCACGTTTCGGCTATCTAACACTTGCAGGTGTTCCGAGCTTCAATGGCCGGAGTTGGCATCGGCTCTCCTTCGAGCTTCTCTCCTCCGACGAGGCTTCACCGACCTTCACCTCCGACCAGCTCCGGAGCCTCGCCGCACTTCCAGGGCCTTCGCCAGGCGCCCAGATATCTTCGCCGACCTTCAGGCGGGCGTGTGGCCCACGGAGGAGCTCCAGCAGGTCCGCCGGAGCACAGCCTTCTCCGGTGGACTGCGAAGGAACCTGCAGCTACAGGTGCCGTCCGATCCAGATGGATCGGACGGCTGTGATGAAGACACGTGGCAGCCCAAGCCTCAAATCAAACCAGCAGCCTCGGGTGCCCCAAATCTTGACCCGAGCCACATGTTGCTGCCACGTGTCCCGAACCATCGCTTCCTCCCGAGCCTAGGCCCCTCGCGTGCATGGCACGTGAGGGCTTGGGCAATTTACAAGTGAAGACCCTGAAAGTTCTGATATTTACAATCTGGTCCCCAGGCGCGTGCCTCACGTGCGCGCTTGGGTTATTTACAGGGAGGTCCTGCCTGATTTCTATATTTGCACAAATGCCCCCGCGCTAAAAGAACAATTACACAGGGGCCCCTCCGGGTTTGGTATTTTACAAACGGGTCCTTCTAGGGACCCATTTGTAATATTTATCCTTTTTATTTATGCATTTTATTTACAATTATGCCCTTGCATTCCATGTAGCATAGCTTGAGCATCATAGATCTAAATTGCATGATTTTAGTGTCGTTTTGATCATTATTTTATCCTCTACATTCTAGCATGCTTATTTGTCTCATTTGACACTCTTTAATTAAAGTGAATTTTTATGTGTTAATTGAGACCTGCTCTTCTTGCCTTGCTGTGATGTGATGACCGTTTTTTTTAATGATGTGTTCAGATTGACGCTAATTTCATTATATATTCTGATGCTCATAATTTTCGGGTATAATTGTAGACTTTCATCTGTAAATAATTTCTCTTGCATATTCATCCATGCATCTCTTTATAACCTGTATAGAAACAAAATAAAAAAAATATGCATGCATCATGGCATCGCCTTGTAAATAGCATAGTTTTGCATAATTTGCATAAATTGAGATTAATTGACATTATGCCTTAATGAATCGAAATTCAGTACTTAGAATAGGCAGCCGTGTCCCTGTGTTTGACCTTGGTACACTTACCAAGCATAAATATTCCACAGCATTCAAAGACTGTGGTTTTTGCTGAATAAAATTCGTCTCCTGTACTACGACTTATTTATATTTATTATAGAGGCGAATTTTACGCTCATCAAATGGCGCCGTTGCCGGGGATACGGCTTTGCTTAATTTTTGGATTTGATTTTTTTTATTAATTTCAAAAATTTTCAGATCTTCATTTCATGCATCATTTCTTGGCATATTAATTGCTGATTTATTGTCTCCAGGTTTTCTAACGTTTATATTTTGTGGCAGGGCCCATGGTGATCGAGGACGCTTGATCCTCATGGAGGCGTGAAGTCAAATACTTCCGCTGAAGAGGCCGCGAAAGAACCTGTGAAGGATTTAGGAGATTTCAACAGTCAAAAATTGCATTGCATTTTGTAAAAAAAAATCTTGCATCTGCATATTTATTTTCAGTCTTGCATATTGTAAAAAAAAATCCCCCCCCCTCACACACACACACACACCTACACTGCACATGCACATACTCACCCTCCCCCTGTATAATTCACTCTCTCTCTCTCTGTGTATATCTATTTTTCACGAACCCCCTCCCCCTCTCCCTTGTATCATAGAACCCCCCCTAACGCAGACCTTACTTAGGCTATTTGTAGCCTAAGTATAGGGGGGACCTGCCTGCTCTTCCTTCCCTCATCCCGTCTTCTTGTAGTTAGGCCAATTTTGGCCTAAGTATAGGGGGACCCTCCTCCTCAGTTCCGCTATATCACCCTGTACTAAACCTAGTAGTCAGAGTCAACCTCCAAGAAAGAATTTTTTTTTAAAAAAAATTGTTTTTTTTAAAAATTCTGTCTTGGTGGTTGACTCTGACTACTAGGTTTAGTAGACATTTTCAGTGAGGGAACCTCGGTCTCCCTTAGCAGAGTGGGTGGTTTAGAGGACATCGCATACGACCCCGTCCTCAAGTAACACGGGCCTCGGTCCGTACTTACACCCATACTGGCTGAAAGTGTATACTTTTATTTGAGCCTGGGCCAGTCATTGTCTCTCCGAGAAATAAAAAAAAGTATAAAATTAAAACCCATAAAAATTTGCAAAAGATAAAAATCACACAAAAATTCACTAACCCATGGAGTTGGTGTATTCCTGACACAATCACACTCACGCAAGGCTTGAGGATTTTGAGGACACTGGATCTCTGGGATCTTGAGAGTCTGAGTTAACATACCTTAGTCATTAGGGTTTTCTTGACTTAAATATCCACACTCCTCTGGTTTGAAAGATTTGAGTGCTATATTGCACTCTTTATCTCTACTTTCAAGAAAATATGATCAGCACAGTCACTTCCACAACTGCATGATTGATGAGCTGAGATGAGATATCACTTGAGGAACTAGGATCAGAGATTTAAATTTAGACCCGATCTTATGATATTCGAGGATGGGATAAAGTTAATGAAGGCTTCAGAAAACCTGAGTGTCAGCAAAAACCCTAGCCAGTATGTGAATAAGATTCATATGCTATCTCTTGATATTTACATAAAAGTGCCAGGGTGCGATGAAATTTAAAGGAACTTGTTGATCAGTGTGCGCCAATCTCTTGGTAAAAGCAGTAGAGCTAGCCAACAAAAGAAATGAAATGTCAAAGAAAAGCTCTAAATCCAAAGTCAAAATCCAAATGAGCTTCCACCAATGGCAAGCGCTCCCAAACATTTTCAAGTGTCCACTTGGACCAAGCGCTAATTAGGACCAAGGAGTCGGGCTGACACCACAAAAGGGCCCTGCATCGTAAGCGATACAAGTCTGGGTGTCGAAGGTATCTTAGATGCTCAGAAAAGACACACCCCGGTGTATTCCCAGAAAAACAAGTGCAGACGACTCCAACTCTCTTGACGGACACATTGATCAACAAATTAATAATTTACATGTGTTGAGTAAAAGGCACTCGAGAGGTCCCTTGTTCCAATGTGAGGGTGAGAAAATTAGACACAATCCCAATACCTCCATCATCTGGCCGTCCATCAACATTTCAAAGTCTGAAAAACTAATGAGACGGTGGACTGAAGCAAGAACATACTTATTCCCTAGTATTGAGGATTAGGTCTAGAGGAGAGTCTTGGGGACTGGAACTTTGGGTGATGCACCAACTCGGCTCTCATGAAATGCAGTACACTAAATGTCATATCCTTATATTATATGTACAAAAAGAGAGTCTGATAATCAGAGAAGTTGGATTCCTTCTGACTGAGGCTTGGATAAACCCAGAATTTTAGGATCACTTAGGTCAAGGGTCTTCGAAAGATCAAGCCTTGAATATTTCACACGCACTGTCAGGAATTAATCCGACTCCTTCATTCTTTAGATGCTCGAGGACGAGCATAGTTTAAGTATAGGGGTATGATGAATCTCGTATTCATCAAGCTAAAAACTCTCTATTAAAACCCCTATCTTAATTAATCCAATAAAATCACCTCTAATTCTTTGATTTTATCTTGTACCATATTGTGTATAATTAGCCTTTAAATATTTGTATTTAATTGCCCTTATTTTTCTGTAAGTATTTTATCACTCAAAAACCCCTAAAAATTAGGTAGATAAGTTGTCTATAATTCACTGACCCTTAAAAAGATAAAAAAATACAAAAAAATCTCAAAGCCACAAACCTGGTGTTTTTATCCCCTTAAAAATACCCCCAAAAATAGCTTTTGTACAGATGACCTCTTTTGGCTTTTTGGCCAACATGAAAGTTGTAGATCTCATCGAGACGAGCAACTTTCATGTTTTGACTTTTTCCTAATTCGACCCCTAACGATTTCTTTTATATTTTTCTTTGTATTTTTGTTTGATTTATTCTCATTGGGCCACGTGGCGCCCCCTGGGCCGGCCACGTGGCCCGCTTCCCCTTCCGCCACGCGGCACCCTCCTGGACGGTTGGATCCACCCGCCTCCACTTCCATCTCCTCCGTCCAACGCCGCTCCATTCCCAGCCGCCCGATCGTCCCCTTGGATCTGATCTTGGCCGCTACCTCCCGCCTATATCTCAGCCCTCCGATCTTCTTTTCATCCGACGCCCCTTAATGTGCCACGTCGCCTCTCAATCAATCACCGTTAGATCACCCCACATCCTTCAATCCCAACCGCTCGCCTTCGCCTATCTCCTAGCCACACGATCAGATCCCAAGGATCTGATCGTAGCCTTCCGTTCACAACCCCATCCCAACCGTTGGATCATCAGATCCAACGGTCCTCCGCCTTCGTCTACCTCTGTAACCCCCCTTCCTCAGCCGTTACCCCTCGCCGACCCAGCTCCCCCTTCCATTTATAGCCACCATCTCCGACCACCTCTCCTGTCTGTAACACCTCCCCCACGTCGCCCTTGCCTCCGCCTTCGCCGCGCAACCATCACCTAACGCCACCTTCATTCCTACGCCTTTAATCCTCCACTCCAAAAACGTCCCACCACCATGAAACCTCCGTTTCTTCTCCGCCTATAAAACCTCGCCCACCTCCTCCAGTCACCTCATCCACCATTTGGGAGCTTCGGCCCGAGCCCCTGGCTCTTCGGTGACAGCGGAGGAGCCCTTACAAGGGGGCGTCGACGGCCGAAGCCCCGGTGTGATCCGTGGCCCCCGGCCACGTCGCGGCAGCCAATGGCGAGCCGCCGAGCACCAGGGAAAGGTCGACCCTGTCGTGCGACGACCGGAGGGTCGAACCGACCCTCAGCCTAGACCTCCTCCTTCATGGGTTCCCCTCTCCGATGAGGTTCTCCTCCTCCTTCTCTTCTTCGAATTTCGCCACTTATTTCCGACCTATTCACCCTCATCTGACCATCCCTTAAGCTCTACCCGACCACGTCGATCCTCGCCAACCCCCTCCGACAGCACCTTCCCTTCTCCACGATCCCAACCACTCTCCGCCACCTCCTCCTCTGCCTCGCTGGAGAAGGAGCACAGGGCCTTCACTCCCGTCGCCCCACACGGCCCCCACTCACCTCACTTCACTCACCATTCACTGCACGCTTCGGCTATCTAACACTTGCAGGTGTTCCGAGCTTCAATGACCGGAGTTGGCATCGGCTCTCCTTCGAGCTTCTCTCCTCCGACGAGGCTTCACCGACCTTCACCTCCGACCAGCTCCGGAGCCTCGCCGCACTTCCAGGGCCTTCGCCAGGCGCCCAGATATCTTCGCCGACCTTCAGGCGGGCGTGTGGCCCACGGAGGAGCTCCAGCAGGTCCGCCGGAGCACAGCCTTCTCCGGTGGACTGCGAAGGAACCTGCAGCTACAGGTGCCGTCCGATCCAGATGGATCGGACGACTGTGATGAAGACGCGTGGCAGCCCAAGCCTCAAATCAGACCAGCAGCCTCGGGTGCCCCAAACCTTGACCCGAGCCACATGTTGCTGCCACGTGTCCCGAACCATCGCTTCCTCTCGAGCCTAGGCCCCTCGCGTGCATGGCGCGTGAGGGTTTGGGCAATTTACAAGTGAAGACCCTGAAAGTTCTGATATTTACAATCTGGTCCCCAGGCGCGTGCCTCACGTGCGCGCCTGGGTTATTTACAGGGAGGTCCTGCCTGATTTCTATATTTGCACAAATGCCCCCGCGCTAAAAGAACAATTACACAGGGGCCCCTCCGGGTTTGGTATTTTACAAATGGGTCTTCTAGGGACCCATTTGTAATATTTATCCTTTTTATTTATGCATTTTATTTACAATTATGCCCTTGCATTCCATGTAGCATAACTTGAGCATCATAGATCCAAATTGCATGATTTTAGTGTCGTTTTGATCATTATTTATCCTCTACATTCTAGCATGCTTATTTGTCTCATTTGACACTCTTTAATTAAAGTGAATTTTTATATGTTAATTGAGACCTGCTCTTCTTGCCTTGCTGTGATGTGATGATCGTTTTTTTTAATGATGTGTTCAGATTGACGCTAATTTCATTATATATTCTGATGCTCATAATTTTCGGGTATAATTGTAGACTTTCATCTATAAATAATTTCTCTTGCATATTCATCCATGCATCTCTTTATAACCTGCATAAAAACAAAAAAAAATGCATGCATCATGGCATCGCCTTGTAAATAGCATAGTTTTGCATAATTTGCATATGGACCTGATATTGAGATTAATTGACATTATGTCTTCATGAATCGAAATTCAATACTTAGAATAGGCAGCCGTGTCCCTGTGTTCGACCTTGGTACACTTACCAAGCATAAATATTCTACAGCATTCAAAGATTGTGGTTTTTGCTGAACAAAATTCGTCTCCTGTACTACGACTTATTTATATTTATTATAGAGGCGAATTTTACGCTCATCAAATGGCGCCGTTGCCGGGGATACGGCTTTGCTTAATTTTTGGATTTGATTTTTTTATTAATTTCAAAAATTTTCAGATCTTCATTTCATGCATCATTTCTTGGCATATTAATTGCTGATTTATTGTCCCCAGGTTTTCTAACGTTTATATTTTGTGGTAGGGCCCATGGTGATCGAGGACGCTTGATCCTCATGGAGGCGTGAAGTCAAATACTTCCGCTGAAGAGGCCGCGAATGAACCTGTGAAGGATTTAGGAGATTTCAGCAGTCAAAAATTGCATTGCATTTTGTAAAAACAAAAAAAATCTTGCATCTGCATATTTTTTTTCAGTCTTGCATATTGTACAAAAAAAATCCCCCCTCTCTCACACACACACACACCTACACTGCACATGCACATACTTACCCTCCCCCTGTATAATTCACTCTCTCTCTCTATCTCTCTCTCTCTCTCTCTGTGTGTATATCTATTTTTCACGAACCCCTCCCCCTCTCCCTTGTATCATAGAACCCCCCCTAACGTAGACCTTACTTAGGATATTTGTAGCCTATGTATAGGGGGGACCTGCCTGCTCTTTCCTTCCCTCCTCCGTCTTCTTGTAGTTAGGCCAATTTTTGGCCTAAGTATAGGGGGACCCTCCTCCTCAGTTCCGCTATATCACCCTGTACTTGAACCGAGCCTTGGCTTCATGGCACTTGTGCTATGAGGACATAGCAAATTTTAAGTATAGGGGGGTATACCGTATATTATTGTATTTTACTTTAGCCTTAGCTCGCGTTTTAAAACTTTTTAAAATTTTATTTTTCGGGCTGGGTTTTGGTAAACTAGTGAACTGAGTAAAAACCTGTAAAAAATTAAAATTTGAGGGATTAATTTTTGTAAATATTCCTGTATTAAAAAAAATTGTTTTTTTTTAAAAATTCTTTCTTGGAGGTTGACTCTGACTACTAGGTTTAGTAGACATTTTCAGTGAGGGAACCTCGGTCTCCCTTAGCAGAGTGGGTGTTTAGAGGACATCGCATACGGCCCCGTCCTCAAGTAACACGGGCCTCGGCCCGTACTTACACCCATACTGGCTGAAAGTGTATACTTTTATTTGAGCCTGGACAGTCATTGTCTCTCCGAGAAAATAAAAAAAAGTATAAAATTAAAACCCATAAAAATTTGCAAAAGATAAAAATCACACAAAAATTCACTAACCCATGGAGTTGGTGTATTCCTGACACAATCACACTCAGCAAGGCTGAGGATTTTGAGGACACTGATCTCTGGGATCTTGAGAGTCTGAGTTAACATGCCTTAGTCATTAGGGTTTTCTTGACTTAAATATCCACACTCCTCTGGTTTGAAAGATTTGAGTGCTATATTGCACTCTTTATCTCTACTTTCAAGAAAATATGATCTGCACAGTCACTTCCACAACTGCATGATTGATGAGCTGAGATGAGATATCACTTGAGGAACTAGGATCAGAGATTTAAATTTGACCCGATCTTATGATATTCGAGGATGGGATAAAGTTAATGAAGGCTTCCAGAAAACCTGAGTGTCAGCAAAAAACCCTAGCCAGTATGTGAACAAGATTCATATGCTATCTCTTGATATTTACCTAAAAGTGCCAGGGTGTGATGAAATTTAAAGGAACTTGTTGATCAGCGTGCGCCAATCTCTTGGTAAAAGCAGTAGATCTAGCCAACAAAAGAAATGAAATGTCAAAGAAAAGCTCTAAATCCAAAGTCAAAATCCAAATGAGCTTCCACCAATGGCAAGCGCTCCCAAACATTTTCAAGTGTCCACTTGGACCAAGCGCTAATTAGGACCAAGGAGTAGGGCTGACACCACAAAAGGGCCCTACATCATAAGCGATACAAGTCTGGGTGTCGAAGGTATCTTAGATACTCAGAAAAGACACACCCCTGTGTATTCCCAGAAAAACAAGTGCAGACGACTCCAACTCTCTTGACGGACACATTGATCAACAAATTAATAATTTACATGTGTTGAGTAAAAGGCACTCGAGAGGTCCCTTGTTCCAATGTGAGGGTTAGAAAATTAGACACAATCCCAATACCTCCATCATCTTGCCGTCCATCAACATTTCAAAGTCTGACAAACTAATGAGACGGTGGACTGAAGCAAGAACATACTTATTCCCTAGTATTGAGGATTAGGTCTAGAGGAGAGTCTTGGGGACTGGAACTTTGGGTGATGCACCAACTCGGCTCTCATGAAATGCAGTACACTAAATGTCATATCCTTATATTATATGTACAAAAAGAGAGTCTGATAATCAGAGAAGTTGGATTCCTTCTGACTGAGGCTTGGATCAACCCAGAATTTTAGGATCACTTAGGTCAAGGGGTCTTCGAAAGATCAAGCCTTGAATATTTCACACGCACTGTCAGGAATTAATCCGACTCCTTCATTCTTTAGATGCTCGAGGACGAGCATAGTTTAAGTATAGGGGTATGATGAATCTCGTATTCATCATGCTAAAAACTCTCTATTAAAACCCCTGTCTTAATTAATCCAATAAAATCACCTCTAATTCTTTGATTTTATCTTGTACCATATTGTGTATAATTAGCCTTTAATTATTTGTATTTAATTGCCCTTATTTTTCTGTAAGTATTTTATCACTCAAAAACCCCTAAAATTAGGTAGATAAGTTGTCTATAATTCACTGACCCTTAAAAAGATAAAAAATACAAAAAAATCTCAAAGCCACAAACCTGGTGTTTTTATCCCCTTAAAAATACCCCCAAAAATAGCTTTTGTACAGATAACCTCATTTGCCTTTTTGGCCAACATGAAAGTTGTAGATCTCATCAAGACGAGCAACTTTCTGTTTTGACTTTTTCCTAATTCGACCCCTAACTATTTCTTTTATATTTTTCTTTGTATTTTTGTTTGATTTATTCTGATTGGGCCACGTGGCGCCCCTGGGCCGGCAACGTGGCCCGCTTCCCCTTCCGCCACGCGGCACCCTCCTGGACGGTTGGATCCACCCGCCTCCACTTCCATCTCCTCCGTCCACCGCCGCTCCAGTCCCAGCCGCCCGATCGTCCCCTTGGATCTGATCTTGGCCGCTACCTCCCGCCTATATCTCAGCCCTCCGATCTTCTTTTCATCCGACGCCCCTTAACGTGCCACGTCGCCTCTCACTCAATCACCGTTAGATCGCCCCACATCCTTCAATCCCAACCGCTCGCCTTCGCCTATCTCCTAGCCACACGATCAGATCCCAAGGATCTGATTGTAGCCTTCCGTTCAGAACCCCATCCCAACCGTTGGATCATCAGATCCAACGGTCCTCCGCCTTTGTCTACTCTGTAACCCCCCTTCCTCAACCGTTACCCCTCGTCGACCCAGCTCCCCTTCCATTTATAGCCACCATCTCCGACCACCTCTCCTGCCTGTAACGCCTCCCCCACGTCGCCTTTGCCTCCGCCTTCGCCGCGCAACCATCACCTAACGCCACCTTCATTCCTACGCCTTTAATCCTCCACTCCAAAAACGTCCCACCACCATGAAACCTCCGTTTCTTCTCCGCCTATAAAACCTCGCCCACCTCCTCCAGTCACCTCATCCACCATTTGGGAGCTTCGGCCCGAGCCCCTGGCTCTTCGGTGACAGCGGAGGAGCCCCTTACAAGGGGGCGTCGACGGCCGAAGCCCCGGTGTGATCCGTGGCCCCCGGCCACGTCGCGGCAGCCAATGGCGAGCCGCCGAGCACCAGGGAAAGGTCGACCCTGTCGTGCGACGACCGGAGGGTCGAACCGACCCTCAGCCTAGACCTCCTCCTTCATGGGTTCCCCTCTCCGATGAGGTTCTCCTCCTCCTTCTCTTCTTAGAATTTTGCCACTTATTTCCGACCTATTCACCCTCATCTGACAATCCCTTAAGCTCTACCCGACCACGTCGATCCTCGCCATCCCCCTCCGACAACACCTTCTCTTCTCCACGATCCCAACCACTCTCCGCCACCTCCTCCTCTGCCTCGCTGGAGAAGGAGCACAGGGCCTTCACTCCCGTCGCCCCACACGACCCCCACTCACCTCACTTCACTCACCATTCACTGCACGCTTCGGCTATCTAACACTTGCAGGTGTTCCGAGCTTCAATGGCCGGAGTTGGCATCGACTCTCCTTCGAGCTTCTCTCCTCCGACGAGGCTTCACCGACCTTCACCTCCGACCAGCTCCGGAGCCTCGCCGCACTTCCAGGGCCTTCGCCAGGCGCCCAGATATCTTCGCCGACCTTCAGGCGGGCGTGTGGCCCACGGAGGAGCTCCAGCAGGTCCGCCGGAGCACAGCCTTCTCCGGTGGACTGCGAAGGAACCTGCAGCTACAGGTACCATCCGATCCAGATGGATCGGACGGCTGTGATGAAGACGCGTGGCAGCCCAAGCCTCAAATCAGACCAGCAGCCTCGGGTGCCCCAAACCTTGACCCGAGCCACATGTTGCTGCCACGTGTCCCGAACCATCGCTTCCTCCCGAGCCTAGGCCCCTCGCGTGCATGGCGCGTGAGGGCTTGGGCAATTTACAAGTGAAGACCCTGAAAGTTCTGATATTTGCAATCTGGTCCTCAGGCGCTTGCCTCACGTGCGCGCCTGGGTTATTTACAGGGAGGTCCTGCCTGATTTCTATATTTGCACAAATGCCCCCGCGCTTAAAGAACAATTACACAGGGGCCCCTCCGGGTTTGGTATTTTACAAATGGGTCCTTCTAGGGACCCATTTGTAATATTTATCCTTTTTATTTATGCATTTTATTTACAATTATGCCCTTGCATTCCATGTAGCATAACTTGAGCATCATAGATCCAAATTGCATGATTTTAGTGTCGTTTTGATCATTATTTTATCCTCTACATTCTAGCATGCTTATTTGTCTCATTTGACACTCTTTAGTTAAAGTGAATTTTTATGTGTTAATTGAGACCTGCTCTTCTTGCCTTGCTGTGATGTGATGACCGTTTTTTTTAATGATGTGTTCAGATTGACGCTAATTTCATTATATATTCTGATGCTCATAATTTTCGGGTATAATTGTAGACTTTCATCTATAAATAATTTCTCTTGCATATTCATCCATGCATCTCTTTATAACCTGCATAAAAACAAAATAAAAAAATATGCATGCATCATGGCATCGCCTTGTAAATAGCATAGTTTTGCATAATTTGCATATGGACCTGAAATTGAGATTAATTGACATTATGCCTTCATGAATCGAAATTCAATACTCAGAATAGGCAGCCGTGTCCCTGTGTTCGACCTTGGTACACTTACCAAGCATAAATATTCCACAGCATTCAAAGACTGTGGTTTTTGCTGAACAAAATTCGTCTCCTGTACTACAACTTATTTATATTTATTATAGAGGCGAATTTTACGCTCATCAAGCCTCCACAGAGCCTCCAAGTTCCACCACTGGTAGATGTGGGACTAAACACATGGATGGGGTAAATGGATCCTGGAGGTATCCATTTACCCATCTAGAACTCAACCCGCGCACAATCAAATACTCCAAGAGATTCAAATATGAGTCATGTATCTGTCTAAATACTGGTAGGGTGATATCCTGACATAGATGGACAAAAAGTAGAGAGAGTTTTCAGGAGAGAATTATGTGGGAATAAAAAAAAGATCCACCATTCATTTTGGTGAAAAATAAGGGTTACAATTATCCATCTCACTATCTCATACATGCCATATATGATGGGATCGCTATATATATGGACTTTTATAAGTTTTGTCAAATTGTACAAGTTTTCATGTCTTTAGCCCTCCATATGATTTACCCTTATATTCCTTTGATTATAATATGCCATATTTGATTGTATTTGTATGATAATATATTAATACTTGCTTTAATATGTTTTGCTCATTCATTGATATTATAGCATACAATCGATAAGGTATTAGTGTTTAATGCTAAAGAACAGCTAAGTCAATCATGTTATCATGATCAAACAGGATTTCATCAGTTTTCTGAAAAAAACAGTATCCCTTGGTGATTGTTTTTTTAGTTTGTTCATTGCATGGATTGGTACCTCAAAAATTTTGCACTGAAAACAGATTATGTCAATGAGCAATGGGTTTTGTATGCCCCCGATGATGTTTCCGCCTGCAATGCAACACATGCGTCCACCTCATATCGCTCATTTTCCACCGATGGGTGTAGGAGTCCGGATGGGAATGGGAGTCGGCTATGGAATGGGAATGGTTGACATGAATGGCAATCCATTGATCCCAATACAACCAATTCCAAATCCACAGTTCCCTTGCTCGTATATGGGTTCTACAAGCTTGCATAGCATTCCTCCGTCGACTAATGGCCTCCCACTGTTTGGCGTACCCAGCCAGGGTGTGGCTCAGCCAATGCCCTGTGCACCGGCATTTGTTCCTGTTACAGCACACTCAGCACGGCCTAGAGGTTCTCCTGAAGTGACCGGTTTGGTCGGTGGACCATTCCACACTGAAATGTTAGAGCCTGCGAGTTCGAGGGATCAACATGCTCAGATCATTGGTTCAGAAATTAGACTACGACCAGAAAATTCTCAAGTTACACAGAGTGCACAGGTTTGTCATTTCTGAGAGTACACAACTGCAGTCTTTTGTTGTAGACATTGTTTGATGAGCCTCCTTCTCATGCAGCCAACCAAGGACATCGACGTACCTTCATCTTCCGCACCGACCAATGAACAAGTATCAAACGCCGAGGAAACCGCGAATTCAAGCATTGGCAATGGAAGTTCCACCTCTGGAGCAAGTAAGTAGGTTTACTGTGACAATTCAAAACGTTCCAATCTCTATGCGTTCCTAATGAACATTGGGTAAATCCTGTGAAGGTTTTGATAATGGAACTGGAAGTGCTTAATGTTGCTTGGCATGGTATCTTCTTATGCTTTCGGAGTTTCTTACTGGAACAGTATACAGATGTATGCCGGCTGTTGATCAATTAAATGGGGGCGTTCTTGTTATAACAAGCCGATTTTTCCGCTTGCCCACAAAGTGTAAATAGGAATACTGTATCTACCTGTGTATATCATGTTTCTACCTTCATATGTAAATTGTATTGTTAGTAATACGACGATTTTGATCGAGCACAAATGCCTTTTTTGAAGTAGCTATGTTATGCATTATACGTTAACTGTCACGGTTCGCTTTGCAACTGAGGCTCTTAGTGGCAAATGATCCAATTGTCGAAAAAAGAACAAGCAGTAGTCTATCTGTTGGCTAGATGGGCATCTACCTTGTTATAACTAGCATTTTCTGCTTGGCTACTAAGTGGAAATAGGAATACTGTATCTAGCTGTGTATACCATCTCTCTACCTTTATATGTAAACTGTGCAATTATTGTTTTTGATGTAGCTATGTTATGCATTGTGCTTGACTGTATCTACCTTTATACCATCTTTCTACCTTTGTAAAGTGTCTATGTTGAAGGGAAGTTAGTGTCCAACTTAATCGTATACTGATTTTTTATACGTGAGAGTGGGAAACATATGCCTCTTTATACAAGGAGAGACTTAAAGTGTTTTATATGTAAGATGTATATGAATGGAAAGATTACATATGAACATATATAAGGACATTAAGCATTTTGAAGGCCGCTATGCGTCTCTGTGTATGCTGTGTAAATAAATATGTACACGAGAAACTTCAGATGAGATGAGGCCCTTCCCAAGTTAAGAAAAGTCAATGTTCGTGCAGATTTCGGAGGGGATGTGGATGAGGCTTCTCCATTTCTTACCATGTATTCTCCATTTCTCTCTCTTAAAATAAATAGCACTTTTTTCTTTTCTCTCTCTCTGTTCTTTCCCCAAGGAGATTGCTTTTCTTAAATTTTTTCTTAGCAAATTGAAGAATTAATGTCATCCAATGATCTAAAAAATATTAGTGGTTGATATTTAGTTCAATTTTTATTTATATAGTTGAATAATTTTAAATTTTGCTGAAAAAATGCAATGTTTTATTATTTGAAACAATCACAATACGACACTTTATCATTAAGTTTTTGCTAAATGTATCGTCAATTTTAGAAAATATAATGTCATTTTGAAGAGTTTATGCATAACTATTCATAAATAAAATATATTACAAAATAATATGAACTATAAATAAATGTGAAGTACAACCATGAGAAGATGACGAACATGATAAACTTGTAGGTTGAGAAATTGGGAACAAGAATAAAATAATCAATAATATAGATTTTTTTATCTAAGAGCTTCTAATAGTTAAGAAAATCCATCACAAAACACCATAACCATGTTGCTAACAAATATGCAAAATCTATAAAGGCACAATTATCTACCATACAACAACAACAAAGCCTTTTCCCACAATTAAGTAGGGTCGGTTACATGGATTCTTCGCCTCCATTCAGATCTATCTTGGGTCAATCACGGATTTATATCCACAAAACAAAGATCCCTTCGTATGGTCTCCTTCCAACACTTCTTGGACCGTCCCCGCCCTCTTTTAGCCGGCTCAACATCCCAACACTCGCATCTCCTAACTGGTGCATCAGCTGATCTTCTTTGCAAATGACCGAACTATCTTAAGCAGTTTTCTCGCATCTTATCCTCGATCGGAGCAACACCAACTTTCTTTCTGATTGTATCATTCCGAATCCGATCTTTACGTGTGTGTCCCCACATCTACCCTAGCATTTTCATTTCTGCTACAACCATTCTCTACACATGTCTATATCTACCATGTCAAGAAAATTTAAATAATACCTCCATCGATCGCCTATCTTTTCACTACTTTAGATTTATATTATCTTTTTATTATAATGTGATTAACTTTTCCAGGAACCGTGCAAAATCATGAAGGATGACTCACTGAAATTTAGTTTTTTTGTATAAAAAATGGTAAGGAAATTTTGATTTTAAAGAAATACCAATCAATACTTTTGTATTATTAAATTTAAGTGTTTATGTTGATATTTTTAGAAATGGCATAAAATTAATATATATTATACAACATAGGGGTGTATTTTCATGTTCCGTTTAGCCCCCAACTTGAAAATCCTAGCCCCCCCATACTTGGTCAAAATGCCAAATGGATCGAGGTTCTAAAACCTATGTCCAAAGCTCACTTTATTTTTATTAAATTTATAATATTATTTAATAATTATAAATGATTTTATTACCATCATTTATATTTTATATAACTGATATAAATAGTTTACATGTTAGTTGACTTGTAAACTATTAAATTTAATGTAAAACTATTATACAACAACAAAGTATCTTCCCACATTAAGTAGGGTCGGCTAATGTACAACTATTATCATATGTGAAAATTTAGAAGTATCATATTAATACATGTCTTATCTTGCTTATATATATACATATATATTATTATTTTTGCAGACTGGCCCATATCCCAATTCTCCTAGCTCAAGCTCGGCCCATAAGTAGGCTGGGCGGGCGGGGGCCCTCGGCCCATTGGCCTGGTCTACCTTCCCACCCCAATCATTGTAGGAATTGGGTTCAAGATTTCCCCAGTCCCTTTTCATTAATGGACTCTTGACGTGTACAAAAGAGTGGTTCGTTCGAGAAATTCCTCTACCTTTATATCTATCTCAAATATATTTTTCCTTCCAGTGCTAAGAAGGAAGTAGCAGTAGACGCTTGTTCTTTGCTGAGTCTAGTTTCAGGGAGTCGTCATCATGTATAACCGGAATGAGCCCTAGGGAGCGTGGGTCTATGTCGAGAGATTGACCAAACAAGAAAGAGGAAGAAGGGGAAGAGAAGAAAGAATGAGGGAGAGCGAGGAAGAAATCTAACAGTTAGATTTTTTGTGATTTGTATAACACATTTTTAACCCAAGCAAGTTAACCTGAGATGTGTCAATTAACGACAGGGTCCGTGGGGTAAGACTGAGAAAGTTTATGAGGTTGAGAGAGTAATGACGATGTTTAGAAGATTGAGAAGGTAATTTACAATGATTCTAGGGTTTGTGGAGTAAACATCCCCTTAAACAAAAATAAGTAAAACATCTTTATTGACTTGTAACAATATAGATTTTAGGATTTTTAGTTCTACCCCTTTGAGATATTACTATATCAATTATACCCCTCCTTTTTTGGAATATCAGTTCAACCCCTGAGTCTTCCATAATGATCACTTGTACATTTCCCTTAGTATGGCCATCAATAAGTTGAACTAAACCATAGTTTATTCAAGCCATGGTGTAGTTAAGAGGGGCGTATATAGAAAAAATCCTACCTCTTCCTCCAAACCATCCTCCTCCTCTATTGACTCCTCTTCATCCACCATCCCCTCTTCCTCGAAGGTGACAAAATCTTCTGGTACCGGCAGAGGTGTCCGAGAACATATCCTGATCGACCACTGACGAAGCGGTTGCGGAGGTCTGCTCTTCGTGGATGGGTTTGAAAATAAGAGGGGGCTCTTTGTCGTCGGTGGCTTCGGAGCAGAGGGTTTGAAGTGGAGGGCATCAGATGGAGTTGGGGGGGGGGGATCGCCCGACAACGGATATGAGAGCGTTAGCGAGGGAGAGGATCAACTTCGATGCAATTGTCATGCTCTTCCGAGAGAGGAGTTTGGAGGAATTGTAGTTTAAGGTAGAATGAGGGTTTTGGTCGGAGGAAGAGGACCGACGGTGGGGGAGGATGTGCTGAAGGGGGAGGGGGGGGGGGGGGGGAAGCAGGCGGGCGGAAGGAGAGGAGGTGCTAGAGAAGGAAGAGGGTTGGTGGTGGGGGAGGAAGAGGGCTAGCGAAAGGGGAGGAGGTGCTGGTAGGGATGTAAACAGTTGGATACAGATACAGGGTCTTATCATATCCTTATCCATTTTTAAATCTGAATATGGATCTGGATACGAATGTATGGATCATGGAATCATATCCTTAAAAAAACGGATAGAGACGTAAAACAGATATACAAAAATCGGATACAGATATTTGACAAACGAATGCGGATTATCCTACGTATGTTTCGAATTATATATGTTGCAAAAATACTGACTTATGCAAAAATATTCACATGCACTATATGGTAATCATCAAAAAAGGTAATTAAAAAAAAGACATACCATCTTATTTGTCATAATAAATTGGAATGATGTGTTTCCATCTTTCATACTGACATATGTTTATTTATCTTAGATCCTGCAACAAGTCAATATTATAGTACAAGACATGACCATCTAATTTTTTAAATTAGTTGCATTATAGACATTGACACAATTATAAAAAATATATCGAGTAGTACATCTCTTGAGAAGAAATTCACACTTGACCAAATGGTCATGTCGTAGTCACTTAAAATGCAAATCGGATAATAACATAACATAACAAGCATGGTGTATTTCATAATAGCAACAATAATATTTAAGAATAAATTAAACAACATAAGTTAACATCTAATGATGTTAACTAACAAAAGAAATTATAACAAGTTTGGTTGCAAAATATCATGAAAGGGGTACAATTTTTACCTGAATGAAATTGATATAGTTAATGTAATAATAAAAGTATAACAACATAACAATAAAAACGTTCTCGCGCATGACTTGATCTATTTTAGTGAGCCACCACCTGTAAAATTTAAAAAAGAAAGAATACTTTTACAACAGTTATATGATTACACAAATATTTATATATACAAATACAAATATCGTATAGATAATATAAATGTATATATCATACCAAATGTATGATCCATAGTATTGCCTCACCTTCCCTTTCAACTTCATTCTTCTCATTGTCTATTACTGAAAAAAATAAAAATCAATGATGTTAAAATAAATTCAAAATAGCATGTTAAATATTGTATAACATCAAATAAACTATCACATTCTGTAGATGGTTCAAGTTGTACCACAACTTCTACTTCTTCATCAAAATTGTCAGGATCGATCAAATCATCAATTACATCTATAGTGTAACATACTTTATTAAGATCTATGGTGATATATGATGAGAATGGAATAATAAATAAATACATTCTAACCATTGTTGTCACTCTTCAACCAATCTTGAGTGCATATCAATGTCTCCACAATATCAGGATTTAGTCTACTGCGGTATGCATCGACTACCCTTCCACCAGTGCTGAAGGCATGTTCAGATGCGACTGTGGATATTAGGACTCCGAGAATATCCTTAGCCATTTGTCCAAGAACATATAATCTTCCAATATTTTGCTTCTGCCATCCCAAAATATCAAACTTACGTCCACTATCATCCTTCCATCTCAAATATTTTTCCTCTAAATATTCATCCAACTCAATTTTTAATGGTTGATTATCTTCGTCATTCATTAGTTGAGCAAATCTACTCTTTTTTGTCTAATGGACTAGAGAGAGGATTTGAAGTGGATGTCACATTTGATGCACTTTTTGGAGTCTGCAGAAGTAAAGCATAACAATGATAAACATTTGCAATTATATCATGGAGGCCATTCACTTTTTCTACCCCATCATTCTTTGTATATATATATATAATATCAACTACTTTCATCTTGTAACGAGGATCCAAAACAGAAGCAATAGCTAGAATTTGGTTGCACATATCCCAATATTTGTCAAACTTCTTTTTCATTGCAGTAGCCATGGACACAATGATGTCATCGGTGCTTTTCAACCATTCAAGAAAGAGCAATTGGATTTCCCAAAATTCAATAAAGAAAAGATTTGATGTCATGTAACTGTAGCCAGACAATAACTCTGTCGCATCGTAAAAATGTTTCAAACACTCCTCTAATTTTTTTATATAGCCCCATTCATCATCACTTAGGCTATAAATATAGTTGAAATCTCTAAATCCAAATCTACTTAAACATCGCCTTGTACTCTAAAGTCGTCGCCAACATAAGGTATGTTGAATTCCATTTCGTACACCAATCTAATGACAAGCTCTTTTTAGGTTTAGAATCAACTCGTTTTGCGACCTCTTTGAAATTTGCCTCCATTTGAGGTGAGCATGTCACATATTTAATGCTAAGATGCACATTCTCTATTGACTTATCCATACTTTTCAACCCATCTTGGACAACAAGATTGATGATATAGGCTGCACAACGAACATGAAAAAAAATCCTTTGGAAACTAGTGAATCACCAAGACAAGCTTTTACAAGTCTTAATGCAACATCATTTGCCTTATGATAAATTCCTTATTTATCATCATTAATCACCAATATTATCTCTCTTGCTTAAGTTAATCCACAATATCTATTGACTAATTCACACTAATTACTAATTTGTGTTTTGTAAGTAATTGGCAATATTTAATATATATTAATATAACGTTATCATTGTGCTAATATTTTATGTTTTATTTCTCATTAAAAATTAAATAAAATTAGAATAGTATTGTAATTAAATAATATAACATAAAATAAAATAAAAATCCAAAAAAATAAGCAAAAGACAAATGAAAGAAAATTGTTCTATAATATTTTAATATATATATATATATATTTAATTTTTATCTATATACAAATGACTATGATCTCTTTGACTTATTCATGAAAGTTGTAGTTCTCATCGAGATCTACAACTTTCATGTTTACCATTTTTGATAATTTCATCTCTAACTAATTATTATTGATTTTATATGTCTTCCTTGATTTTGAACTTTCTCAGCAAGCCATGTGGCACATTCTGCTCCAGCCACGTGGCCCGCTTCCTTGTCTTCATCCGCATCCATTATTGACCGCCCGATCACCTTGCCTCTCCATCTTGTCTGTTTGTTAACACGTTGATCTGGGCCGCTTGATCATCATGATCGAGATGATCCAAGCCATCAACTCGTGCCTTGTGAGCTTCTGATCCTAATCCAATGGATGGGGCATCGCCTTCAACCTCTGCCTACCTCCTTCAACAGATGTGACTCTTCATGCAAACTCCAATTTCTTATCATTTTCGCAACTTCCTCCACCAACTTCCCTTCCAACCATCGCCGCCAACCTATTCACCCTTCAATCCTGATTCACGCCAACCTCTTAGATCAGACCAACTCCTCCTCGTGTAATCAGCAGTGGTGATTGAAACCACCACCTTTCATCATCAACTCCCAAACCACCACTTCATCAAAAACCCACTACCGTCCAACTTCCAACCATCCCTCCACTTTGCGCGAATCCTCCTAGCTTCATCAATCTTCCAGTAACAAAGGAAATTCAATTTTGAGAGCAAAGATCGAGGTTGTCGCCGGTGAGATCCACATCATTGCCGACGTGTCGCAGTGAACTATTTGCTACTCGGGCTTTGTCTCTTAGCCGGAGATTTGAAGCAAAGACCAGAAGTCATGAAACTCCACTCCAGGCCTATCTTCTTCATTCTCCTCCATTCCTCATAGTTACAGGTAAGTTTCCTTGATCTTGTTTTTGTTCCATTTTTGCTTCACTTTGTAGTCTATATATCTTCATTAAACCCTTATTTGAGTTCGTCAACACCATCGCCAATAGACAGCACAAGGTAAACCTCAATGCATCGCTGAAGGACTCGATCTAGGCAGTCAAGACAGGAGTCGAATCCGTCGCCGTAGACCGAGAAATCATCCATGAAGACCTCCAAGCACTCCTCCACCATGTCCGAAAAGATCGACAGCATGCATCTCTGAAAAGTCGCAGGGGCATTGCATAGCCCAAATGGCATGCGTCGGAAGGCGTATGTGCCAAAGGGACAGGTGAAGGTGGTCTTGTCCTGGTCCTCGGGAGCGATGGCCACCTGGTTGTAGCCGGAGTATCCATCCAGAAAATAATAGTGGCTCTTCCCTGCCAATCTCTCAATGATCTGATCTATAAAGGGCAGGGGGAAATGATCCTTCTTGGTGGCCTGGTTGAGTCGTTTGTAATCCATGCAAACTCGCCAAGAAGTGGGTACCCGAGTAGCAATCTCCTCTCTGGACTCGCTGACTACTGTAGTGATGCCTGTCTTCTTGGGCACCACATGCAAAGGGCTGACCCACTTGGAGTCGGAGATGGGGTAGATAAAATCGACGCTCTACCATTTTGAAATCTCCTTCATGACAACCTCTCTCAGATTTGGGTTCATCCGCCGCTGGAACTCACGCGACGACTTCGCCTCATCCTCAAGGTAGATATGGTTGGAGCACAGGGCCGGACTTATCCCCTGAAGATCGGCTACGCTCCATCCTATCGCCTTGCGGTTCTTCTCAAGAACCCCCATCAGACGGGATTCTTGCTCTCCAGTCAAATCGGCGGAGATAATAACTAGGTACGTCTCATGCTCACCCGCAAGGAACCTATACTTCAGCGACGCAGGAAGTGGCTTCAGCTCTGGACAACTGGGTGTTGGTGGATCTGGCCTCTGAAAACTCTGCGTGAAGGCTGCCAAATCCACATGGGAGAAGTGAAACTCTTGCTCACACTCTGAAACTGGAGAAGGATGCTCGGCTGGACTGTCTCTGCTCTGCTCGGCATCTACCTCCTCCCTAGCTGTAGGCTCAGTGGAAGTCAGATCTGGTATACAATCCTCAAACTCTGCCCAGTCAAAATCTGACTCCGAGGGATCTGTATCATCCAAGGTGGCCTCAGTACCACTGTCATCACAAAACAAATCTGTATCGCGGTCAAGAACCGGCTCTGCCGACTGAATGGTATCCTAGACCAGGAATGCGCTCTCCAAGCTCTTCTCTGCTGTTGTCTCTGCATCAGCGGACTCTGAGGGTGAGAGGATGGCCTGTGCATCTGGATCTGCCCAAACTGCCTCGTCATCTGTGATCACAAAGTCGCAGTCCTGGTGGATGTCTGGCCCGACGTCTGTCATCTGCTCTGTATCGGAAGTAGTCTCCGAGCATGCTATGTCTCTGGCTCTGATGTCCTCGACCGTCTCTATTTGTACACTTTCACCCTCAACACGAAAGTATACCTTCCCGCTATCATGGTCGGTCTCTGCCTTGGCTGTGGCCAAGAACGGGCGACCTAGAATGATTGGGGTATTGGTCACTGACTTAGGGATCTCCATGTCCAACACTACGAAGTCCACGGGGAATTGCAGGCCCTGAATCGTGACGACAACATCCCTCAGTAACCCCCTCGGCCTCTTGATAGATCGATCAACAAACTGAAGGACTGTCCTGCTCTGTCGAAGAGTGCCCAACTCGAAGCGGTCGAGAAGGGCTGCTGGAAGTAGGTTGATTGATGATCCGCTGTCTGATAGAGTATGGTCGAACCTCTACTCTCTAATATGGCATCTGACATACGGGGCTCCTGAGTTTGGCCTCTTGGCCGGCAGACCATTCTGGATCGCAAAACAAGTAGCTCTGGTCAGCACATGGATCTCGGACTGGTGGTTCCTCCTCTTCCTCCTAACTATAGTCCTGTCTCTAAGCGAACGCTGGAGTAGAGGGATGTGCTGCAAAGCCTCCTGAAGAGTCAGCTGAATGTGGAAACGATCTATCATCTGCTGGCTGAACTCTTCATGCTGCCTCTTTTTGGGGTTTTCAATTTTCTTCCCCTTTCCCATCTGAAGAGCTCTAGGGAAGGGGATCACAGGGTCCTTCTCAGATGAAGGACTAGGAGAGGGTCTAGACTGCTCGACGGCAGGATCCACGCATACATCAAGCACCACAGGTGGACCAGAAGAAAACAAACCCTTTCCTTTATTGCCAGAAATGTTCTGAGATACATCAACAGAAGGAACAACTACAGGACTCTCAGAAGTAGAAGCAGTGGCATCAGCACCACCCTCGGCTGGTCGACTCGCAGCCTCAGTACCGTGCTCTGGCTCGGCAACATGGGTGGCCTCAGTACCACCTCCTCCAACTAGTGAAATGGCGGCCTCAGTACCGCCGGTGGGATCAGCATCCGGGGTGGCATCAGTACCACCGTCATCATCTCTAGCGCATCAGCACCTCTCTCCTCCTTGTCGGGCATTCTGGAAGTGGCCTCGGGGTGTCGCTCAGAAGAGGCGCCGCCTACTGGCATCCTACCGCTCCTAAGTGTGACAAAATCAGTATCAAACAAATATGCAGACATATCTTCAAATGTATCACTAGGAGTGGCATACTCAGTACAAACTACCTGCTCAGACTTCCTGTTGAGGTTGTTCGGATTGGGCTCTATCTGGGCAGGGATGGCGGCCTTCCCTCTCACGATGTCCCGCATCTCCTGGCGGAACTCATCCATCTCCCGTCGGAATGTAGCCTATTGATCTGTAAGGAGGCGGGCTATGTCATCCAAGGTGGGGTTCTCATAGGATGTCCCATGAGAACCTGACGGGTAGCCTCTCTGGTAGTGAGGCTATTGTTGCTGCTGTTGTGGGTGAGAGGGGTATGACTGTGGATGATGATGCGGCTGATGAGGCTGATCACGCCTCCAAGAATGTCCCTGCTGATAGGGATGAGGACCATACGACTGTGACTGCTGCTGCTGCTGCTGAGTGTACGCTGGGGGTTGCTGCTGCTGATGATCCCTCTGATGGTTGTACTGGCCACCCTGTCCTGACGGCTGCTGCTGGGAGCTGGAACCTCCGGCTGACCAACGAAATCTGGGATGGTCTCGTCGGATACCGGGCTGGGGTCGGTCGTACCAAATCCTGTTGACATCCATCAACAGCTCTGACTCGTAGGGGGCTGGCGGGAGTACTGCTAGAGGCTGATCCAGTTGGTATACCACCATCTGCGTGTCCGGAGATGGCGGTGACTGGTAAGTGGGCTGCGACTGCTGGTACGGCTCCGCCTGTACAAGGTGAACCTGTCTAGGCTGCTGGTGGCTGGAGCGCTGGGACGAGCTGCCGGAGCTACTCGGATCGCCTCGTGCCTGAAGACGGGGCTGGGAAGCCGTCCGTGCCTCCTGGAGACACATGAGCTGTGTCTTCAGGTCACTCAGAGTCTGTGCCATCTGCTCCATCTGCGTGATGCCCTGGCACTGCTTCTTCTCAATGATCTCCATACGGTCCAGCTTCTCGCTGATGATCCCCACATCGGCGGCTGTGGACTCGGCCTATGCTACTGCCGCTAACGAACTGGAAGGACCGGCATCAACCCGTGCTATCCTCTGGTACTGCACGGTCCGTGGCTGGGGTCGTCCCTGTGTGTAGAGTCGGGTCTAGGACATCACCATATAGTTCTCGGCCATCTCCTCGTAGATGGCCCAGACCTGATCGTGATCCTTGGCGAAGTATGACCCGCCACAAGAAGCATTCACCAAGCCCTGTAGCTCTGGTGTCAGCCCGCTGAAGAAGCTCTGAACTAGGTTCGGCTTCGAGATGTCATGGTGCGGGCATCTGTCAGTCAGCTCTCGGAACCTCTCCCATACCTCATGGAACTGCTCGTTGGGGAGCATAGAGAAGTTGTTGATCAGGGCTCTAGCTGCGTTCGTCCGCCTGATGGATAGTACTTGTGCAAGCACTCGGTGTGGAGCTGCTCCCAGGTGTAGACAAACTTCCCCAAGTGCTTCAGCCAGGTGGCTGCTCTGTCTGCTAAGGAGAAGGGGAAGCCAATCATGCAGATGGTATCCTGGTCCACCTGTCTGTCGTGGACTGTGCTGCAGATCATCAAGAACTCCTGAAGGTAGAGATTGGGCTCCTATGTGGCGAGCCCATGGAATCGGGGGAGAAGCTGCAAAGTGTTCGGGGGGAACTTGAAGTCCCCCACGATGGCTGGAAGAACGACCCAATGATGCATCAAAGTCGATCCGGGGTTGTGTAACTCCCGCATCGGTCTCGGTGGATCTGTTGCTGCTGCTATGGCTATTGCGACTGCTGCAGCTGCTGCGGCGGCTGCCGCATCGTCGGGTATCCTCGGCCCATCTCTAGGCTCGCGCTGGTCGCGATCTGCTCTCAATTGCTCCATCTCATGCCTCATCTCTATCATGAATGCTCCCTGATCCCTCAACTGCTATTGAACTGTCTTGAGGGAGACGATCAGGGTGGAGTTGATCGTACCCTGGTCCATAATGAATGTCTGATCATGCTGGGGACCTCTGGTGCGGTCGTCACTGCTGCCGGCCATGGTCTCTGCAAAAGCAAAAGACCCAAACTCAGGTGCCGATAAATCATCTGACTGTCTCTCCTCTGGTACTGGTATCTCGGACTCAGAAGAAGGGGGATCCAGGGGGAACAGGGTGGAGTCGAACTCGGGTTCGGAGAGCAGGTCACGGCTCTCGCGAACCAACTAGATTAGCGGGCAGAAGTGCTGGGAAGCGGTGCAGCCAGAGGCTACCTAAGAGACCTTCTGCCCATCATCTTGATCTGGCGAGTCGGGCGGATGAGATCTGGTAACAACAATGATCAGCAAGCAATACCCCAAGTTCACCTACTCAACGCGAGCTGAAGACCGTAAAGGCTCGGTCAATTATCTTGTCAATTTTATTGGGTGATCAGTCAGGATAGCAGAGCGATTAACGTGACCTGTTGGGTAATCCGATATTTTCTCAACCGACTGTCCCGTACAGAAAGAGCCGGTAATCAGTCGAGAAAAATATCGGATATGGCTCTATCCTAGGGTGTGGGACACTCTCTCACGCAAGCAAACCAGACAAGGAGGGGGTTTCTCTCCCCAAGACAAATTTTTTGATGAGTGCCTTTTAAGGTCAATAGAGTTAACCAGTCCCAATTTTATGGTTTAAGTTTTTAGGTATTTTTCAATAATCAAACAAATCGCCTAACGAATTTTTCGGTTCTTCTGGTTATTAAGTCCAAAAATCAGGGGGGAGAAGTTGAAAAAGCCGATGCGTGAGAAAATCAATGATGCATGCAGAGTAAGAGATGCGTACCTGACTCCAGCAGTCTACATGCAAAATAATCCGTGCAGAATTTAAAGACTGAAATAAAACTACCTAAATGGTGCAATCGGAAAATCGAGCCCTAAACAGCAGTTCTACTCGAAAGAATGTCTAGTCGACCACCAGCCTCCAATCCAAGTGTCCGGTCTCGGTCCACCCCTCCTCCTCTCGACAAATCGAGTTCAAGAGCAGCGCTTGGCAGGGTGGACTGCGGCACGTAGGCTCGAAGGTAGTGGATCGACTATTTTATTAATCTTTTTATTATTGGTCCATATACCGATCTATAGGTACAGGCAGATTTATTAGGGTGTTTGGATCCTATTTATTACGTCACAATCAAGCAGAAAATCCTAAGGCTAGGGTCTCTAAAAACCACGAGAAACCGAATAAGCAGAAAAGAAATCAAAACTACGAAAAAGCCACGTAAAAACTGAGGGGTCCCCCGAGCACACCGGTGCTCTGTGAAACAGACCCCTAAAGTCTCAAAAGAGTCCAAGTGTCCTGCTGTCCCTGTATTATTACTATTATCCAAATAATGCGGGAAATAAAATCTAAGCTACTCTAATCTAAGCTTCCGCACTCGGTTGTCTCCTCGCGCTCTCCTGTGGCTCCGTGCCGAAGGGAGCCGCCTCCGATAGCCGCGGTTGCCCGGCACCTCGAAAGTTGCTACCTCGGTCCTCGAGCACTTGCAAGAAAACAGAAGAGTGTCAAACCAGATAAAAATAAAACAAATAAAGCAAAGAAAATAAAACAGGGCATATATGTAAAAATGAAAATAAAAATAAACAAGCAAAAACAATCAAAAACAAAAGAAAATAAAATAAAGGAAAATGAAAATAAAATAAAAATAAAAGAAAAACAAAAGGCCGCGAAAAGCCGCGGACGAAGAAAAAGCCGCAGAAAGCCGCGAAAAAAGACAATAAAATAAAATGAAAAAGAAACGGACTACTAAGCCGTGCTCCCCGGCAACGGCGCCATTCTGATGAGCCGCCCGCGTGACTAAGGTAAAGTATCTCACTAAGGTCGTTGTGACCTCAGTCACTCGGGGCTCAGAGCTCAATCAAGAAAAATTATTAAGACCACCAAATAAGGATAAAAACACGATAAAAATCGAAATAGCGGTCTCGCTATGATATTAACCTAGTATAGCACCCAGGGTCGAACTCGAGGAGCACGAGATGGCCTCGCAGCCTACGAAGTAGTCTAAAATAAAGAAAAATAAAAAAAATTATTTTTGGTGGATTTTTAATATTTGTATATTTTTTTTGGAGTTTTTAATTATAAAGAAAATAAGAAAACAATTAAAACACACAACTTTCAACAATTTTTTATTGACTCTAAAAAGCTCTAAAAATTCAAACAAAAATGTTTTTATGATTTTTGAATATTTACTGTTTTTGGTGAATTTTTGATAATTTTCTGATTTTTATAGAATTTTCTAAAAATAAAATAAGGCAGAAATCAATGCAAACTGTCCAATCAGGCTTCTACTACCATTTAAAAATACTAAATGGTTGTTTCAAGGCCTAAAGTATTTTTCTTGAAAACTATAAGCAAAAAGGAAAAATAAGAGAAAGAGTTTATTATTTTTGGGCTTTTCTATTAATTATTAGAATTTTTATAAGTTTTTCAAGGTTTTTCAATTTTTATAGTTTTTATCAATCCAAAAATGACCAAAAATGGTCAGAAAATCAAGCACACTAAAACAAACAAAATCTGAATTTTTTAGAATTTTTAAAAAGGTTTTTACATTTTTTGTGAATTTTAAATCTGGACAGGCAGAAAAAGAGAGGATTTTGAATTTTTAAAAATAAGAAAAGACTCAAAAATTTTCCCAAAAATTAGTGTAAATTCTACACAGTGGCAGGAGCTACGTGTCAAATTTTCACTTAATTTGGATACAATTTGATATTTTATTTATAACAAACAAGAGCCCACAGTCGCAGGGACCTGTCTGCAATAAAAATATCTTCTGGGGGCCTAAAAGTAACAAACACAGAAGCCCATGGGTTCCTGGTGCAAAAATTCCAAGTTTGCACGCGCGAGGCACGTGTACTGGGCACACAGGGACCCAAATGCAAAGAAAATAAGTTCCGAGGGCTTATTAGCAACAGGTGCTAAAAGCCCAGGGAGCTAATTGCAAATAACCCACTAAATTCGGCACGTGTTCAATACAAACACACCAGAAGATCACGTGTCGACGCACGTGTCCAACATTAACAGGGACGAAAATGCAATAGAAGTAAACTAACATATCCTCTATGCAATTTTACCAAACTAAAATAAACTCTATAAAATATTTACAAGACTATTTAATAAAAACAAAAAGGCAAAGGGCCTAAGGGTAAATTACCCTTTATTATCAGATGGACTGGGGCGGCGCCACGTGGCTGATGAGACGGCTGGAAATAGGGGCGCCTCTCCTCTTCAACAGGCGCTCCAGATGATGCCACGTGCTGATCGGACGGTGCTGGTGTGGGGCGCCTCTTTGTATAAATAAACGGTCCAGATCAAATCTGGGCCTCCGGGGTCGAACGAACGGCGGAGGAGGGTCCTGGAAGAACTCCTCGTCGGCGAGCTTCGCCGGAGGAATGTGAGCGCGCTGGACCTCCTCGGGGGCTGCTGATATGTGGAAAAGGATCGCCAAGGCCTCCCGCGTCTGTAAGGCTCCTCCGATGACGCTGGGAGGCTCCGAAGAGCTCCAGCGACGAAGGCGGAGCTTAGGCTCCTGTGTTGAACGTGGAGGACCTCAGATGGTCCTCCTCTGACCTGCAAAGCTGCACAGAAAGACTCCAGGGTCGAGGGAAAAATGCCTCGACCCGGTTAGAGGCGAGGTGGGTGAATGATGTGTTGGGGCGGAGGAACTCCGGCGATGCGACGGTGGAGGAGCTTGACTCCCAGTTCCGTGGCAAACTGGGTTGGATGAAGGGGCAAAGAATGTGTAGGGAAGAAGGGCGGAGATCTTGGTCGGGTCGATTGGCGAAATGGGTGGATGGGTCGATCGGAATCGATGGTCGAAGACGATCGGGGGATTTGGGCGTGAATGGAAATTAGCGAAAACTAAGAGGAACTAGGCTTACCAGATGCTCGAGGTCGACTGGAAATGAGCTTTTGAAGCTCCTGGTCCTTGCCTCGAGGGTCGTCGATGCCCGAGGCTCGAGCGTTGCTCCTGGGCGGCGCACGGCGGCGCTAGGCTGCCGGATCAGTGGCCGGGACACTCTCTCCTCACTGCGACACCACCCTCAGCTCGCTGTCACTCAGGCGAAGGCAATGGAGGTCCTGGGATGGAATGGTGGAGCCAAAGATGGATTGGAATGTGCGGCGGAGCTGCGGTTTTATACGAGTGAGGGTCCGGCAAGAATAGGTCGGGCAGGGCACGGCGAAGCTCGGATCCCTAGGTGGATGATCGAGCGTAGATTAGTGATGATTCAAGGATAATCGGGGCCCGAGGTTTTGATTAATTGAAGTCGGATCATGCTAGGAAAAATCAGCAAAGTCGGGTCCGGAGCAAAGATCCGCGGGCTAGTGGTCCAAGGGGGGGAGTTGACCGGGGGGTCAACATCCCCCGTGGACCAATGGGATGCGGCCACGTCAAAAAGATTTGAAAATTCAATATAAAATAGTAAATGGCTGATTTTGGAAAAAAATTAAAACAAAAAAATTATTTATTTATAAACTATTTTTTTGTGATATTTATTTATTTTTTTTGAAATAAAAATTAAGTATTTACAATATAGTATATTATATATAGGTATATACAACATATATTTTGATTTTTGATTTTCAATTATTTATTTTTGTACATTTTTATTCCAATTTTATATTTTATTTATTTATAGAAAAAAATTTTGAATATTTTGGTATTTTTATTTTATTTTTATTATTTATTTACAAGGGTTAAATAAATAGTTATGTACATTTATATACATGGTATATATACAAGGTTGGTTTTGATTTTTATTTTTATTTCTTTTTATTTTATTTCTATTTTTGTAATTTTTATTTTATTTATTTACACTATGCGATATGGAATATATACAGATTTTTATGGAATTTTATTTATTTATTTACAAAGGTAAATAAATAGAAGAGTGGTTCTATGTATATGGGGAGTATAGACAAGGGAGAAGGGATTTTATTTTTCTTTTTAATTTTTTTTCATTTTTATTTTAATTTTATATTTACAAATATATACGCATAAATACACACCCATTTTTATTTTTATTTAGAGAAAAATATTTTTATTTATGTACAGGTATATATGTACACACATGAGCTTCCTTATCTCTCTCTACTTGGGTTTTTATGCGGTCAGGCCCATGCTGAGCCCTCCCTTGGGATTAGGTTGCTCAATATTTATTCTAAATATCTCCCTCTTTTTCTTTTAATTCTTTATTCTTTTATTTATGCACAAAAACATGCTAATTATTCAATTTTACATAATGCATGTTGAATGCTAATTATTATTATTTACATATATCTACATGTGTTTGGCAAATGTTTTGTAGCTAAAATAAAAGAATAAAGAGTGATGAATGGGTATTCATCCAGCTCCAATGGTCCTAAGGAATGATCACCCAAGGATAAACTGTGAGTCTCTCCAATGATTGGGGATATCCATGTCAAGGACAGTGAAGCCCACCCTGTAGTCTTGTCCCTCAATCGATATAATGACATCCTTGACCTCACCCTTAGCCTTTTTCATTGATTTATCATCAAATTGAAGTAACTCTTAGATTGGCGTAAAGGTCTCAACTTCAGTTTCTTATATAAGGCAAAGGGTAAGAAGTTGATCGAAGAACCATTATCTAGGAGAGTGTGTGCAAAAACTCTGTCATTGATATGACTCAATACATAATGTACACCTAAATCTCTCTTTTCTGTGGCAACTTCTGATTCTTGAGACAAAAGGTAGTGTCAAATGAGAGAACATGGGTCTTGACGTAGCTGTTTGGTTTCTTCCTGCTAACTCTACTAGTGTACATCTCACCTTCAAGTACTTCTGGAATGCAGGATGACATGTCACGTACTCATCAAATGACAACTTAACCATGATGTTATCTCTATAAGATCGTGCCATTTCAGGATAATCTTTTTGAATCTTATTAATGATACGCTTTCCTGCCGTAAGAGCATGGGGGAAATGGATAGGCAAAGAAGGATGGGAAGACTCAGAATCAAAAACAGAAACATGCACGTTATTATTCATATAAACTGAGTTTTCACACATGAATCTTTCACCATTAGAATAGCAACTGAATCATCTACTATAGGTTGGGGAATGCCTGTTGAATGTGCATTCTCCTCAACTAAAGGTGCAAGGTCCTCCGTAGACTCTGAATCTAATTTGTGTTGCGCCACTGTCATACTTCTCCTCGATCTCCTCCTAGAAGTCTCTTCTTTATGGTGATCTCTGTAAAGATGCCTGGCATCATCATCCTCTAAAGTCTCCTCAGGATGAGCCTCAGAGTCGGTCCTCTCCATATCCCTCGCCTAATCAAGAATGACCACGGTCTGACCGCTCATGAGAGACATATGATTAACACAGAAATGGAAAGATCTCTAGTCTAGATTTGGGAGAATCTGAGTAGTATACCTGATGTAAATGTTGTTGATGTATGTTCAGGCTATTGGGATTATCTTGAACCTGGGCAGGAATGGATGTAACAAGGGCAGCGCGCTCATCATGTAGACTGGACAGATGGTAGAGATCAACCCTCAAATCCTATACCTCTTTCCTGTAGGAACATCTCCTCCAAAATCGGTCGCTAGAAGTCAATAGGACCTGAAGATGAATGTTGCATCTGTGAACAAGAAGAACGTGAAGATTGGCCCTGATAGCCATAAGACTGTTGTTGTTGGCTGTGATGCTGAACATGCGGGACCTGCTATCCCGACTGGTACGTCTGCTGACGCCCGTACTGTTGCTGATGCATCTGTTCTTGGTAAGGAAAGGCTCCAGAGCTCTGTGGTGCTGGAAGAGGTGTGGGAGTAAATGATGTGTAGAAAAAGGTTTGGGGATGCTGGTAGGAGAAACGGTCCCCAGAACTCCCATGCCTGGTAGGGTCATGTGTGTACCAGACACCATTTACCTCCCACACCTTGAAAGGCTCCTAAGTAACTGTGTCCACAGACGGTGGTTGCTGCTGGCAAGAATGGGCTAGAGGCCGGTCCTCTACCAATGGCTGGGGTGACCCTAACATCTACTGCTTCTGAATATGGTGAACACAATAAACAGAAGAAGCGGATGCAGTCACGACAAGTACCCACATCTTAGGTAGCCTCTCATAAAGCTTTGTTATCTGTTTAGGCAGTATGGATAAGTTGTTGTCAAACTCATTCATCTGCCTATCAATCCTCTCACATATTGTGAGTTTATCTACTTTGATACCAATGTCTAAAGGATACTCTATATCCTTCACTCCCCTACTGGATAGGAATGGAATGTGGGTCTCTTACTGAGCTCTACTCGTGGTCTGTGCTCTACTTGTCTCCGCCATCCACTCGAGCACCTTCCACATGGTGTCCACTCCTCATGAAGTGTAGTTGCCTCCATAAGTAGCACCAACCAAATCCTACACCTCAAGGTGTAGACCGCAATATTTAGACTGAACCATGATGGTAGGCTCTATGCCGTGACAAGTGCACTTCTGTAAGAGATCTTTGAATCTCTCCCATGTAACATAGAAGGCTTCATTGGGAAGTTGGAAGAAACTCGTGAACACATCAAGTTAGTTCTACTCAAATGGTAGAACTACTTCTGGAAGAGGTTCTTGAACTACACAAAGTTAGTTACAACTACCCCCAGATTCTTCATCCAGTAGTCTGCCTTATCCTTTAAGACAAAAGGAGGAGCTTTGAGCCTAATGTAGTCTTGTATATCCCATAGGATGCCTGAGGTTAATACAGACCAACTCAAATTCCTAAGGAATGTGTATGGCTCCTCTTGTGCATTCCCATGAAAATGTGGCAGTAGACTAAGAAACTACGACTTCAACTCGTATTCAACTTCAGATTCAACTGGGCTCAACCCAATTAGCCATCTGATATTTCCAGGGTTGTACGTCGCGTCATTGGTGCATCCCTACCCAACTATAACTGACCAAGTTTTACTCTCATGAGTGCTTGGTTCTACTCAGATTCTGCTAGCCTGGCCAACACTGCGTGCATTGGGTCTTCCCGTTCTTCCTCCTCACCATTATGCTTCTTAGGAGGCATCTTATTTGTATCTTTGTCACCTTCATCCAAGAAAGGATTGGAATGAGATCTAGATGAAGATAATGAAATCGAATCGATCTCACCAAGCAACGATCTTCGTCAGTGAGTAGAGAAGAAAAGGGCTTGGTTGAGATTTAATAACCCTAATGAGGGGAACCACTGATACACTAGTTCAGAAAAAGGGTTATTTATAAATCGAGATGGTCTAATTAAAGAAGAGGAGGAAGGGGACTGGACTGGTGATGGTATGATATTTGGACGGTTCAATGATAAGCTCGCAAAATCCGAGCAAATATCCGAGCAATTATCCATCTTTGAATTCAAGAGACAGGGACGTGGAGCACGCTCGTTACAAAAAGATATAGTACTACTGAGCACGTGAATGTGCGAAGTTACTCACACAATACAATCAATGCAAGTCCCTTTGAATTGATTCAACAACTCAACACTGAAGGCCGAGGATGATGGCCATATTATCTTGTTAATTTTAGTTTAGTGAGTCAAATAATCTTATACATCTCATAGGTGTATTACCTTATGGTAACTCAAGTTCAAGCAGGAGGAGCACACCAACATGAACAAGGTTACTTCTTCTAATGGTCTGAGGCAAGTGCTTGCGGCAATAACATGACTCTAAAAGTGAGTCCAAGTGCTTAGGGCACAAGTCTAGGGATTTTTGGCTCTATTCCGTAGGAGCTACTGAAGATATGGGGAAAATCCTCAAGCGCATCACAGAAGCGTGATGATCACATCGAATGTGATCAGGAGCGACTGGTCGCACTAGTCGCACCGGGCAGCAGAAATTAAAAATTTTTATATGACGAAACTACATGATCCAAGAACACTTCTCGGATCATTTTGTCTAAACCACAAACAAGTAATAAGATACCTATTGAAGCGTGGTTGCGATCGAGTCTCTAAACAAGGAGACCCCCTATCTCAAGTTCGATCTGACGGAGGAGACGCTTGTGAGCGTGGGGATGAATCGCGTGCTTCCTCGCAATCCATGTTGATGATCCAAGCGACGGATCTCCTGATCTTGTCACAGGAGATCCAACATCTTCTTCACGAGCGAGACGCACCGACGGAGATGGAGATCCACGAGTAGATGATCTGGCAGCATAACGACGATGTTGCGTTGATGACGATTCTCACAATGGCTCCATGGTGGACGACCATTATAAGAGAGAGAGGCTTTGGCGTGTAAAGAAGAGAGAGAGAGAGAGAGAGAGAGAGAATAGCATTCACTATTGTGTATCTTTGAAGTGCAAGGGGTGACTCTTCTTATATAGGGTTTTGGGAGTCCATGGATCCCAATCCATGGACAACACACAATCAATGACTGAGATTGATTTGTATTTCTTTCAATGGCTAAGATGTTGTTGTAAAATACAACAAACTAATGATTTAATTTAAATTAATTTTCATTGATAAATCAATAAAATTAATTTGAAATTAAATCATCTTTGAAAAAAGAAAAGATAATGAAGAGAATAAACCAATCTCCCCATAAGAGGGGACGCTACTCTTCTCCTCATGGAGAGTTGTAGCCGTCCACTCCTCTTTGGTGGACTTGGTCTATCTCTTCAAATTACCAAGAGATCTCATTATCTCATGATATATATCATCATCTCTTGTTGACAATATTTTCAAAAAAATAATTCCAAATTATCTTGTGGAAAATATCAACCATGCCATTGAAATTATGTGAATCTTATTCACAATCCAAAACTAAATGTAATTATATTTTCAATTAATCGTTCAATGTAAATCCAATTCATATTAACAATTAATCAACAAATATAAAACACAATATGGCTCTCTCTAATATATTATAAATCACATTTATAATATATATGATTAATATGGATAGTGCTATCCACATTTCATATCCATGATAATTAAATCACATTTATCATCTTGGTTCTCCTTTTCTCATGTGCCCCAATTAACATGAATCACATTCACATTATTCACATCTTTTTGATAATTAAATCGCATTTAATTATCTTAGATATCTCTCCTTATAATATGAATCAAATTCATATTATTCATGATAATTAAATCACATTCAATTATCAATTGTCTCAATGCTCGGATACATATATCAACAATGAAATTATCCATGAACTCTTTCAAGGAATAATGCGCTTTCTCTGCGGATACTTGGAGATAAGGACAGGGCGATTGTATTGTTCCACGTATAGTGACTCTGGATTGAGATCACATCTCAAATCTAGATCTCGGGCCTCCCGTAGATGCTTGATTAAATCAAGACCGCAAATCTAATCTTCTCATTGCATCTGAATCACATTCAGTTACAATGTCCAACATTTAGACCAAGATCAGATTACTTCTCTACTGAGAGGAGTCACTAAAATCCAGACCCGTTTCATCACTCCCTAGGAATATAAGCGCCATGGTTATACAATCGTTTGTGATCACATCACCCTCAGGTATTCCCAACACATGTACATCCTGCATACTGGAAGATCTAGATTAAACCCGAAGTTTTAGATCTCTTTTTCGATTGTCTCCTTCAGGGTTTTATCATTAAGTTTTCTCATTCGAACATTGAGAGATGGTATCGATCAAATACTTTCCAAAAGCATATATCATACACAGGTGTTGATCATATACTTTCCAAAAGCATGTATCAAACCTGCAAATTCAGTCAAGCTTCCAAAGCGAGACGGCCGTGCACGAATTTGATTCTTCCCAATATCTCATGAGTGAGCTCATGTCTTCCGTTTCAGTAGTACATGTATGATCCCTTTGAGAGATCATATTACTCATGTGCCCTTATATGCACACCAGCCTGCCGGTATATAGACCTTGGTTAGGTCATCAACCTATTGGTCTGCCAAATGTACACACTCAGACATATAGTAACACATATGTTTCCGATCAGAAGATGCGTGCATGTATCGTGACAGCATACGATATAGGTCTTTGGTTATCTCGATCTTGTCAAGTCAACTCTTTGACCTAACTAATATGACACCTCTGAATCTCTATTCCCATGTAGAGGACCTGCATCAAGAGGTCGGTCAGATATCAGCCTATGTGAGAAAGGATTGCCATCTCCTGCTCATGCTGGAGATCATCTCTTAACAATCATTTGATGGTGCTTGATGAGTCCTCAATCTAACCCTTTAGATATTCATCCAAGCACCATCGTCTATGATCTAGTAGTTGAATCAACAGATGTATGATTATTAAGATGGTCATGGTACATAACCCTAATTTTACTAAGGGACCTATTACGCAAATTAGTTATTCTTCATTTCAAATTAGGGAATGCTATTCGCAATAACATTTATTGCATAATGGCTCGTCGTGGGCTCACATGTCCAACAATCTCCCACTAGCCCAAAGAGCCATTAATGGGCTAATCATTTAAACCCACGCTCATGTGACAATCATAAGCTATTTAGAAAAATAGCTAGGTAAGCTGATCAGTCGCTCTGTTCCCGCGAGACTACGCCAAGTCCTTTTACGGCACTTGCATATCCCCAGTAACGATGCTCGCATCCAATGCGAATGTTGCATTTTATGCAACCAATACTCAATTTTGTTAGTTATAGTGTCCTTGACACTATAGCTCGATAATTATCATAACCAGTATTTCCATAATCCTTATCAGAAGACCATTATTCCTGAAGATCTCTATCTCCGAAGGCATCTACAGTTAAGACCTTTTAGATCTCTATCTATAAAGTCTTAAGTTTTTGAAGATAAGACTTTGAGATCACTATCTCAAAAATCTTGTCATCTATGAAGATTTTGTTATTACTGCAATCAAGCGTTTTCTCTCCATAGTAGGATTAGCAACACTTTACTACTCCCACTGCATGGCAGGTATCTAGCTTTTGTACACATCTAGCATACACTCAGCTTCTCGTAATTGATGGACAAGTGCAAGCAGTTCTAGCATTCACTTCCTCAACTCTTTGAGGTGCTATCCCTTTAGATAGGTCAGTACCATATCTTAAGAGAAGGAAACCTTTCTTGAAATTTTCCAGAAAATGGAATATATCCGAGGTGTACCACTAATGTGACGGTTCCAATACCCTCTTTTCTTTGCTTATGAACATCTTTAGAACTAAGATTTAAGAGGTATCCTTGAGATCACATCTCGAGGTATGGAACAACCATATTATAAAACACTTATTATTATCATCCTTATATCATTCCAAATGATTAGGATATTATCTACATTTAGCACGATGAACACAATGGCACTCCCACTAAGCTTCACATGGTTTATCAAGATCCTATCTGAAATCATAACATTTATAATTTCATCAAATCTTATGTTCCAACTACAAGAAGCTTATTTACGCCCATAGATGGATTTCTTCAGCTTGCACATCTTGCTTTCCTCTACCATGAAGCCCTGGAGCTACTTCATGTGAATATCTTCAGAGAGGTATTCATAGAGGAATAAAATCTTGACTTATATCTTAAAGATGCCATAGTCAAGTTATGTATCCATAGTTAGCAATATTCTGATGAGTTCAAGCATGGTCATTGAAGATCAAGTCTCATTGCAAGCAATGTCTTCTCTTCAATATGTAGCTCATGGCTACAAGCCGTTCTTTGAAGGTCTCTACCTTATCATCAGGTTCCCTTTCTCTTGAAGATCCATTTACACCTTTATGGGTCTTACCCATATAGGTGGATCCTCGAGGTTCCATATACAACGCTTGTATATGAAGTCTACTATAGAATTTATTGCTAGCATCCATCTTTCCATGTCATGATCCTCAGGAGCTTCATCACATGAAGTCTGATCATTGTCAGACTTAATCGACACAAGGAATACATCCTCAAACTCATTTGAAGAAGTATTAATGTTTCATCTTTACTTATCCTTTTAGTTTCCTATTTCAGGAGCCTCATTATCATCTCAAGATTCAATGACTTCCTTTACTTCATTTTCATCTTGATTCTCAAGAGTCTCAACCTCTAAGAATCACATTCTCAGAGACGAGATCTTTTAAGAATCTCAAGGTCATAAAGTAGGTATCCAATACCATCCTTTATTTTCCTAATGAAGTAGCACTCTCTAGTGCTCGATTCCAGCTTACTTGCATGGAATATTATTAAGGATATATAATGTAGTCTCTATTACATACATATCTGGAAACTAAGAGATAATTGTGTTAAGATTAATCATTATCAAATCATGTCACACATGATCTAATTATATCTCCCTACAACTCTATTGAGTTTAGGTGTGTCAGAAGGATTGAGATAGAAATGATATTCTTATCTCCATAAGGTATTCTATGAATTTATCTAATAGGTACAAGCTACCTAGGTTAGATCAAATTCATTTCATCATTCTTCAAAATTTGAATCTAAACCAAAATTATGAAATCTTCGAACATTTCAAAGTTCTCTTAGGTGAAGAGAAGAAATCTCATATCATACATAATTATCAATAGATATCACATATCCATAATGTTTACTATGATATAGATGATTCACATACATCAATATCTATGAGGTCCTGAATATCTTGACATCTTACACCTTTCCCAAAAGAAGGGTGTATTGGACATTTTACTTTAAATACAATATTCATAAGTATGTAAGATTTGAAATTTTAGACATTATAAAGTTTCATCTCCTACTTGTCTATTGATCAAATCAACAGGCATATGTCCAAATCTTGATGCCAAATCATTGTCAAATGATCTTTATCCTCCTATTGATCTTATAAGGTTTAACTTTCAGTATTAGAAATCTTAATGAACCATTCATTAAATTTCTAATTTAGAAGAGTCCATTAGATACCAGATTACTATCTGAAATATATCCATCATAACTCTTTATGATAGGTTTATTCCAGAATTCATATTTATTTCCAACATTTAGAAACAAACAATGAGTGTATTCTAATATCTAGGTTATAGAGACATTCTCTAAGACTAAGGACTCTCCCACTGAAACTAAGAAGTCTATCAATCCAATGAGAATTGTTGCAACAATTACATCAATATCCATGTAGATGACTATTAAACTTTAAGATCAGATTTCTAATCTTCTAATATATATATATATATATATATATATGCAACCAATTGCAAGTGTCATTAGAAGATTGGGATACAATTATCAGACTTTATCTTATGAAATAAGTAAGTCAATGTCAATGATTATATGTAGATTATTCTGATGCTTTATCTGAGTCCTTCACTAAGGATTCTAGACAGACTTGACAGTCATACTATCAACACATCATCTTATTGCAGTATTGGCATTCATCCAACTCTTAGGATGTCATATGGAAGTCATAGAAGTACATTCAACTCTTTAACTATCCTTCTCATCTTGGGTCTGACCCATGCTTCCACTACACTCCCTTTATCTATAAACAACCATTGCTTAAGACTAAGGATATCTTATGTTGAATTCAAATAGAAGTCAATGTAAGAGCATTTCAACATTTATACATTCTTCATTAAATTCATACAATATGAATATTATGAAGCTTCATGAATGACTAGAGTATAGACAGTAGAATGATGACATTCATCGTATCTACATCCATCTAAACTCTTAAAACATTGGTTCAGGTAGGTATTCAAACATTATGAATACATCTCTCTTATAGAGCTACCATTCTGCTTGATGCAGAGAACCATGTCACTCATGATTAAATGTCAAGAGCACATATGTATGCCAGAATATCTTCTTAGATTTTTTTAAGGATTATTCGACAATTATGATCACCATCGACATGTCACTTCCAAAGTACACTCGATAAAGATCAAAACTATAGAGACATACGAACCCTAAGGTGATGTCTTATTGTCTTATTTAATTGTCATTCCTCATTAATATGAGGAAACTTGCACATTGCAACCACATACATTATGTGTCCAATTGCAAGTACAATATCTGGATCATGAGTCAATCCATGATATTTTACTGGTTATTATTGAGTATAACACTGAGTGGGTTTAATGAAGGATTATCTGAAATAAGAAATTTGCATAAGTGTATATATATATTATATATACATATTTTACTTTGATTTAGGAGTTTTTATATCAAAGTTGTCTTGCCTTGTCAATACTGAAAGTTCATTCCCTTAATCACTTTCAATGTAAGAGATATACATACCATTATATCTCAGCAAGATCTGGGATCTCCTTCCTTATCTTTGTCACATCCCAAAAATATGAGAACTATTGCCCTAGATAAGTTCAGATCGTACATTATTGGATCTAGAGTGACCTTTTATACTGATCATACCGCCATCCGGTACCTCATGGCAAAGAAGGATGCCAAAGCCAGATTGACCAGATGGATCCTTCTACTCCAGGAGTTTGACATAGAGATTAAGGATAAGCCTGGAGTCAAGAATGTGGTGGCGGATCATCTCTCCCGATTAGAGCATCTTGAGGATTCTGAGCAGACTGATCCTATTTATGAGACCTTCCCAGATGAGGTGATCCTTGCTATCGCCTCTCTCCGTGGTATGCCGATATTGTGAACTTTCTTGTAGCTAAGAAAGTTCCACAAGATTGGCACAGGCAGAGACTTGAGACCTTCCTCGCGAAGGCCAAGTTCTACCACTAGGAGGATCCCATCCTTTACCATGAATGAGGGGATAGCGTCTGGCATAGGTGCATTCCTCAGGAGGAGCACCATAGCGTCCTCACTTACAGCCACCAACTTCAGGCAGGAGGACATCACTCTGGGAGGAGAACAACACAGAAAGTGCTCCAATCCGGCCTATGGTGGCCTAGCCTCTTCAAGGACTCTGATGAGTTCGTGAAGAGGTGTACTGACTGTCAGAGGATGGGCACTTGTGGACAGCGTAATATGATGTCGATGCAGCCCATTCACTTCTGTGAGGTTTTTGACGCATGGGGCATCGATTTCATGGGTCCATTCCCTAAGAGTCAGGGATTCGAGTACATTCTGTTGGCCGTAGATTATTTGAGTCATTGGGTTGAGGCCATCCCCGCCCGAACCGCAGATGCCAGGACTGTTTGTAGATTTTTGAGGAGGCATATAATTACACGGTTTGGGGTACCTCGAGTGTTGATATCTGACGGGGGGTCTCATTGCATCAACGACCAGGTGAAGGCCCTTGCTAGCGAGTTCGGTATAGACCATCGAGTTGCCACTCCATACCACCCTCAGACAAATGGTCTAGCTGAAGTGTCGAATAGGGAGATCAAGACTATATTGCAGAAAGTCGTCCGCCCTGACCGAAAGGATTGGTCACAGCTTTTGGACTCGGTCTTGTGGGCATATCGGACATCTTTCAAGACACCTTTGGGCACATCTCCCTTTCGCCTCGTTTATGGCAAGCCATGCCATTTACCTGTTGAGTTGAGACACATGTCATTTTGGGTTGTTACAGATATACTTTTGGATCCAGATAGTGTAGGAGACCAGAGGAGGGTAGAGTTAGCAGCCTTGGAGGAGCTTCGTGATACCGCCTTCTCAAACAGCCTACAGTACACGGAGAGAGAGTGAAGGAGTGGAATGATTCTCATATCAGCCACAATCATTTTGAGCCTGGACAGAGAGTATGGCTGTTTGATGCTAGGCTTCGTCTATTTCCAGGGAAGCTACAGAGAAAATGGAAAGGACCATATCTAGTGAGAAAGGTACACAACAATGGGAGTATCGATATATCTGAGTTGTCTTCTGAGAGTACCTTTCGAGTGAACGGCCAGCGGCTCAAGCCATTTCTAGATCATGAGCCGCATGTCGTTGATGTTGCCCCTATTCATTTTGCGTGAGATGTGGTCTCTTGACTCACATCTATTGCATCTCACGCCTGATTATCACTGTTCTCCCGACTTGAATAGATCCAGTTGTCCATATCATTCCATTCTTTAGTCCCACATCCCTTTCCTCATCTTTTGATTATGCTATACTTAGGGTGTACTTTACCCTAAGTATAGGGGGGATGTAGGACTCTCGGATATTCTTTTGATTCTTTCTACCCCTGTTTTTGTTGCCTATACTTAGGGATATTTCACCCTAAGTATGGGGGGGGGGTAGACCCTATACATTCTTCACTCGGTTTTCCCTTAGTGTACAGCCCGCTATACTTAGGATTATTCGATCCTAAGTATAGGGGAAAAACTGAGATCCTCTTAATTTTCTATTCTTTCATTCGTCTTTGTATATAGCCTTCCTTTTCACTTCCCTATACTAAGCACGAGTTATGTCTTCTTCATCGCTCTTGACTCTGAGGACATCGTTCGAGCTAAGTATAGGGGGGTGTGTATATATTCCATATATACTTTAAGCCATAACTCGTACTTTGTTTGAGTGTGTAAATAAATAAAAATGGCTAAAAACCAAAAATCCATAAAAATTCATAAAAATTAAAAAATTTTCCATGTAAATAAACATTCTTTTATTTGCACATACATAGCTAGTGTACAAAATTATTTTTGTAAAAATGTTTTCAAAAACTTTTTGTGTAAAGATTGCGTAAATATGTGCATATCAAAACTATGTATATAGTACAAAATTTTCCAAAATGTTTTGAAAATCAAAAGTTTGCAAAAACCTTGTGTAAATTTGTGTAAATATTTTTGCGAAAACTTGCATTCATGCACACATCCATGATTTCAAAACATTTTTCAAAAATTTTGCATTTGTGTAAATATTGTGTAAATAGCATCCTTGTATATATATGTATATAGTTTTTCATGTATTATAGTTGACATTTAAACTAGCCTGGAACTAAATTGGGAAATGGAGCTTGATTAAGATCTTAATCCACCTAATTCTAAGAGGAACCTTATAGGGCTTAGGGTTAAGGCTTTTCAGGTCCATGGTGACTTAATTCTTTGAGTCCACTAGGCTATGATTACATGTCATCTCAATGAGCCTAAGTAGAGCACTTAACAACACACACATGACTCATATAGACAATGGCTTTACTTGGACCCGCACTTTGCAATATGGATGAGGTGGTGAGGAGGGCAGTCTTCCTTGACTTGGGGTAGCATATGAGGGTAGTACTTCTAGGCGGGAACCTCTCTTTTTCTTTTAGTGAAGGAAGTGTGTCTCAACTTGGTCTGGTTTGCCATGAGGTCTAACGACAGAGTTGTGGGTTGCAATAATGCTTCAAAAGAGGGATAATCTACTGGCTAAAGAGGAAAAACTCCTTGTATATATGTTGCACATGTATATGTTGTACAGATGCACTTGAAAAAAAATGCAAAAGAAAATAACATCCAAAAAAGTGGTGGGTCTGATAGAAAATGATAATCCCACGGAGTATGTATATAGTGCAAATAAGCAAAGCTTGAGACTTATGGTTCCATCTTATGTAGCTTGCAGCAGGGAGACTTAGCTACACTGGTTGAGCTCCCAAGGATACATGGCTACACTGGCCATGGTCCATTCTCTTATTCCCCCTCTTCTTTGAGCCGGTTGAACTTGAACTTAGAAGGAATACCCAGCTCCCAAGGATACATGGCTACACTGGCCATGGTCCATTCTCTTCTTCCCCCTCTTCTTGAGCCGGTTGAACTTGAACTTAGAAGGGAATACCCCGCTCCTCGAGGAAAAGAGTGGTCAGACTAGGGTCATAGAGTTACCTTGTTGGGGAGGGTTGTCAAGTTGCTACTTCTGAGGTGGAGAGCTATACCTCACTTACACTGTGCAAGGAAAGATTCATAGTCTTCAGGGTTTGTGTATGTAGACTTGTTCTGATCGGGATTGTTGAGGAGTCTTGACTATAGATTAGTGGATCTTAGAGGCTGTTGAGTTTTAAACCTAAGTCTAAATAAGGTTCCGACACATTAATAATCCAAAGATCTGATCGAGCTCCATATTTCAATTTAATGAAGGCAAGTTTAATATTCAGCATTAATCCATGCATTTTCTCCTCTTTTTCTTTTTCTTTTTCTTTTTCACTTCTTTTTCAAATAAGTATTTGCTAAGGGACTAGCAAAGTTAAGTATTGGGGGTGATGAATACCCATTCATCACTCTTTATTCTTTTATTTTTAGCTACAAAACCTTTGCTAAACACATGTAGATATATGTAAATAATAATAGTTAGCATTCGGCATGCATTGTGTAAAATTGAATAATTAGCATGTTTTTGTGCATAAATAAAAGAATAAAGAATTAAAAGAAAAAGAGGGAGATATTTAGAATAAATATTGAGCAACCTAATCTCAAGGGAGTGCTCAGCATGGGCTTGACCGCATAAAAACCCAAGTAGAGAGAGATAAGGAAGCTCATGTGTGTACATATATACCTGTATATAAATAAAAATATTTTCCTCTAAATAAAAATAAAAATGGGTGTGTATTTATGTGTATATATTTGTAAATATATAATTAAAATAAAAATGAACAAAAATTAAAAAGGAAATAAAATCCCTTCACCCTTGTCTATACTCCCCATATACATAGAACCACTCTTCTATTTATTTTCCTTTGTAAATAAAGAAATAAATTCCATAAAAATCTGTATATATTCCATATCCCATAGTGTAAATAAATAAAATAAAAATAACAAAAAATATAAATAAAATAAAAAAGAAATAAATATAAAAATCAAAACCAACCTTGTATATATACCATGTATATAAATGTACATAACTATTTATTTACCTTGTAAATAAATAAAAAAAAATAAAATAAAAATACCAAAATATTCCAAATTTTATTCTATAAATAAATAAAATATAAAATTGGAATAAAAGTGTACAAAAATAAATAATTGAAAATCAAAAATCAAAAATATATGTTGTATTTACCTATATAATATACTATATTGTAAATACTTAATTTTTATTTCAAAAAAATAAATAAAAATCACAAAAAATAGTTTATAAATAAATAAACAATTTTTATGTTTTAACTTTTTCCAAAATAAGCCATTTACTATTTTTTATTGAATTTCCAAATCTTTTTGACGTGGCCGCATCCCATTGGTCCACGGGGGATGTTGACCCCCCGATCAACCCCCCCCCCCCCCCCCCCCCGTGGACCACTAGCCCGTGGATCTTTGCTCCTGACCCGACTTTGCCGATTTTTCCTAGTATGATCCGACTTCCATTAATCGAAACCTCGTGCCCTGATTATCCTTGAATCATCACTAATCCATGCCCGATCATCCACCTAGGGATCCGAGCTTCGCCGTGCCCTGCCCGACCTATTCTTGTCGGACCCTCACTCGTATAAAACCGCAGCTCCGCCGCACATTCCAATCCATCTTTGGCTCCACCTTTCCATCCCAGGACCTCCATTGCCTTCGCCTGAGTGACAGCGAGCTGAGGGTGGTGCCGCAGTGAGGAGAGAGTGTCCCGGCCACTGATCCGGTAGCCTAGCCCGTCGTGCGCCGCCCAGGAGCAGCGCTCGAGCCTCGGGCATCGACGACCCTCAAGGCAAGGACCAAGAGCTTCAGAAGCTCATTCCTAGTCGACCTCGACCATCTGGTAAGCCTAGTTCCTCTTAGTTTTCGCTAATTTTCATTCACGCCCAAATCCCCCGTTCGTCTTCGACCATCGATTCCGATCGACCCATCCACCCATTTCGCCAATCGACCTGACTAACCTCTCCGCCCCTCTTCCCTGCACGTTCTTCGCCCCTTCATCCAACCCAGTTCGCCATGGAACTGGGAGTCGAGCTCCTTCGCCGTCGCATCGTCGGAGTTCCTCTGCCCCGACACATCGTTCACCCACCTCGCCTCTAATCGGGTCGAGGCATTTTGCCCTCGACCCAGGAGTCTTTCTATGCAAATTTGCAGGTCAGAGGAGGACCATCTGAGTTCCTCCACGTTCAGCACAGGAGCCTAAGCTCTGCCTTCATTGCTGGAGCTCTTCGGAGCCTCCCGGCGTCATTGGAGGAGCCTTACAGACGCGGGAGGCCTTGGCGATCCTTTTTCACCTTTCAGCAGCCCCCGAGGAGGTCCAGCGCGCTCACATTCCTCCGGCGAAGCTCGCCAGCGAGGAGTTCTTCCAGGACCGCCTCCGCCGTTCGTTCGACCCTGGAGGCCCAGATTTGATCTGGACCGTTCATTTATACGAAGAGGCGCCCCACACCAGCACCGTCCGATCAGCACGTGGCGTCATCTGGAGCGTCTGTTGAAGAGGAGAGGCACCACTATTTCCAGTCGTCTGATCAGCTACATGGCGCCGCCCCAGTCTATCTGATAATAAAGGGTAATTTACCCTTAGGCCCTTTGCCTTTTTGTTTTTATTAAATAGTCCTGTAAATATTTTATAGAGTTTATTTTAGTTTGGTAAAATTGCATAGAGGACCTGTTAGTTTACTTCTATTGCATTTTCGTCCCTGTTAATGTTGGACACGTGCGTCGACACGTGATCTTCTGGTGAAATTGCATTCTGTGGGTTGTAGTTTCTGGTTGTTAATGAATGAGAAATACTTTTAGTTATTTGCACATATACCCCTGTGAGTGTTTTTATTGAACATGTGCCGAATTTAGTGGGTTATTTGCAATCAGCTCCCTGGGCTTTTAGCACTTGTTGCTAATAAGCCCTTGGAACTTATTTTCTTTGCATTTGGGTCCCTGTGTGCCCAGTACACGTGCCTCGCGCGTGCAAACTTGGACTTTTTGCACCAGGACCCCCTGGACTTCTGTGTTTGTTACTTTTAGGCCCCCAGAAGATATTTTTATTGCAGACAGGTCCCTGTGACTGTAGGCTCTTGTTTGTTATAAATAAAATAACAAATTGTATCCAAATTAAGTGAAAATTTGACACGTGGCTCCTGTCACTGTGTAGAATTTTCACTAATTTTTGGGAAAATTTTTGAGCCCTTTTCTTATTTTTTAAAAATTCAAAAACCTCTCTTTTTATGCCTGTCCAGATTTAAAATTCACGAAAAATGTAAAAACCTTTTTAAAATTCTAAAAAATTCAGATTTTGTTTGTTTTAGTGTGCTTGATTTTCTGACCATTTTTTGTCATTTTTGGATTGATAAAAACTATAAAAATTGAAAAACCTTGAAAAACTTATAAAATTCTAATAATTAATAGAAAAGCCCAAAAATAATAAACTTTTTCTCTTATTTTTCCTTTTTGCTTATATTTTTCAAGAAAAATACTTCAGGCCTTGAAACAACCATTTAGTATTTTTAAATGGTTGTAGAAGCCTGATTGGACAATTTGCATTGATTTCTACCTTATTTTATTTTTAGAAAAGTTATAAAAATCAGAAAATTATCAAAAATTCACCAAAAACAATAAAAAATAAAAAATCATAAAAATATTTTTGTTTGAATTTTTAGAGCTTTTTAGAGTCATTAAATAATTGTTGAAAGTTGTGTGCTTTAAATGTTTTCTTATTTTCTTTATAATTAAAAACTCCAAAAAATATAAAAATATTAAAAATCCACCAAAAATAATTTGTTTTTATTTTTCTTTATTTTAGACTACTTCGTAGGCCGCGAGGCCATCTCGTGCTCCTCGAGTTCGACCGTGGGTGCTATACCAGGTTAATATCATAGCGAGATCGCTATCTTGATTTTTATCGTGTTTTTATCCTTATTTGGTGGTCTTAATAATTTTTCTTGATTGAGCTCTGAGCCCCGAGTGATTGAGGTCACAACGACCTTAGTGAGATACTTTACCTTAGTCACGCGGGCGACTCATCAGTGCTTCATTCGATTATCAGACATGGATGATGAAGTTCTGTTCTCCAAGCAGAAAAGTGGAACTACATATGAAGCAGATGAAATGGCAGCAACTTGATTCTGAGTCTAGCTCAGATTTCTCTTCCTTTTTAGAGGCAGACTGCGATGTAGTTAGCACAGTTGGGATTTGGGCACAGAACCCGACAATACAGAGCAAGACCCTTTCATATGGAGAGGACATTGTACACAGAGCAGTTGTTGATATGTTTCCAGAGTTCTTGAGTTATGCATCTCCGTATTCCCTTGATGACTTAGAGGTCCCTTTGGACTTGTTAGTTCCTTCTCCTTTGGAACAATCAAGGGAATTAGATGATGAGTCGGATGCAGCTTTGGTCGAATTACTGTGTTTCTTTGGCAATTTTGATTCCCTATTCTACAGTTTAGTTGGTAGACAACAATATAGATGATTCATCTCCACTATGCAACACAACTCCAGATTCAGTGGTAGTTCAGCCTGTTGTACCTGATCATTCATCCTTGCCAGAGTTGAAGCCACTAACTACTACACTCAAGTACTCCTTTCCTACATGACCAAAGAATAAGTTTCCTGTCATAATTAGTTTTAGGTTGACTATAGAGCAGGAGACTAGGTTGTAAGAAGTATTAGAGAAGAACCGTAAGGCCATAGGATGGACAATGTCAGATCTCGTGGTTATAAATCCTGCACTCTATTAACATCGTATTTTTGTTGAGGATAATGATAGACCTTCGTGTGAGTTCCAGAGGAGACTTAGTCCAAATCTACGGGAAGTAGTTAAGAAAGAGATTGAGAAATAGTGTGGAGCGGGTTTTATTTACCCCATCTTTAACTCCAAATGGGTGGCACCCTTAAATGTTCTCCCGAAGAAGTCTGGAATTTAGATGGTCACCAATGAGGAGAGAGAGTTGAGATTACGACACGAGTACCCATGTCGTGGCGTACCTGTTTCGACTACAATTGCCTAAATGCTACGACCAAGAAAGATCACATTCCTCTACCTTTTATTGATCAGATTTTGGAGAGCCTAGCGGGGAAGGAGTTTTTCTGTTTTTTTTAACAGGTACTCCAGATACAATCAAGTAGCCATCACCACTGAGGATTAGGAAAAGACCACTTTTACATGTCCTCTCAGCACATACACATTCAGGCGTATGGCTTTTGGGCTATTGATAACGCTGGTTTTGCGAGGGTCAAAATACGTCTCACACAAGGCGGAGACAAAGTCGCTGTGGCGACCGCTCACGAAACCCCTATTAATCAGCAATTAACCCACAATAAAGAATAAATCAATTGAGTTCCAAAAATGTGAATTAATGTAGAGGTCGAACCACAGAGAGCAAAAACTGGTAGCCTACAATTATTCATATACAAGCTAGTCATGTATGCACACAAGTCTTTTTGTGTTTTTTTTATTTTATATTTTTTATTTGATTTTTGGTTTTATAATTTTTATATGATTTTTAATTTTAATTTTTCGTTTTATATTTTATGTTTTTATATTTTCTTTTTGAAATAAGATATAAAGCCATATAGAATATATAATAAAAGAGAGATAAGAGAGAGATGAAAATAGGGAAAAATATTCAAAATACAGTAAATAAAATATTTTTGTGATTTTTATATTTTTCTAATGTTTGTGTGATTTTTCTAGATTTTTCCTAATTTTTTTGGTATTTTTAGAGTCAAAAATACGAGTAAACAGTGAAATAAATTGCTGGCCGAAATTAAAATAAGGACGAAAAATATAAAATAGTGTCAAAAATTCCTCTATTTAATTTTAAAACAAAGATAATAGAACACAGAAATTTCAGAAATAGATATTGTATTTTTATGATTTTTCTGGTTATTTTTAATATTTTTATGAAGGTTTTTTGGGGTTTTCTAATTTTTAAGAGTTTTGTTTTATATTTTTTTAGTGATTTTTGGACAGAAGATCAAACACACTAAAAGACATAAATATTTTTTTGGGGAATTTTTCAAGAAGTTTTTATATTTTTTTAGGATTTTATAATGCAAATAGTAGTAAAAATGCATGTTTTTGAATTTTTATAAATATGAAAATGCAATAAAAATGCAAAATAAAAATATGGAATGAAACTACAATGCAACAAGAACTAATTATATTTTTTAGTGATTTTTGGAATTTTATAGATGCATGCAATAAATAGGGAAAGCAAAAGAAATTCCAACCCTTGCAGGAGTATTTTTGCGAATAAAATAAAGTCCAGGGGGTTCTCTGCAAATTTACCAAAACTTTTGAACGTTAGCACAAAGTTTCAAGACCAAATACAAATTTCAAAACCTGCTAGAGGGCCCTTGCAATTTTACCTATCATGTGGGACTGCACGTGACTCATACACACATGGACCAAAACACAATTCCAGAAAGTGCAGGGGTTGGCGTGCAAATTCCACAAAAATATAACACTGTAAACTTTATATAATGGACTTTTTCAAAATATAAATTCATACAGGGGCTCCGGTGAAAATTTTCCAAACCCACGTGGGATCGCACGCGATGTGACATGGATCGGACCTAAATGTAAATACAAGAAACCTAGGGGTCCTTTTTACAAAATATCCACTTTATTTAAAACGTTAAACATTATTTACAGGGATAAACGATAAATACAAAAAACATAGTGGTTAAAGGTGTAAATTACCCCTTATTAGGCGTTGGCGGACGATGACGATGCAACCACTTATCCACGTGGCGACCATCCAACGCCTGGTACCGGTTCGCGGTCGGACGCACGAGATTAGATCTCCTGGTGAGATCTGACGGCTCTGGTGCTTGGCATCAGACAACTGCTGCTACGCCTGGGATCTCCATCTTGATCGGATAGTGATGGAGCAAGGTGGAAGAACAGGGACGAAGCTCGCGTGCGGCGAGCTTCGATCATGAATAGTTGGCGCCTTCGGCCTCCTCCGTCGCCTCCGAAGGTCTCTGCACATTCCTGGAAGATCCCCGCATCTACTGATGGCTTCCGCTTGGCTCCTTGAGGTCCCAATCGATCAAGCGAGCTCGAGGAAGGGGGAACCTTCAGGAGCCTCTCCCTGGGATCAATCATGCCCAAGAAGGCTCCTTTGAATTCAAGACCTGAACAGGAAGATAAATCGGCTCGAGGGCTTCACCCTCGACCTGGGGTTTGAAGCTTTTGCGCAAAAATGAAGGGGAGCGGAGAGGTTCCGGCGAGCGGCGGAGGTGAAACCTCAATTCGTGAAGCCACGTGGGCTCCATTTGATCTGGGGCGTGATGGAGACGGAGAACGCGATAGGGAACGAAATGGTTGCGATAAGGGGGTCGGAAAATCACTGGGAGGCTCGGGAGTCGTCGCCGGAGCTCTGACTCAACCGATTCACGGCGATTTACTTAACTACAAACTAAACTAACGACGGGAAATATATGCTGGAACGAAAATCTATCTAAGAAAGCGAGAAAAGGGCTCTAATACATGGTGGGAACTAGGGAGCGTGGAGATCGTCGGAGCATCGCTGTGGGTGCAGCTCCCACCTCCTCTGACCGATTCAAGGCGCCAAGAGATCCCTCCTGTCACAAGGAAGCTCCTAGGACCGAATACGAGGAAGGGAGAAGGGTAGAATTGACCAAATTTGTGAAGGAGGAGGAGCTGGGTTATTTATAAACCTATCTGGGCACCATTATTAACCGGCGATTAACAATTGATCTGGTGTATGTACAAGCGATCCAAGGTGTTGGCGTGCATGTACAAAGTGTCAGGAACAATTCTTGTGAAGGAAGCTAGTGCGATCGATGGATGAGACGTCCACGAAAAATGCAAGAAAACCGGGGATTCAACAGGTCTGACGACTCGGAGCAGCAGATGGGACAGTTGACCAGAGGTCAACGAAGGCCGCGTGCGGATTGGTCCACGTTGGCCGCTAAAGGACAAAACAGAAGGTTTTATTCGAAAATAATTAATTTAAAATAGTAAATGATTTTATTATTTTTTGAGTATAAAATAAAAAATGTTTATTATTTTATATAGTATTTTAATATGATTTTTATTTTTTTGGCTTGATTTTTTAGTAATTAATTTTTATGAGTGTATTTATAGGTAGATTCATCTATGTTTTGTGCATTTCTATTTTTACTTTGTATATATTATTTTATTATTTTATTTTCTTATTTTATATATTTATAACTTATTTTTGTAAGTATAAATATATTTTTATTTGATTTTTATGAGTTTATTTGCACATTTAAATAAATAGGTATATGAATTGTATAGGTATAGGTATTTTGCCTATGTTCTGTTTACTTCTTTTTATTTTAGCATTTTAATGGGTTTTTATTTTTGTTTTGTATTTTTAATAGAATATATATAATATTGACAATATCCTAAAAATATGAAAGAATAAGATAATTAAAGAATATAATTCCCTTATTTATATACATATTGGTGTTTCATCTATGTTTTTATATAATTTTATTTTATTCTCCCTTTTCTTTTAGGTTTAATTCTAATTTTAATGTACACCTATGTTATAAATAATGTTTACAAAATTATAAAAATATGAATTTGTAAAAATAATAAGTAATGAATAAATTGAATATTTTAATCGGTATTATGTACAATAGGGGCCCAAAACCTATCTTCTTCATAACAACTCCAAAAAATATATAACCACCACCATTAAATAGTTCATAAAAAGTTATATACAATTAGAGGTGATTTTGCCATGTTTTGAGTTTTTATTTGAAAGATATGAGTCTGTGAAGTTTGGTTTTTGGCTTTTTATTCTAGATATAAAAAGTACCCTGTATATTATTTTTGTACAAACTCGATTTTGTATTTTTATTTACATTATTATCTACAACTTTTATGTACAAAGTTTCTTTATTTTATGAATAAATACTTAGATACAAAATAGGTGTCAAAAATGCATAAATCAAGAATGAATAAATGAGCTATTTATTGTATTTTTGGCCCTTATCTCCCCCTACTTTATTCCTTGTCGACCAATTCCATTCTTGACTTGGTCTCAGGGTTAGGGTCATAAATTATTTGCAATATTTTATTCCTTTTTCTTTTCTTCTCTGTATTCTATAATTTTGGCATTAAAAATCTTATTTTATTTGCAAGAAATACAATAAATCATAAATGCTATTATGGACAAATTAATGTTATTTACATGCATTAGCTAGGGTTTTCAAGGCCAAAATGATAGAATAAAGGTGATGAAATGGAGATTCATCAGCTATGCAACGTCCCAGGTACTTTTCAGAGAAGCATGATTGTTGTGTTTGTCGAGATGGTTGGTGATTTCCTGGAGGTCTTCATGGACGACTTCTCGATCCATGGTGATTCATTTGACTCTTGTTTGGCACATTTGGATCAAGTCCTTCAGAGGTGTAGAGAAGTGAATCTGGTACTCTTCTGGGAAAAAAGTCATTTTATGATTAAGGATGGTATTGTGTTGGGACACGCAAGAAGGGAATGTAGGTTGACTCTGCCAAGGTGGATGTGATCAAGAAACTTGATCCACCAACCAACATCAAGTCGATGAGGTCATTTCTGGAGCATGTTGGATTTTGTAGACAATTTATTCAGTATTTTTCTAAGATTGCACGACCCCTGATTGAGCTCTTAGGAAAATACATCGAGTTCTTTGTAGATCACATGTGTCTTGAGGCCTTTGAGCTCCTTAAGAAGAAGATTTATGACTCGCCTATCTTGTAGGCTCTTGATTGGTCTCTTCCCTTTGAGATCATGACTGATGCTTTGGATTTTGCTATAGGACCTATATTGGGTCAAAGGCGAGACCAGATTCCGTTCGCTATTCACTACGCAAGCAAAGTTTTGGATTCAACACAGAGAAATTATACAATGACCAAGAAAGAGATGCTTGTCGTAGTCTGGGCTTTATAGAAGTTTAGGTATGTGATTCTTGGCTCAAAAGTGAAAGTTTATACCAATCATTCAACAATTAGGTATCTCATGGAAAAGAATGACACCAAGGCGCGTCTTCTTAGGTGGATATTGTTACTATAGAAGTTTGATTTGGACATTAGGGATAAACCTGGAGTCAAAAATGTAGTGGTTGATCATCTTTCGAGGATCGAGTTAAAGGATTCCCCTGATACTGAGCCTATTGGAGAGGCCTTTCCAGATGAGTCTATTTGTCTTGTTGACTCACTTCCATGGTATGCCAATATGGTGAACTACCTTATCTCCAACCAAGTTTCCCAAGGATAGACTAGGAGCAGTATAGACAGACTCAACTTGGATTCGAGGAAATGCCATTGGGAGGATCTCTTTCTTTTCTTTGAAGGATCAGATTGTATCTGGAGAAGGTGCATTCATTAGGAGGAATACCAGAGTATCCTCACGTATTGTCATCCACTTGAGCCTGGAGGACACAATTCAGGAAAGAGGACCTCTCACAAGGTGTTACAATGTGGTTTCTTTTGGTCGACCTTGTTTAGAGAGGTCACTGATTTTGTACGGTTGTGTCCTATTTGCCAAAGGATGGGAGGGACTTTAAATTCTAGAGATTAGATACCCATGCAACATGTTATTTTTTGTGATATTTTTGATGCTTGAGGCATAGATTTCATGGGTCCCTTCCCTAATAGCCAGGGTTTTGAGTACATCTTGTTAGCGGTAGATTATTTGTCAAGATGGGTGGAGGCTATTCCAACCTGAGCCGCATGCAGTAGGACTGTTTGCAAGTTCATAAAGGATCATACCATTTTACAGTTCGGGGTACCTAGATTTTTGATGTCTGATGGGGGTAGCAGCATTGTGAATGGACTGTTGAAATATTTATTCAAAGGACTATGGATTGGAGCATAGAATAGCTAGTCCTTACCACCCACAATCAAACGACATAGCAGAGGTTTTAAATAGGGAGGTGAAGAGCATTCTTCAAAAGTTAGTCCGTCCAGATGGGAAGAACTAGTCTCAGTTTTGGACCAAGTTCTATGGACTTACAGAACGGACTACAAGACACCTCTTGGCACTTTACCTTTTAGGATGATTTATGATAAGCCATGTCATTTACCTGCTGAGTTAGTGCACAAATCTGAATGGGCAATGAAGAAGATAAATTGGAGATGTCACTTAGGTAAATTGTGTAGAGACCTTGACCTAAATGAATTAATGTAAATCTGCGACCGAGCATATGAAAACAACATGATGTATAGGCACAAAGTTAATAAGTGACATGATACACATATTATATGCAAAAACTTTATCCCATGACAAAAGGTATGGTTGTTTAATGCGAAGTTAAAGATTTTCCATGGTAAACTCAAGTCAAAGTGGGTGGCTCCTTTCATTGTTAAGGAAGTGCATGATAATGGTAATGTAGAGATTTCAGAGCTTTCAGAGAATGAACCTTCCTTTATGATTAATGGGCAATTACTTAAGCATTTTGTAGAAACCAAGGAAAGTTTAATCTCCATTGAGATGATTGACTTCATGCCTATTGATTTAATTTCGGATTTCTTTGAGAAAGCATGATCATCATGATAGATTCATATCACAAGATTCAATATCAGGAGATTCATATTTATCCTGACTCTATTTTTTTTGTAAATTCCTTTTTGCCTTTATTCTTTTTCCTACCTACAATTAGCCTATTCTCCACCTAAGTATAGGGGGATTTGTCCATACCTTCTCCATTGCTTAGGTCTCTTCTATGTATTTATCTCTATCTCTTTACGTAGGTTATTCAAAACCTAAGTATAGGGGAGAACATCCCTGTATATTCATTATGATTCGTTCTTTCTCATTCCTACACTTATCTTATTCTCGACTCGTTCTTGTACATTCTTTTATGCTCAGTTGAGCTATGGCTTCATATCACTTTGTGCTATGAGGACATAGCAAAATCTATGTATAGGGGGTATACCGTATATATATTACATATATATACTTTAGTCATAGCTCATATTTTTAAAAAAATTTCAAACTTTTTGGGGCTATGGGTATAGTATTACATTTTTTGAACTGATTTTTATACAAAATGTTTTGAAAATGATTTTGAAAATTATATATATTTGATATGGTTTTCAAAAATGTTTTAGATGGTTTGTGAAAATATGGCTTGACATGTTTGGAAAATCATTTGTAAAATGTTTTGAAAACCTATATCTACGTGACAATGTTTGCAAAAAGTTTTCAAAATTCTTTTCAAAGCTAAGGATATAAATGAGTCTAACTAATTGTTTAACTCTCTAACTCTAATTATGGTTACTAGACTTAAAAATAATAAAAAGACAACACGTATGACACCGACTTTAAGTAATACGAGTATCTGTCTAACGATATATACTTACATCCATACTGGTTGAAAGTAGATGCAACTAATCATGTGAGTTTAGGCTATTCATTATTTATCTAAAGAAGTTAAAAAATCATTAATTTTGTCGTGTCTCTTCAGTATCCTTTATTGCTTTAGCGTTCTTAGATGTTGCGATGGTTCACTGAACCATTTTGTTCTTATTCTTTATAATGTTGTCTTGCCTTTGAGTCTTATAGAGTCCAACATGAAGGAAATCTAGATTTCAATTCCACATTTTGGAAGATCAAGTTGATAAAGAGTTCACTAAAAAGAGTGATGCCAATTGAGGAAGATGATTTATTGATAGAAGAATTAGATATGGAGGTGTCAATACTATTCATTGAGAATGTCTATTTTATGGAGCATCATATTTCATGTAAGTTGGGCTATCCTTCAGTGTCTAGTTTTTCTCTTCTAAGGAAAACCCGAAAGTCTGTTGCAGGGTTTCAAAGTTTGATTCATCTTTCCACGTTTGTTAAGAATTTTGAGGCTTCCCATGTAGATATAGATATTACTTTCGAGGAATAATGGCATCACTCTAGAAGGTTGAAATACCAAGTTGATGAAGATCTTTCTTATTCAGATTCTGAAGTGTATCCTATTAGGAGGAAGCAATTGAAACATAAGGAGGCATGCGATTTTAAACCTCGAAGAGCAAATTTTGATTTTTAAGGAGTTGAAGTTTGTAGTGTTATGTTGGGTATCCTAGTGTGTTCATTGTGTTGTCTCTGTATTGTTCTGTCAAAGGTTTCCATTATGTTGTCTTTGTCTTAATAAAGCTAATAATTCCTTAATTCTTTGGTAAAGAAATAACTCACTAACTTGTTAATTGATGTTCTTTTCTGACACTTTGAGTATGCACTCAAGTCTTGAGATGATCTTTAACACTCTATTTAAGGAGTCCTTAAACTTAGAGTTATCTTGTTTAATCATTAGGGTCTTAAACTTAATAATTAAAACTTCCCTAGTTAGACGGTGCTATATCGTATATTTAATCTCCATTAAAAGAACTTGACTATCACTCACATGTACGATTGCATTCATGATTGAGATGGGGTCAAGGTATCACTTAAGGAACTGGGATTGGAAGTTTGAGTTTGGACTTTATCTATATGATGCTCGAGGATGGGATAAGATTAATGATGGCTTCATGAAACATGAGTGTCAGCAATCTAGCCAGTATGGGATATGTTCTCATGCTATCTTTTGACTTCGACCTAAAGTTCCAGGGTGTGATTACATTAGTGTGTGCCAATCTTTGGTAGAAGCAGTGGAGCTATCCAAAAAGAAGGGAAGTTCCCTCAAATAAAATATATGAAAAATGAAAATATGAAAAGAAAAGCTCATCACATTACAAAGGTACATTACGTGATCTAGATTCAAGGCGAACGCTCCCAACCTTTAAATGTCCACTTGGACGAAATCATTAAGATTTTATGAGTCGGTTTAGTACCTCAAAAAAGGCTCTACATCGTTAGCGCTACAATTCTGGGTGCAAGTATATTAGATACTTTAAAAAGATGAACCCTTGTGTATTCCCTGGAAAACAAGTACAGACGACTCAATCTCTTCTGACGGACACAGTGATTGGAAAACTAAAAATGAAATTGTGTTGAGTATTGGCACTTAAGAGAATCTTGTTCCAATGAGAGGAAGTGAAAATAAGTACACAATCCTATATCCTCCAAAATCTGACCTTCCACTTATCACTTTGATGTCTGCCAAACAAAAGAGACGGTGGAATGAAACGAGACTATATTTATTCACTTGTGTTGAGGGTTGGGTCTTTAGGAGAACTTCTGAGATTGAAATTTTTGGTGATATTTTGACTTTACTCTCATTATTGCAATCGACACTAAATCATACTTCTTATATATATGTATGCATGGAGAGTCTGACAATTAGAGGAGTTGAATTCCTTTTGATTAATACTTAGATCAACTTAGAGTTTTAGGATTTTTAAAACCTAGTGTTCTAGGTCAAATTAAGCCTTGTATATTTACTTGCACATGTCAGGGATCTCAATAATTAAACTAACTCTCTAATTAATCCTTTATTAGCTCGAGGATGAGCTAAGCTTAAGTATATGGGGTGATAAATTCCATATTTATCATCATTAATCACTAATATTATCTTTCTTGCTTAAGTTAATCCACAAGATTCATTGAAATTCACACTAATTACTAATTTGTGTGTTGTAGATAATCGACACTATTTAATATATATTAATATAATCTTATCATTGTGCTAATATTTTATGTTTTTATTTCTCATTAAAAATTAAATAAAATTAGAATAATAATGTATTTAAATAATATAACATAAAATAAAATAAAAATCCAAAAAAATAAGCAAAAGAAAAATAAAAGAAAATTATTCTATATTATTTTAATATATATTTATTTTTTATCTATTTATAAATGACCTCTGATCTCTTTGACTTCTACATGAAAGTTGTAGATCTCATTGAGATCTACAACTTTCATGTTTGCCATTTATGCTAAATTCCTCTCTAACTATTTATTATTTATTTTATATGTATTCCTTGATTTTTGAATCTTCTTAGCAAGCCACATGGCGCATTCTGCTCCAGCTGCATGGCATGCTTCCTTGTCTTTATTTGCATCCATTATTGACCGTCCGATCACCTTGCCTCTCCATCTCATTTGTATGTTAGGACCTTGATATGGGACGTTTGATCATCTTGATCGAGATGATCCAAGCCATCAACTCACGCCTTACTTGTGCGCATCTAATCCTAATCCAACTTATCATGCATCGCCTTCAACGTCCGCCCACCTCCTTTAACAGACACGACTCTTTGTCCAAATCCCAACTTCTCATCATTTCGCAACTTCCTCCACCAACTTCCCTTCCAACCATCGCTGCCAACCTATTCACCCTTCGATCCTGATTCACGCCAACCTCTTAGATCAGACCAACTCCTCCTTGTGTAATATGCGGTGGTGGTTGAAACAACCGCCTTTCGTCACCAACTCCTAAACCACCTCATCAAAAACCCACCGCCGTCCAACTTCCAACAAACCCGCCACTCTGTGTGAATCCTCCTAGCTTCATCAATCTCCCAGTGATAGAGGAAATTTGGTTTTGAGAGCAAAAACCGAGGTTTTTCACCGATGAGATCCACGTCATTGCCGACATGTTGCAATGACACTATTTGCTACTTGAGCTTCGTCTCTTAGCCGGAGATTTGAAGCAAAGACCAGAGTTCGTGAAACTCGACTATAGGCATGTCTTCTTCATTCTCCTCCATTCCTCATAGTTCCAGCTAAGTTTCCTTGATCTTGTTTTTGTTCCATTTTTGCTTCACTTTCTAGTCTATTTATCTTGATAAACCCTTATTTGAGTTCGTCAACACCAACGCCAGTCTTCAGTAATCCACACGTTCTCTTCTCGGTCATTAATCTACTTCTCCATAGTCATTTCACTCCGATCTTTCTCCGAGCTCACTAAGCCTGGAGAACCATTAGGGCTTACTCCTCTATTCTGATGAACACTCTATTTCTTTTACTTTGCATGTACCTACTGTGTTTTTGCTTTGGCTATTTCCTTCTAACACGTACATGTGCATGAAACATTCAATGGTTGGAAATTTGGAGCTTGCTCCGACCATGCATTTCTTATCCGATTAGTCTGCTTCAAAAATCTAATTCGACAATCCCTCACACATCCTACACAACACCTGGTCTACGTGGATTCATCAGCCATCCTCAACGAGCACCAGTAGTGGAGTAGCAACACGACTCGTTGGAGCCCAGAAATCACCGCCATCTCGTGCAACATAGAAGAAGAGTGCGAGTTACAGTAACCGTTGGATGCACCTGATTTGGGCATGAATCAATGGTGCTATTGACTCCTCGTAGTCCCGCTCCGAGCCACAGTTTCAAATATGAGGTTCGGGTGTCGAACCAGACCTGAAGAAACAACGTAGGCCACGTGGCACGAGCCTAATCATATAAGCCTAGCAGAATCGCGTGTTCTGCGTACGTGATTGGGTATTTTACAGCACCGGCTCCTCGATTTTTCCATAATTACAGATAAGCCCTTCCGCCTTTATGTATTTTGCATATAGACCCTGCGGATTATTTTATTTGCATTTCAGTTTATTTTTGTCTTGTTTTGTAATAAAAACTTGTAGTGTTTATTTTAAAAATGCCCCTGGATTGAATATTGAATATCTTTTCATCTATGTATCTAAATAAAGTTATATTGGTCTCGTTTGAAAACTAATTTGTTGATCTTTCCATTGGCATACTTTGTTATATTTTTTAATTAAAAAATAACGCATGTGTCATTTCATCTTCTAAGTGCTTATTTAGATCCTTAAATGAAGTTGAAAATGTCATCTTTGTGAGCAATTGAACTTGATGTTTACTTTGTATCTTAATGACTAATTATTAGTTATTTTTAATCATTATCATGAAGTTAATAAATGATTTAATTGCTTGTTGCAACTATTTGATCATCAAAGTGAAGTTGGGAGTTGGAATTGTGTTGAAATTACTTCAGAGACTGATTAATGTCTAAGGATATCATTGGATATTTTTTATGCCTTAATTGATATTAAATTAATTCAGGGATTTGTGTGACCAACCCCCATTGCTTATTATGTGTCTCATTGTACTGTGTTTGATGTAATCACCTTGTTTGTACATTTATGTATTTATATAATTTAAGTGCGTAAAAATACGTTAAAAATCATCATTACTGTGGAACGTGCATTTGCTCAACATAATCCTCTTATAAATGCCTAACTGAAATATTTGACATTTAAATTTCATCACTTAATTGCTCGCGTCCTTGAGTTCGACCCTGCACTTCCTAGGTTATAAATTCAAGTTGAATCCTCCTCGCGGAGATCATTCATTCGGTTCTGCATGATACACTAAGTGATTGTGCTACAACGGATACATTTTAATACATGCATTTAATGAATTCATCACCTTATCATTATTGACAGTCGCTATAAACAATTTCCGATCAATGTTCTATTCAAACATTCAAGATAAAAAGAAATTGCTATTGTCTACACCAGTTGATCCATGCACATTTAAAAATTTTATGATTCTTTTTTGTAAATTCCATGAATCGTCAATGAAGTGTGCGATAATGCATAAATACGACTTATTTTGTTCAGATGTGGTCCATTTATCCATTATTAGAGAAACTCGTTAAGAAAAATTGGAAAAAATCTGATATAATTTATTCTTCTCATCATCAAACACTCTCTTGCATATCTTGTCAGTTGTTGTACGAGATGGGATCTTGTGCTAAGGGCAGAGTGATAAATTATATTCTCGATAAGTTGAATGAGAAATCATGTTAAAAGGATATTCATACGTAATGATAGCCTTCGCAAGTAGTATTTGACTTTTTCCATCATCAAAAGTATAATCGGAAAACCTACTACTTCCATCCAATTTTAACATGGCCTGAATTATCTGTTGTCTTGGCTCTACTTTAGTTCGATTAGAACATGCTTGATTATGGTTTTTCAGATGAGTTGTGCCCATTCCAGAAGAATGCCGAAGTTCTTTTTTGCATAACTTGCATACATCCCACAAGATATCTTGCTCATATATTTTTCCTTTAACTGCTATCTCTTCTTTTTTGTAAACTCTGTCATAATCCATCCAAAACGCTGATGTAAGGTTCTTTTATTTCTTAGGAAAAGTTTTTTTGTTTCTTAGGCAATGACATCACAATCTTTTCTAAGACATCACTAGTTGAATTTTCCATTGATGGATAATTGCCACTCATTATGACAAAAAATGGGATCAAAAACCTATAATGAAAGTATTACATCATACTTCAAATTCTATCAAACAACTATTGAATTTGATATTTGATTGAGATTATAGATAAGTTAAAAAATTCTAAAAAAATAAATAAGATAAATACCTGATGTTGAGAATAAGTAAGTGAACTTAATGGATGGAGAATGGGAGTGAGATCTTGATCTGAAGCGCGTGCGATACGAGGGTGTTGCAAGTAGACATAGAACCTTACTCAACCAAAAACAAATCACTGTGCAGGAAAATAAACCCCATCATTACAAAGCCAAAGATAAAAAGGAAAGCATTTGTAGATTCTCAATTCTAAGGTAACAATAACAAATAATGAAAACAACCGGACCATATTTCACTTGCATCCCTAATTGAGAAGAAATTTCACTTTCCCCAAATCACCGCAAAAGGACCTGGATCTTTCCGTTCACCACATAAAATACAATCACCATCTCCCCATCCTAAAAATGTGGTGAAAAGAGTACAACAAAGTCATGTCTTATCGCAATAAGCCCAATCTTCCCCACACATCCTTGGAGAAGTGTAGTAAAAGCACATGTGGTCCACATCTCCTGAGAACTGAAGAGGACAAGTATCTATTGAAGGAGCTCATTGTTGTATGTGTATCATTGCAACCACCTTCTTCTTATTATTAGTAATCATAACAAGATCTTGACATTGATCAGTTTCTTAATACTCCAAATATATTTGTAATCTCTCAATATTTTATTATGAAAACAACTAAAGGATGAGGACCGTTGTATAACCTTAGTTGCTTAAATGTAAAACTATTAGGTAATTAAGAATGCTAGCCTAATATATCCTCAAATCTAGCCATATTCTTTTTTTAAAAATAATTTGGCCTTGCTTTAAGCTAAATATACATTCATCTATTTCATTCATGATCAGTGATTGACATCTTTCTGACATGTGAGTACGTAAAATATCACATTTTCAGCTACTGAATTATGCTTTTTCAGAGATATCTAATACATGATTACAAGCTACCTAAGTGAAAAACAACTTCGTACCCAATGTAACAGTTCCAACCATCAAATTGTTCAAGTCCAGTTTCCCCAACATGGAGTGAGGATTTGAATCGAGGATGCTAATAACTAAAAGGAACCCTAATTTTGCAAGATTCACCTGCACCGCTGATGACACGCTTGATAACTCGGGTTAAGTATCAAATAATGAAGTGTCATTGTGACCCAAATCGCCAAGCGTAATCAACGAGAAAAATATATCAACCACTATAAAGAAATCGAACACGGAAATATAAGCGGTTTTCACTATTCAATTAAACTGGTATAGCGACCAGGATCGAACACAAGGAGCATGATTTAAAAACTTAACAGTCAAATTTCAAAGATAACATGTTTAGTGGTTTTTTATTTTTCATTTTTAATTTGCAAATTAGGAATAATATGCATAGAGGGATAAAAACACACACACACACCACACTCTTTTTATATTTTTAAAAATATCCAAAAATGTCCAGAAAATTACAGAAAATGTGTTTTGGGATTATTTTAAAATATTTTTGATCATTTTTTCAAATTTTTCTGATGTTTTTGTGATTTTATAAAAAATCAGGCAATGCAAACAAAGGTAAACAATGCTTAACCTAGAGTAATTTGCAACTTAAAAATATTTTAAGTGCCAAAATTCCTGGAATTTATTTTTTACGCTAAAATACACTTAAATATCTATAAATAGAGTCTGGAATCAGAATTTTTGGGATTTTCTACAATTTTATACAAATTTTTAATATTTTTAGTTTTTCCAACTTTTTAGGGTTTTATAAATGATTAATCATTAATATTGGATAGAAATTAAAGGAGAATAAAATACACCTACACTGTTTTTTTATTTTTTAGACAAATTTTCAAATTTTTATGATTTTTCTAAGTTCAGGCAGACAAAAAAATACTCTTTTTGATTTTTTTAAAATATCAAATGATAATGAAATACCATGAAAGGAACATGCAATAGAAGGTCTGGATACACAGGGACTAAAGAGCAATTATTAAAAGTTTCTTCAATAAAATATAACAATAAATAAGCTGCAAGGTGAAACTTGAAATTTACCCAAGGTAGGGGTTGATTTGTAAATTCTGAAAAAATTTCGAGGGCATCTTTGTAATTTTTCCAAATGTTAATTAAAACACCCTATGGTTTACTATTCCTGCCTTCGTTTCTTTCTTTTGCTTCCCAAGCAACAGAAGGGGTTGCCGCCTATGGGGGAGGTTGATGGCATAGAGATCGCGGCGGGTGGCGCTAGGTGCGGTGGCGCTAAAGATCGATGGAGGAATGATGCCGCAACGAAGAAGGCGCGGCTGCCGCGTGGGATTTGCGACACTCATGCGGTGCTATGGAGGCGCGCATGATTCATGACAAGATGGAGGCGTGGGGCGGCGTACGCGGGGCGCGCCGCTGGGGGAGAACTGGAGGTGACACGGATGGCGGTTGAGGGCCTCGCTGCCGACTTCAGAGCTCCCTGGCATATACGGAGATAGAGGGCGTTCTGGGTTGGCGCACGCGGCAACGCACCATGGTTTCCTCGGTAGAGGGGGTGGCACGAGGTTGCCGTGGACCGCGCGGCTGAGGTGCCACTCCAGACGCAGGTCATGGAGGATGGTCTAGGCGGTCGAGAGCGTCAGAGGGGCATCGGTGACGCTGCTGCAGATATTTTTTTGTTTTTATATTTTTTTATTTCCTGTAATAGGATTTGATAAAAATCTTTTTTAAACTTTTTTTATTTTTAATAGGAACCGTAAATAAAAGTAATAAAAAATTATATATATATATATAATTATTTTCTTTATTTTCCTGCAAAATAAATATTAGAGATAACAACAACTATATTTTTTATATTTTTTATTTATAAACAAATTAGGACGTGAACGATGATCCGACGGAAAGCGAGGAAATAGATCCAGATCTCCAACCACCATACGTGGTCGGAGGTAATAGGTTATGCGAGGTAGAATAAGAAATGTGAGGATCAGAAAATGAGATGGTAATCGGATTCGGATGTCAAAAATATGAGATGGATGTTTTTTGGGGGATTTTAAGGTCTAAAGATTAATCATGGCATCTTTGTAAAAATTTAATCTAAAATTTATCTAGGAAAAACGATGAAAAAGAAATTGGATCTCACCTCGGGATCAGATAAACCGTGATAGCCTCAACGAGGGTCGACTCGCTGTCACCGGACGGCTCGGAGGCTGGGCAACCTTCTTCGACAAGATTGCTCTCGGAGATCGGCTCCTCTCCATCAAAGACTGATCAAATTGTAATGAAGAATGAGGAAGCCAATAAAAAGAGAAAAAAGTCAAAAAAGAAGATATATACAAATGAGGAATGTATTTAGTGGTGAATTAAATAATTAAATAATTAAATTACAAATTTCGGAATTCAATAAACAAATTAATTAATTAATTTACAAAAATTAATTAGCCACCTTAATGGTGGCTATTAATGGTATAGAATAACGTATTTATATACAAGGTATGTTTTCAAAGCAAATAATGAATAAATTAAATAATTAAGTACAAACTTCGTAATTAAATTAAATTAATTAATTAATGTTAGATATTTACTTTTTTGATGATTTATATGTGAGGAAATTATTTGTATACAAATATTACGTACATATAATATAATACATAGGTACAAATAAGGAAATAAATTTTTAAATAATTTTCTTTAATTATTATTATTATTATTTTATTTTTAAACTCACCCATGGCCGGTCCCATGCCCGGGTAAATGAGGAGGGTTGCGCGTTAGGTAGCCGGCAGCCAGTGCAGGAGAGATAAATTCTTAAAAAAGTGTTCTTAAAGTTCTTCTAAGAACACTATTTATGAATTTATCTTGAAACCATTCGGATCTTTTAAACATGGATTTTTTCGTTGGGGTGTTCCCTACTTGCGACGCGTTGCATCGCCCGAATGCAATGAAAAATTGGCAAGGGCCGCTACATCGCAGCCTGGATGTAGTTCAAAATTTGCAAGGGTTCTCGCATGAGGAATGCATGCGGGTAAATAAGCTAGTTCCGATGCATCTGCTCCCGGATGCAGACCAAAGTTTGCAAGGGTTCTCGCATAATGGACGCATGCGAATAAAGAAATTAGTCCAAAAGAGATTGCAAAGGAAGTTACGGATTGGTAGTTGGAATATCGGTACTTTAACTGGAAAATTGATGGAGATAGTGGATACAATGGAAGAAGGAAGATTCATATATTATGTCTTCAAGAGACTAAATGGGTGATGAATCCATGATTCATTAACTTTTCTGTCGCATTTTGTCTTAAAACCCTTAACAAATGCATGTAAATATTCATTAATTCCCCATCTTTTAACAAATCCTCATTCATGAATAATTATTCACTTTTAACCAACTAAATCATGTAAATAAATAAAGAACAAGAAAAAGAACAAAAGACAGATTGGATATATGTATATATGTACAATATGACTTAAAATATAAATATAACTGCAAGGTATATTTATAGCCTAACCCCCGAGACCAAGTCAGCATGGATTGGTCGACAAACCAAAACGTAGGGGGATATAAGGAAAGAAAACCATAAAAAAATAAATTAAGTCACACACCATGTACATTTCACTATTTATCAAATAAATATAAAACTTCAAAGATTTTTTAATTAATTCATATGTACATATTTTTCACCAAACTCTTTTCCTAATTATTTCTAAAAATATATATAAAAATATAAAAATAATTTAAAAATATTACCATGTATATATGCCAAGAAATCCGGCCTATAAATTGTCAAAATCTCAACTTCCGAACATCATAACTTCTTCATACGAACTCTAATTTCACTCTACTCACCTTTAAAGTTCATAAAATAATATTCTCTAATTAATAAAGGTGGTTTCATCAAATTCAGAGTTCGTTTGCAAAAGTCCGTTTTGGGACCAAAAGACAACGAGGTTTCCGGGCTATTTATTTTATATAACACATATTATTTATAGTTTTCTTAATTTTATAATTTTTAAATATTTTTATGATCTTCTATTTTTACCCTAATTTATTTCATAATTTTTGGAGGTTATTTATTATTTTAATAAAATCAAAACCCTAAATTATAGGTATAAATGAACTGGCTAACCTATACCCTTATTTATTAAAATATGTAATTTTTTTTTATTAAAATCTATAAAAAATTCACACAAGCCTTATTTATTATTCTAATAATAAAGAAAATATAAAATTAATATTTATTTATTTATTAAATTAAAAATTCAAAACCTATTTATATATACATATTTATTAATATAATATTTATATTTCAAATAATATTTATTATTTACAAAAAGTAATTAATCCATAAATTAGATAATTAAATTATTTACATTTCTTGTATTTAAACCTATTCAAAATAACCTTAATTACTATTTATTATTGAATTTAGAAGTATTTTACACTATCTGGCCAACCAGGTGCTGACACGTGTCAGCACCTGGTTCATCTTCTTCAAGAGTCTAGTAATGAAGTCTGTTCCAACTGGCCGACTTCAACCATTTGTCCCGCGCACCTCTTCATTCCTCCAAGCGATCCAAACTGCCAGATCTAATCCTCTAACCACCAAGAACCTCGCCAGCCATTAGATCAAGCTTGGAGCCCACGCCATTGATCTATAAAAGGGTCCCAAAGTCCGCCATTGGCGAACTAACTCTCCAAACAACCTGTAGCTCAAGCTCCAGCTGCCCGATCCCCATCTTTCCCAGCTTCGCTCCACCCGACGTGGAGGTGACAGCTCTGGTCCAGTGAGCTCGCGTGGAGGAGGGAATATCGGAGGAGGTTCCAAGGTGGTTTGCTGCTTTGCATCGCCGCACATCGCCACGTTCCGCTCCGGCCAAGGTCGCCCGTCGAGCGCTTCTTCGAGGTAATATACCTTGACTTTCCCCATACCTATTCACTCATATTCTCGAATTTCTTTCTCGATCATCGCACCTTAATTAGCGATGCTAATCACGTGATTAGCTAGATTAATCCATTAACTTAATCGCTATGTCAAATCCCACCTTCAAAGCGTTTCAAATTCACTTCGAATCGCGTTTTATTTCATCACCATTTTCACATATCTCGCACAGTTCTTCTGGAAACTTTATTTTTCACCATTGTTTTCTAGCATGCAACCTTTAATCCATAGGCCGATTCTTCGAATCGAGCACATATATCTGTTAATTGCAGGTCCGTCTTCAATAAGGAGCCATTTCCATACATCTGGAAGCTTTCATCTGCACAGAAATAAACTTCAAAGAAGAGGTATCAGACTTCAGCAACCTCCAGGTTGCAGCGGACCTCTACCTTCATCGCTTCTCCACCGTCGCTAGGAGTCGCCTCCGACTACCATATACCGCGGGTGAGCTCGAGGGGTGGAGGAGCCACCCCTCTGGCCCTTCCAGAGAGACAAAGCCATCGCCGATTGCTCGAAAGAAATCGAAGAAGAAGCGCCATTCTCCAGACTTCCAACCGCTCAAGAACATCTCAAGAACAGGGCGCAACACATGTGGCTGACACGTGGCACGCGTGGAAGCGTCTGATCCGCGCCATCAACTTCTAATCGCAGCCGTCAGTTCTGAAACGGTGGAAAATTACCTCATAAATCCAGAGAGCTTTCCAGATTTTAATCCCGCTCCAGAACTTTTTAGTTTTTGCATTTAGGTCCCTCCGCAGGGACCTAAATGTAAAACTCTTTATTTTTTACAGAACAGTCCCTGCGAGGACCATTTTGCAGAACTTTTTAATAGTTTTTTGCGCTTACACCCTGGGCTGTAGGGGATTTTTAGACCTCATTTGACCTCATTTTTTTGTCGATTTCTTTAGGGTAGTTACGCAACTACCCGAGCAAGTTGTTATTAAATTTCCATGTCTTTTTCTCGTGTTTTCATTGTGTTTTGATTTTTCGAAATCTGCCTTCGTTTTGTTTTGATTTCGTGAGCTTGTTCGAGCCCGTTGCTCGAACCGTCCACCTATTATATAGTATCATCTATCTATATTCACCTATTATATAATAAATAAATCTTTTTGAAAAATATCCCTTTTGAAAATTAAATAAAAATTTGAAAAGATTAAAATCAAATAAAAAATTAAAAATAAAAATAAAATAAAAAGTGTTTCTTTACTCTAATAGATTTTAGAAGAGATAAAATAAAATCGCAAAATATTCCCTAAAAAAATCAAAACATTCTATTCTGCCTCCTTGAGTTCAACCCAGGCACACTTACCTGGATAAAAAAATAGTGTAGGTTTTCTTCCGAAAACCGAATTTGTTTCATTCAGAGCTAGGATCCGGATTGCGACTTTCTACATCGACAAACGTATTTTCCAAAAGCCCGGTAAACCGACTCTAGCTACCGCTTATCAAAATATTGTCGGGGAGGCGTTAGATTTTTTGATTTTTTTCGAATTTTCGTGATTTTATTTTCTCTCTTCTTCTTGTTTGGTTTTTCGTTGATTTTCGTACGATTTTTTCGTACGGCTTTTTTTCGATAGTCTTCTTGTTTTGTTTTCGTAGTTTTCATTCGGTTTTTTCTTACAGTTTTCTCGACTCATCTCTCGGTTTTCTCTGCTAAATAATTTTTGCAGGGCCTGCAGGATCAACCGGCTTCTTAGGAAGCCGAATCAGTTGAAAGAGCAGAGGCCGGCTTCTTCTTCATGAGTCGGCTGCAGAGGGCAGATTAGTTAGTGTAATTTTTTTGTAAAAGAGAAAGAAAGGGAGAGAAACTGTAAAAGAGAATAAAACAACCCCTACAATTTTTTTCCGAGGTCTGATTCGCCGAATACCGTGTATTTGGGGGATCAGGGCACCCACCGTGGTTTTCTCGCCTTATCGGTTTTTCCGCAGCTTTTTAGATGCTTGCTTAGGTTTTTCTTGCTATCCGATTGTGCCTACGTAGTTAGTCTTAGGACTCGCAACCTAGGTGAATGATTTTAGGGGTTTATAAAAAAAATCGGTAGATGTTTGCTTGAAAAAACCCAAAAAAATTTACAAAACCAGAAAATAAAATCGGGACTGCTAAAATATATGACTTTAAAAACCGTAACAACTCATCTACTTTGGGAGAGTAATCCCCGCACATCATCTTAGAGTATGCGAGCGAGAGCCGACCCATAAAGGTTAGAGCCCAAAACCTCATATTTCCCACGAAATACTACTTAGTTCATACACATGATCATTGTTCCTCAGTGGGTACTCTCGGGTAGCCGGAAATGGTCCGGGTGTACTTAGCAGAGTGGGAGGTTTAGAGGACACTGCGCAAGGCTCCGTCCTCAAGTAACACGGGTAGCCGGAAACGGTCCGTACTTACTCCCATACTGGCTGAGTGTGAGTGATCTTCTGTAAGGACTCAGGCCAGTGTTTCGGAGAAACCATCGGGCACCTATCAGCTCGCTCAGCCCGCGATAATCGCGATACTTGTTTGCTAATTAGAACCCTAAAACCGACAAGATAAAAGACCGAATTTATACGATCTTCATCGGGTTGAGGTTGGTGAACACGGGGTTTGCTTTGTGTTTGCTTGTGGGGCGTGAGTTTCCGCGGCTTTTGCATTTTTTCCTCTCATTTGAATCGTACATCGTGCTCTCCTGATCAAATCTCTTGACATAGAAGATGACGTCTCGACGGCTTTTCTGCTCAGACTCTGTGAGCTTTCGACCGTCCACCATCGAGCGTACTTCTTCACAGGCTCGGGATGACCCTCTTCCTAAGCTTGTCCCATCTGATCTCGAGGAGAGTCAGACCCAGACTCCCTCGCCTCCTGGCCAGAATATTGAGGCAGACCCTTGCCTCAATACATTATCTAGATCTCCAGCCGATTTTTCGCTGAGTTCTTACGAGAGCTTCTCTTCATAGACAATCAAATGGCTCGTGGCAAAGGACCAGCGGCAGACGAGAGGCCACCAGCTGGGGAGCAGCACGAAGGAAGACCCGACGCGCAGATGTTACTACGAGAATTCTCGATACACTTCAGCAGATGAATCTATAGATTCGAGAACAATTTAGAGTTCAGAATGAACTGCAGAGCTGAAATAGTCACGCTGCGAGCAGGGGCTGGGAACCAGATACCACCTGCGGTTCCCGTGACTTTATGGGATGAGTATGACCTGGGCGCTAGAACACTCCACCATTGACTCGGATACCACCAAATCAAGGGCCATACGAGCTGAGACTGTCCTTTATTTCACTACTTCCCAAGTACTATGGCAGAGGAGAAGTTTACCTTCTTACAACAATTCGAGATGATTTGCGGTACGACTTGTTATCCAGGAGTTATGCAGGAGGTTGTACGCCCCAAGGCCTTTCCCTTTGCCTTAGTTGATAAGGCTCTCTACTGGCTGAGTCACTTGGGACGGAAAATTTCTACATGGGACGACCTGAAGTCCACTTTCCTGCGTAAGTACTTTCCTCTAGGAAGGACGAACATGATGAGGAGCCAGATCTCCAACTTCACACAGCTTTCGCACTAATCTTTCCATGAAGCATGGGATAGATTCAAGGACCTTATGGAGAGATGCCCGCATCATGAGATCCCGATGAAGATGCTAGTGCAGAATTATTTCGGAGGACTCCAGCCGGACATCCAGGGGCTCGTGAGTGCCGCATGTGGAGACAACTACTTGAACAAGGACACCGAGTCAAGTCTGGGTTATCTTCGAAGGGATGGCCGAGAACTCGAGAGTCGTGGACTCTTCTCGGGCATTTCAGAAAGCCCCGCAGCCACCACATCATCGAGAACATCACAAGGTGGCCAACATCTTAGATTCCGAATCCAATACCAACATGGGATACATTAGCGAGAAGCTAATGTTGGTGGATGTGGATTCAAAAGCAAGTCCAAGACCTACAGCCGCTGCAAGAGTTGGAGAAACTCTCATCTCTACCTTAGCAGCTGAGTGATCTGTCGAAGAAGGTGTCTGATCTTCAGCTCCAGTACCAGCAGAGGCCAATCTTCTTCGACCACACAACCAGCACGGAGGATCTTACCCGCTCTGCCCACCCATCCGATCCACTTCGTACAGAGCGAGCCAGAGACTCCGCAGCTTGATTGGCATGAGGATCACTCTCATGCAAATCCCGGCCAGATCACCAGCACTGTAGAGATGGAGGTGGAGCCGCAATCTACTCTCGAGATTAACGGGATTTGGTATACTCTGATTCAGCAGCCGAGTATACCGAATCAGCAGCAGCCGTACGATCATCCGCAGCATGGACGTACGCATTTCCAGCACCGCCAAGGCTTCACACCGCAGCAGTCTCATCCGAATGTCTATCATTAGAGACCACATTCATATCAGCACCCTGCTAACTATTCACAGAACTATCCTTATCAGCAGCCGCAACAGTCTTCCTCCACACCACAGCGATACTCCCAGCCTTCCACCTCTAAGCAAAACACGCCAAGGTAGGAGAGAGGAGCAAGCCAGGGCCACCTCACCGAACCAGAGATGTCTTCACAGGCCCAGGCACTCAACCAGATCATGGACATGCTGAGTACGCTCCACATTGCGCACAAGACTGAGATGGAGCAGGTTAACCATCGTCTGGACGAGTTAACCGCACCAAAGACCACTCTTCCAGCCCAGCCTCAGATGAACCCGAACAACAAGAGGAGGCATCCAAATCAGGTAGACACTACATGTAAGATCTTGTTTCCTGATTTTTTATCTAACTTCATTCGTCTCAGGAGCAGTAGATCACCGCAAGCACCTGCTGGAGTAGAAGAGCGAGCACTTGACGAGGAGCACGAGCGGATCCCATGAGCCGCAAGAATATGAAGCTGAGGAGGAGACCAACAAGATGATGAGGACCACCCTGCAGATTCGAGAGACGGGAGCGATGCCGACACAGTAGATATGGGACACTAGCGAATCAGACGATGACATCATGCCAGATCAGGCAAATAATCCCGAGAAAAACATTTCTTCCCTTGTCTTAGAGAGTTTTGTACATAATTGTGAAAACTCTCGATGTACAAGATGATTCTCATATCAATAAAAATCCTGATTTTCTGACTTCTGATTTTGTTCCTTTTCCGATGCTTGTTGGAAAAGGAAAGAAAATACCAAAAGAATGTTGTTACTCCAGAGATCGAGCGATTACTGAAAGATCACATCTTTTTGAAGATTCCACTTCACGATGCCTTGGATCATTTTCCTACACTCAAGAATCAGTTGAAGAACAAATGCACCACACGTAGGAAAAAGAGATCACGAGTCAAGAAACATATTTTTGACCAAGGCAACTTCGTGTGCAATTCGAAGAGCGAGTCAGCGAGGTAGTTAGGGTCGGACTCTCATGAGAGAAAGGGAAGAGCGTCAGACTTTTTGGTCTGTTCTTAGAGCAACGGTTGAGCGGTGAGCGAGGGAGCTTCATGATATATACGCGGGAAAAGAAGCCACCCGAAGTCCCTAGGAAGTGACACGGGGCGACCACAGGATGGAGCTTGTGGCACTACACTATCAGAGCGGAGCTAGGCAATATGGGGCTCTCAGAAGAAAAAGAAAGCAGTTCGGAGCCAGTCCCGAAGAGGTAATTAAATAAGACGAAGCGATCATCATTCTCAGCGGCAGGGAAGCAAGACCGGAAGGTAGTTGGGTCTTCTATATAAGAAAAGCTGATATGAAACGTCTCAGAGAGTCCTCTCTCTCCGCTACTCTTCTTCCCCCGGAGGGACATTCTACGTACGGGAAAGATGAGTAGGATTCTAGCTGACGTTACAAGGTACCTAAGAAGAAGAAAGATTCGGGAGCTTACTATGTCAGTTGTCAGATTGAAGATGCTACATTCCATCGAACTCTCTTAGATAATGGTTCCTCGATCAATTTACTTTCATATTTCTTTGCTTGATAAGCTCAAGCTAGGTCCTCTCTATAAATCACGAGCGATACTGCAGTTTGCAGATCGATCTATAAAGAGACCTAGTGGTGTGCTGAGGAACATTATCGCGACTGTTCAGGGATCGCAGGGGACTTTACTGTTCTAGACATGACATGCCCTACACAGTTACACCTTGATCCAATCATTTTCGGGAGGCCCTTTTTGCAGACGGCAAGAGCACTCTTTAGTTATGATGCTGGAGAGTATCATTCCGCACAGACAACAGAGAGATACACATTGAGATGGAGAGAGGATGTAGCAGTCCCAGATCAGTATTGTCATTTACTTCAGAGGACACCAGTCTTGCAGAAGATTGTCAGCACATAGATGAGACACAGTTTCCTTATCTCGAGAGCATTTATTTTGATACCCACGATATCCTACACGAGGACAGGGTAGATCACCTGGTACCTAGTTCTTCAGATGATTGTTCTCATACAGAGACATAGTTCATATCATACTCAGATGAGCAGTCACCTGCAGTAGACATCTCAGTGCCGCAGAGTGAAAGTACACATATTACAACACAAGAGTCAATTGATTACATTGCACAGATCATACAATCTATTCAGCGTAGAGAGTCGGATGGTGTGATACTTAAACATATAGACACCTTCTGTAGTCCGACTCCAGAGACGCATATTTCAGAAAAGAGAGCTATGCCATGTACAGAGTTCACTTACAGAGGAGGCTCTACTTTTCCAGTCAACGATCAATACGCACATAAAAAGCAGAAAATTCAGTATGATCCTGGCTGAAGTGATCTATTTTGTACAGGAATCATGATAATCCTTTCATTTTATCTCATCCTGTACAGCTTCTCTTGAGCCATTCGATTCTGGAAATCCACAACACTTGTATATTCTTCATAGACCACAATCGTCCCCGTTTTTGCTCATCTTCTATGCTTAAGATACTAGATCCTAAGTATAGGGGGACCGGTTGTCCGCTGATTCACATTTTATATTTTAGTCTGATTCTTTTTGTATATCCTTTCTTTCTCACAAATCACTGATCTCCAATTTTTGACCACACTCGTTTCTATACTTAGGATGCCTTATCCTAAGTATAGGGGGGACCGAGTGATTTCGATGATTTTGTATTCTTTTCCTTTTGAACTTTTGTTAGTTATTCTTTTCACTCAGTCATCCCATTTTTGCTCTCCCATTATACTTACGATGACCTGATTGTAAGTATAGGGGGGTTCGACTGGCTTGTACTCTTTACTCTTTTTCACCCACTTTTACTTAGCACGAGTTATGTCCTCCTTTTCTCTTTTGACGCTATGAGGACATAGCACAAGCTAAGTATAGGGGGTGCGTATATATTGTATATATACTTTTGTCCATAACTCGTTCTTTTTTGAATTTTCTATATCTATAAAATCCATAAAAAGCGGGTAAGGGTTAGTTTAAAATCCATTTATATATATCTATTTATTACTTATAAAATCCTTGTAAATAAGTAAAATATGTTTAAAACTTGTATTTAAAACTTGTAATTAAAATATATATTTAAAAGTTGTATTTAAAATTTGTATAATACTTATTTAAAATCCTCTTTATTAAAATATGTGTAAAAATCATTCAATCCTTGTAAAAATCCTTTGTAAATAAAATTTGTAAAATACATTAGATACTTAATCCGAATAAAATATATCTTGTTAAATTCTTGTATAAAAACTTGTTTATAAAAATCAGAAAATCCATAAAATACAAAGTTCTAAAATTCATAAAAATTACAAAAGCCTTAAAATCCATAAAAATGAGTATAATCCAGAAAATATACTTCACGAAAACATGGTTGCATTTGCATTCGCATTTTTCAGAATAAGTTTGATTTCTGGAACTAAGGACTGAGTCTAGTCTAAAGGATGGAGCTTGATTACAGCCTTAAACTTTCGTTGTAAGGAGCCTGGTTAGGAATCTGGAATTTAGACTCTTCAGGTATTGTGACTTAAAATCTTTGGGTTCCGTAAGACCATATTTGGGAAATCAAGTCATAAGTGATTAAGTAGACCATTTGGTGTCGTCCGTACAACTCTACACCAGTGAACCAATCTTGAACACATGCACTCTGCACTTAGCTCAACTCGCATGGAGTTACGAAGGGCAGTACATCTTAGTAGTGCATTTCTATCCTTATCTTTACGTCATTGACGTTTAAAGACGGGAGAGATTGGGGATGCGATAGTTGCTTCGGATGAGGGAAGGATCTACTGACACAATTTTTCTAAGACCTCAAAAAGGGACGGAATAAAAAGATGCTATATCCGTAGAGACACAAAAAGATGAATGCAGTGCAAGCAAATTACAAAGTCAAAGCAAAGCAGGAAGCCACCAAATAAGACCACACTGGTCCAAGCTTCCACCAAAAATGCCTGCACATCTTAGTGGAGACTCAGCTACACCGGTTGAGCTTCACAAGGAGATGTGTCTACACTGGTCGCACTCCACTTCTTTTCTCATTCCTCTATTTTCTCTCTATATTCGATTGTGGACATAGTAGAACTGAACTCAGAAGGGAATACCTCCCTCCCCGAGGAAAGGAGTAGCGGGATGAGGAAGCCATAGAAGTGTATAGCCGAGATGGATGGTTTCTTCGTTTCTCTAAGCAGGAAGAGCTAAATCAATTCACACATGTACAAAGTTTACTTCAAGGATGATAGAGTTTTGTGATATGAATAAGTGAGTCTGAACTAGCCGATGAAGTGATCTTGAATAAGGATATATGGAACTTGAGGACTGTTGAGGATAAAATCCTAATCCTAGTTAAGTTTCCGACAAAATGCGTGTTTCAGGCCCGATTGATCTCTGTCCTTTGTCTGTTCTCATGAATTGGTTTAGGAAAACAAATTCATTCTAACTTTCTTTCTTTTTCACTTACTTTTCAAATAAGTGTTTGCTAAGGGACTAGCAAAGTTTAAGTATAGGGGGTTGATGAATCCATGATTCATTAACTTTTCTGTCGCATTTTGTCTTAAAACCCTTAACAAATGCATGTAAATATTCATTAATTCCCATCTTTTAATAAATCCTCATTCATGAATAATTATTCACTTTTTAACCAGCGAAATCATGCAAATAAATAAAGAACAAGAAAAAGAACAAAAAGGCAGATCGGATATATGTATATATGTACAATATGACTTAAAATATAATATAACTTCAAGGTATCTTTATAGCCTAACCTCCGAGACCAAGTCAGCATGAATTGGTCGACAAACCAAAAAGTAGGGGGAGATAAGGAAAGAAAACCATAAAAAAATTAAGTCACACACCATGTACATTTCACTATTTATCAAATAAATATAAAACTTCAAAGATTTTTTAATTAATTCATATATACATATTTTTCACCAAACTCTTTTCCTAATTATTTCTAAAAATATATATAAAATATAAAAATAAGTTAAAAATATTACCTTGTATATATGCCAAGAAATCCAGCCTATAAATTGTCAAAATCTCAACTTCCGAACATCATAACTTCTTCATACGAACTCCAATTTCACTCTACTCACCTTTAAAGTTCATAAAATAATATTCTCTAATTAATAAAGATGGTTTCATCGAATTCGGAGTCTGTTTGCAAAAAAGTACGGTTTTGGGACCAAACGACAACGGGGTTTCTGGGCTATTTATTTTATATAACACATATTATTTATAGTTTTCTTAATTTTATAATTTCTAAATATTTTCATGATCTTGTATTTAAATCCTAATTATTTCATAATTTTTGGAGGTTATTTATTATTTTAATAAAATCAAAACCCTAAATTATAGGTATAAATGAACTGGCTAACCTATACCCTTATTTATTAAAATATGTAAATTAATTTATTAAATCTATAAAAATTCACACAAACCTTATTTATTATTATTAATAATTAGGAAAATATAAAATTAATATTTATTTATTTATTTATTAAATTAAAAATTCAAAACCTATTTATATATACATATTTATTAGAGATTTTTACCCGGCAGACCCTATAAACTTTTTAAATTACCTCTACGACCTTTTGCACAATGTAATTACCCCCATCGACCTTAAAAATTACCTCAAGAACCCCCACGGGCTTCAAACAGATTACCCGGAGAGTTCATCTGGTAAGAGTTTGCAAGTTTACAGGGGAGGAGTTATGTTGTTTCAAAGGTCGTAGAGGTAATTGACAAAGTTTATAGGGTCTGTCAGTTAAAAATCCCTATTTATTAATATAATATTTATATTTCAAATAATTTTTATTATTTATAAAAAGTAATTAATCCATAAATTAGATAATTAAATTATTTACATTTCTTGTTAAAACCTATTCAAAATAACCTTAATTACTATTTATTATTGAATTTAGAAGTATTTTACACTATCTGGCCAACCAGGTGCTGACACGTGTCAGCTCCTGGTTCATCTTCTTCAGGAGTCTAGTAATGGAGTCTGTTCCAACTGGCCGACTTCAGCCATTTTTCCCGCGCTCCTCTTCATTCCTCCAAGCGATCCAAACCGCCATATCTATTCCTCTAACAACCAAGAACCTCGCCAGCCACTAGATCAAGCTTGGAGCCCCACGCCATTGATCAATAAAAGGGTCCAAAGTCCGCCATTCACAAACTAACTCTTCAAACAACCTGTAGCTCAAGCTCCAGCTGCCCGATCACCATCTTTGCAAGCCTCGCTCCGCCCGACGTGGAGGTGACAGCTCTGGTCCAGCGAGCTCGTGTGGAGGAGGGAATATCGGAGGAGGTTCCAAGGTGGTTTGCTGCCTTGCATCGCCGCACATTGCCGCGTTCCGCTCCGGCCAAGGTCGCCCGTCGAGCGCTTCTTCGAGGTAATATACCTTGACTTTCCCCAGACCTATTCAGTCATCTTCTCGGAATTTCTTTCTCGATCATCGTGCCTTAATTAGCGACGCTAATCACGTAATTAGCTAGATTATCCATTAGCTTAATCGCTAGGTCAAATCCCACCTTCAAAGCGTTTCAAATTCACTTCGAATCACGTTTTATTTCATCACCATTTTCACATATCTCGCATAGTCTTCTGGAAACTTTATTTTTCGCCATTGTTTTCGAGCTTGCAACCTTTAATCCAAAGGTCGATTCTTCGAATCGAGCACATACATCTGTTAATTGCAGGTTCACCTTCAATAAGGAGCCATTTCCATACATCTGGAAGCTTTCATCTGCACGGAAATCAACTTCAAAGAAGAGGTATCAGATTTCAGCAACCTCCAGGTTGCAGCATACCTCTACCTTCATCGCTTCTCCACCGCCGCTCGGAGTCGCCTCCGACCACCACATACCGCGGGCGAGCTCGAGGCGTGGAGGAGCCACCCCTCTGGCCCCGCCGGAGAGACAAAGCCATCACCGATTGCTCGAAAGAAATCGGAGAAGACGCGCCGTTTGCCAGACTTCCAAACCGCTCAAGAACATCTCAAGAACAGGGCGCAGCACATGTGGCTGACACGTGGCACGCGCAGAAGCGTTCGATCCGCGCCATCAACTTCTAATCGCAGCCGTCAGTTTCTGAAACGGTGGAAAAATTACCTCATAAATCCAGAGAGCTTTCCAGACTTTAATCCCACTCCAGAACTTTTTAGTAATTGCATTTAGGTCCCTTCACAGGGAACCTAAATGTAAAACTCTTTAATTTTTTACAGAACAGTCCCTGCGAGGACCATTTAATGAACTTTTAATAGTTTTTTTTGCGCTTACACCCCTGGGGCTGTAGGGGATTTTTGGACCTCATTTGACCTCATTTTTCGTTGATTTCTTTAGGGTAGTTACGCAACTACCCGAGCAAGTTGTTATTAAATTTCCGTGTCTTTTTCTCATATTTTCATCATGTTTTGATTTTTTCGAAAACCGCATTCATTTTGTTTTGATTTCGTGAGCTTGTTCGAGCCCGTTGCTCGAACCGTCCACCTATTATGAAGTATCATCTACCTATATTAACCTATTATATAATAAATAAATCTTTTTGAAAAATATCCCTTTTGAAAATTAAATAAAAATTTGAAAAGATTAAAATCAAATAAAAAAATTAAAATAAAAATAAAATAAAAAGTGTTTCTTTCCTCTAATAGATTTTAGAAGAGATAAAATAAAATCGCAAAAATATTTCCTAAAAAAATCAAACATTCTATTTTGTCTCCTTGAGTTTGACCCAATCACACTTACCTGGATAAAAAAATAGTGCAGATTTTCTTCTGAAAACTGAATTTGTTTGATTCGGAGCTAGGATCCGGATTGCGGCTTTTTACATTGACAACCGTATTTTTAAAATCGTAAATCGACTCTATCTACCGCTTATCAATGGGTTGGAGAGAAAGCAAGGGAGATCGAGAAGACAAGCTTTAAACTTTGGGTTTTTAGGTATAGATAAGGGCAGAAACGGTGTTGGAGTGGTTGTTCATAAAGATTTGAAGGATTGTGTGGTTGAGGTGCAAAGATTAGGGATCGGATTATTTTGCTAAAGTTGGTGCTTGAAGAAGAAATTCTGAATATCATCTCAGTTTATGCACCGCAAATTGGTTTAGATGAAAGGACTAAATAAGCTTTTTGGGAGAATCTGGATAAGATTTTACAAGAATTCCCACAAAGAGAGATGGTTTGCATAGGTGGAGATCTTAATGGACATGTGGGAAAAGAGGTTTCAGGGTATGCAAGTGTGCATGGAGGACATGGTTTTGGGGATAGAAACGAAGAGGGAAAAGTCATTCTGAATTTTGTAAGTGCATATGATCTTTTCATAGCAAACACTCTTTTCAAGAAGAGGGAGGAGCATTTAATTACTTATAAGAGTGGCTCAACTAGAACACAGATAGATTACTTTGCGTTGAGGAGAAGAGATCGGTTGTGTTGTAAAGATTGCAAAGTAATCCCTGGAGAGAGTTGACAACCCAACATCGCTTGTTAGTCTTGGATTTACAAATAAAAGGGCTGATAAAGAAAAGGAAGGTTCCTAAGATCACTAGAACTAGGTGGTGGAATCTTCCGCTGAAGCAATAAATCAAGCTTCAGGGAGAAGGTTTTAGAAGACTTATCTTGGGATTGTAGCGGTAGTGCAAACAAGATGCGGGAGGCTGTAGCATCTTGTATCCGAAAGGTAGCCAAAGAGATGCTAGGCGAGTCAAAAGGAGGAGCTCCAGGTCAAAAGGAGGCTTGGTGGTGGAGTGAAGGGATGTAAGAGAAGCTAAAAATTTAAAGAGCTTGCTTTAAAGCTATGTCTAAGGATAGAACAGAGGAAACTGTCACAGACTATAAAATAGAGAAGAAGGAAGCAAAGAAGGTTGTAAGCAAAGCTAAGTCAAAAGCTTATGAAGTTTTGTATAAAAATCTTGACTCCAAGGAGGGCCAGAAGGATATATTCAGGTGGCCAAATCAAGAGAAAGAATGACTAAAGACCTTTCTCAAGTGAGATGCATTAAGGACGAGGAAGGTCACGTGCTTGTTACTCAGAAGGATATAGAGACTAGATGGGAGCAGTACTTCTAAAAACTTTTCATTGGGGAAGGAAATAGAGAGATCACTTTGGGTGATCTAGGTAGTAGTGAAAGTTACTTGAATCGCGCATGCTATAGACGAATACAAAGAAAGGATGTAGAGGAGGATTTGAAGGTTATGAGACCTGAGAAAGGTGTAGGATTGGAAGACATCCCTGTAGAAGTATGGAAAGTTTTAGGTGAGCGTGGTTTGACTTGGCTTACGAATCTATTCAATCTTATTTGGGCGAAGCAAGAAAATGCCTGAAGATTGGAGGAGTATCGTGGTGCCTCTTTATAAGAACAAAGGAGACATTCAAAATCGTTCAAATTACAGAGGTATCAAGCTGATGAGTCACACTATGAAAATTTGGGAATGTGTGATCGAAAGAAGGTTGAGGCAAGTTTCCCAAGTAAAAGAAAATTAATTCGGATTCATGCCAGGTCGCTCAACTATTGAAGCCATCCATTTGCTGAGGAGAACAATGGAGATTTATAGAGCTAAAAGGAAGAATCTTTACATGATTTTATTGATTTGGAGAAGGCTTATGATTCCGTCCACGAGAGATACTGTGGAGAGTTTTGGGAGAAGAGACAAGTACCCGTCCTATACATTAATCTCATAAAGGATATGTATGATAGGGCTTTATCTTGTGTAAGGACCCCGACGGTGAAGAGTGACTATTTTGATATCAACATTGGTTTACATCAAGGTTCAACTTTGAGTCTATTTCTTTTTACTTTAATTATGGACGAGTTGACAAGTCACATTCAGGATGAGTTACCTTGGTGTATGTTATTTGCTGATGATATTGTGTTGATTGACGAGACTAGAGATGGAATAAATGAGAAGCTTGAGGTTTGGAGACATGCATTGGAGACTAAAGGTTTTCGTATAAGTAGGACTAAGATGGAATATATGGAATGCACCTTTGATGGAAGCAATGGTGAAGGAATCGAGGTGAAGATTGGTGACGATAACATTCAGAAGAGAGATTATTTTAAATATCTGGGATCTATTTTGCAATATGACGGGGAAATTGATGGAGATGTTACTAATAGAATAAATGCAGGTTGGCTAAAGTGGAGAGGAGCCTTCATTGTACTCTGTGATAAGGAAATTCATATGGGAGTCAGTTATTTTTATTAATGAAATTATTAGTAGGTCCAATTAATTGCACTATGGGAACAGGCAGATAATTAGGTGTGGGGATCCTACTAATTACGGCACAGTCAAGCAGAAAATCCTAAGTCTAGGGGCTCGAGAAAAACCGCTGAAAACCGTAAAAGGCAGCAAGAAAACCAAAAACCGCGAAAAGCCGCGAAAAATCCTAAGGGTCCCCCGAGCACACCGATGCTCGGAGAAACGGACCCGCTAGTCAAGCCAAGTCCAAAGTGTCTGAGTCTGTCCCTGTATTATTACAATAATCAAATAGAAATAAAGTCTAAACTAATCCTACTCTAATCCTCTCCCACTCAGCCGCTCTCTCACGCTCTCCTGCGGCTCCGTACAGAAGGGAGCCGCCTCCGAGTCTCGCGGTTGCGCCGGCTTCTCGAAAGCTGCTGCCTCGGTCCTCGGGCCCTCGCAAGAAAGAAACAAGTGGTCAGACCAATAAAATCATCAAATAATAGCAAGAAAATAAAACAGGGTATATGTGCAAAAATGCAAACTAAAATAAACAAACAAAAGTCAAACAAAAACAAAAGAAAATAAAATAAAACAAAATAAAACAAAAATAAAGGAAAAGCAAAAAGCCGCCGACTCTGAAAGAGCCGCGGAAAGCCACGAAAAATAAAACAAAGAGAAAATGAAAAAGAAAAATAAAAAACTACTAAGCCGTGCTACCTGGCAACGGCGCCATTCTGATCACACGCCAAGCAACAAGGGTAAAAGGTATCAAGGGTCATTACGACCCAAGTCGCCAAGCGTGGTCGATCGAGAAAAAGAGACCACCAAATAAGATAAAATCAACTCAAAATCAAATAGCGGTCTTGCTATTATTTTAACCTGGTATAGCGACCAGGGTCGAACACAAGGAGCACGTGATGGCCTTGCGGCCTACGAAGTAGTCAAAAATAAAATAAAAGGTGTTTTTGGTGGATTTTTAGTCTTTTTATATTTTTTGGATTTTTAATTAATTAAGAAAAGAAAGAAAACAAGAAAACAAGCCAATACAACAATTTATTTAATGTATACAAAATCAATCAAAAATTCAAATAAAAATATTTTTATGTATTTTATGTTTTATATTGTTTTTGGTTAATTTTTTGGTATTTTTCTGATTTTTATTTAATTTTCTAAAAATCAAACAAGGTAAGAAACTGAAGGTACTGTCCAGTCAGGAGTAAAAGGCCAATTTAAAATGCAAAAAGGCCTATTTATCTCCTAGAGGTAATTTTCCTATAAACTAGAAAGTTTAAGGAAAATTTGGGTACTGGATTTATGATTTTTGGATTTTTAAATTAATTACTAGAATTTTTATAGTTTTTTAGGTCTTTTGTAATTTTTATGAGTTTTATATAATGAAAAATGGCCAAAATTGGCCAGAAAATTAAACACAACAAAATAAACAGTAGCTAATTTTTTTGTAATTTTTAGATAAGTTTTAATATTTTTTTTGTGAATTTTTAAATTAAACAGTAAAGAAAATGGCTGTTTTTGATTTTTTAAAAATATTAAATCAACACAAAAATGTCCCCAAAAATTCTAGAAAATTTTACAACATGGCAGGAGCCATGTTTCCAATTTTCATGGAATTTGGAGTTAATTTGCTATTTTATTAAAAATAAAAAGCAAGCCACTGTGCACAGGGACCTATCTGCAATTATATTAAGTCCTTGGGCTCCTGGGACAACAACCTTGGAAAGTGTAGGGTAGGGAATGCAAATTACCCCCTGGGCCACGCATGGTACACGTGACTCAGGCCTGGGGGGACCTAATTGTCATTCCTATTAATAAAAATACAAAGCATAACAGGGCAAAAACGTAGGGCAAATATTGCAAAAACACCAAATATCACGTGTTGATGCACGTGCTCACAACTGGCAGGGGTATCAATGCAAATCAGATAAACAGTAGGGTCCTTAGTGCAATTTTTACAAAAATAAAAGAACTAAACTACGTATTTATAGGACTAGAAAATAAAAACAAAAGCTAGAGGGGCCTAAGAGCTATTTACCCCTTATTAAATGTCGAAGGCCGGATGTGCGCCACGTAGCAGATCCAACGAGCGAGGACGGTGGCGCCTTTATTCAAGAAATGCTGGCCTGATCGAACGGGTGAGGGCCCTCCACGTGGAGATCGGACGGTCCTCGTAAGCAGTGGCTGAACCCTCGGTGAATCAACGGCTGCGATCGCACCTCCACGGATCTGACGATATCTGCAGCTCCGCGAATGAACGGACGAGATCTGAACTGGAGTGTCAAGGTCGATCGGACGGTCGGCGAAGGTCCTGGAAGAACTGTCGGTCGGCGAACTTCGCTGGCCCGATGCGTGCACGGTGGACCTCCCCTGCTGCTCCTGAAGTACAGAAAGGCTCCGCCGTGAAGGTCCGCAGCTGATGCGATGCTCCGATGAAGGCAGGGAGCTCTGGAGAGCTCCGGCGACGCGGAAGACCTGGAGCTCCTGTGCCTGAGCTTCTGGCCTCCAGATGAGGCTCTACGTACGATGTAACCTGCACAGGAAGAGAGCTGGGTCGAGGGCAAACTGCCTCGACCTGTCAGAGCGGGAAATGGATGGGCGGTGCGTCGAGATGATGGTTCTCCGGTGAGCGGCGGAAGGGAAGAACCGGTGTCCCTGCTCCGGGACGAGCCAGGGGGGATGGAAGGTCGGAGAAGGTGGAGAGAAGTCTAGTGAAGGTGGTAGAGGTGTCGGATGGGCTAATGGGTAGACGGAGGCGAAGGGCGGAGCTGGCGGAGCTACAGCTACCTGAAAAGGAAAAATCGAAACTAAGCTAATATAATAGCTAAGAAGGCTACCTGGCAGGTGCTATCGACTGGGCTGGAGCTCGAGGAGCTCCTGGGTCATTGCCTGCAAGGGGGCGTCGTCTCCCCGAGGCTGAGCACGCTCGCGGCGGTGCACGGCGGCGAAAACCACCGGATCAGTGGCTCCCGGCTTCCCGGGCCTCGCCGCTACTCCGAAGAACGCGGCTGTCACTCAGGAACTCCGGAGGAGGTCACAGGCGACGAGGGGGAGATCCAAAGATGAAGAACAAGGTCGCCGGAGGAGATGCTATATATGTCCAGGGGTCCAATAAGATGGTGATCGGGTGAGCAATCCAAGGAGCGGATCCCTAAACCGAGATGTGCGCGAGGATCATGGATCTTCCCTTGGCAATCGGAGCCCTGGGTTTGAGTGGATAGGTTTCGGATCGATTAGGAAATATATGGAGAAGTCGGGTCATCAACCAGATCCGCAAGAGCAGAGGGTCCGCGGGGGAAGTTGACCGGGGTCAACAAACCCCCGTGGACCAATCAGAATCCACCAAGTCCAATTTATTTGTTTATTTATTTTAAAATAGAAAATGATCGAATTAATAAAAACTTAAAACATAAAAAATATGTATTTTATTTTTTTTCTATTTTTTGTGATTTTTAATTAATTTTTCAAAATAAAAATAAGGTATTTACATAATAGGGCTATATATAGGTATATGTACAATATAGGATTTTTATTTTTGATTTTTAATTAGTTATTTTTATACATTTTTATCCCCATTTTATATTTTATTTATTTATAGCATAAAATTAGGAATAAAAGGGTATTTTTATTTTATTTTTTTCTATTTATATACATAGGTGAAATAAATACATATGTACATATATATACATGGTATATTTACAATGTATTTTATAATTTTTAATTTTGTTATTTTTATTTTGTTTTTGTTTTAATGGTTTTTAATTTATTTATTTACATCATAAAATATAGAATATTTACAAATTTTATGGAATTTTATTTTATTTATTTATAAGGTAAAATAAATATAGGAGTGGCTATGTACATGATGAATATCTACATGTGAATGTTTTTATCTTTCTTTTTAATTTTTTCTATTTTTATTTGGAATTTATAAATATAAATATATACAAGTATTTACAAGCCCATTTTAGTCTCTTTTTTGGAGGAAAATATTTTATTATATTTACAAATATATTTACACACATGAGCCCCTATCTCCCTCTACTTTGGCTTTTATGCGGTCAGGTCCATGCTGAGCCCTCCCTTGGGTTAGGTTGCTCAATATTTATTCTAAATATTTCCCTCTTTTTCTTTTTGATTTTTATTCTTTTATTTTTGCACAAAAACATGCTAATTATTACTTTTTACACCATGCATGCTTTTGCTAATTATTTAAATTTACAAATATATACATGCATTTGCAAAGGTTTTTGTAGCTAAAATATAAGAATAAAGAGTGATGAATGAGTATTCATCACTAACCTCAAGGAACATGACCTTGATGAGACCATTAGAGAATTTTGCTTCCTATTGGATTTGACTGAGACCCGAGAACTCCTCTCCATGGAGGAAGACTCGGAAAGCATAGACCTCGGAGTTCTTCCTTCTGGGACTTGGCGTTGTGTTGATGACATCCGCGGGATTTACATGATTGATACCATCGAGCAGAGGGCAGATTTAGAGACTAGATAGGACGGACATGACTTGACTACTTTCACTGATGGGTCCGCTCCTGTCTACTTAGATTCTGATAAGACAAAGGTCGAATTTGATTTGGTTGCTTTTATTCAGGAATTCGGGCTTTTGAAGAAAAAGATGACCCGATTGATATTATAGAGGACGAATAGAGTTCAACTACTTCCACTGATGAGTTCTTTCCTTTTGGTTTTGACCTGGATGAGACCTCGCAAGACAACACTGACTACACTACTTCCGATGATGATGAGGTCGTCCCATTTCACTTTGATATCAGCGAGACTCCCAAGGCCAAACCTAGTCGTACTTCTTCCACTCACCAGTCTGCGCCTTCATACCCTAGGACCATCGAGGATCTTCACCCTGTCGACTCTGATCGGCTTCCGTCCACTGTGGACCTCGATGTCGACCTGCACCATGCCAGATCTATCCCTTAGCGGTCCCGCAAGAAGGTTCACTTTCTACCTTCTTGATCTCTGTACATCCATCTTTCTTGTATATTCTCTCTCGTGTATCTTTGTCTATCGCCCGTATTGCTCATCCACCCATTCTCGTGTTTGCCTTGCTTAAGACGTACTTTGTCCTAAGTATAGGGGGTGGATGAGCCGAGTGTTCCATCTTCGTTCCGTTTCATTACTCCTGTTGTCGCCTATACTTAGGGCTTCTTTTACCCTATGTATAGGGTGAGTGATGTGTACATCCTCATCTATCCTTCTGTCTTCTGATCTCTTTTCTTCTTTTCTTCTTTTCCTTTTCCCTTTTCTTTTTCTACCAAAAAGGTGTCACCCCTTGTTGACAATCTTCTATCCTTAGGGCGTACTTTGTCCTAAGTATAGGTGGTGTGCACCCCAAGTTCTTCTATTCTTTGATCCTCTCCATTGTCTCCTCTTCTTGTCTATACTTAGAGATATCTTACCCTAAGTATAGGAGGAGACAGTCTGAGTACGATCTGTTCGTTTCCACCCTTGACCTTCCCTGCTTTGTGTATATTCTGCTATAGTTAGGATTATTTGATCCTAAGTATAGCAGAATATAAACTTCTCATTTGTTCATTCATCTCTTTATTCATTTATTCTTTAGACTTGTCTATACTCAGTACGAGTTATGTCTCCTCTTTTTCTCTCTGATCTATGAGGACATAGTTCAAGCTAAGTATAGGGTGGTCGTATATACTACGTATATACTTTAGCCATAACTCGTACTTTTGTATTTTATTAATAAATATGGATAATTACACCTATAAAATTCATTAAAACCACCTAATAAAAAGATGTTATTATTCCTCAAATTCTTTTTGTATTTACTGATTAATAAATTAGGTGAAAATGTTTTTTTGCAAAATGTTTGAAAAATAGTTTGAAAATCTCTTTGAAAAATATTTCGAAAACTATTTGAAAAACATTTTGTTCAATATTTCCAACCTTTCTAAAAATGTTTTATTTGAAAATTTTTATTTCTTTGTGTGAAATAAAATGTTTGAGAAACTATTTGTAAATGGTTTGAAAATGGTTGCAAAAATATTTTGAAAAATCTATCTATACTGTTTGAAAGACCTTTGCATAATTTTCAAATGTGTGTAAATGTTTGTAAAAATTATTTTGGACTATAGTTTTTAAAATTGTTTGTAAAATGATTTTCAAATAAATTTGAGGGATATATACATCTCACCTAAAATCCTTTACATATATATACTTATAAAATCGACCACTTACCCTTGTAAATTCTTAAAAATCTACTTCTTGTAAATATAAGATGCATCCTCGTGTAAAACTTTATTCCTAGTTTTTAGCCAAAATCTTTTTGTTTTTAAAAATCCCAAAAATACTTGCAAAATTAAAATACCAAAAACATTTGAAAAGTCCTTTTGAAAATACAAAAAAATGCATATGCACCATCTTTTCAAAAATCCATAAAAAGTTCAAAATCTTTGAAAATTGCATCACAAAAATATTTTCTGTATTCTGCATAGCATTCGCATAGCATTAGCATTTTTCGGATTGAGTTTGATAGTTGAACAAGTCTAAGTAAAATCGGAGATTGGAGCTTGGTTGGACCTTAAAATCTACCTAATAACAAGGACCTTATATGAATTAAAATTGAGGTACTTCAGGTCTAGTTGACTTAATTCTTTGGGGATCACGAGACTTGGTTCAATGGATTCTTGACTGCCTAAGTAGAGTATTTCGGAGCACACGCACGACTCTTGTTGATAATGACCTAACTTGGACACCTGCACCTTTCACTTGGCTCAACTCAGTTGGAGTGGTGACGGGATTGGATTTGCCGGTATGAGAAGCACAGAAGTGGAAACTTTTGTCCTCCTCTAGGGAGGGAAGTGCACCCCAACCCATCTAGTAATGAGGAATTCTAAAGACAGAAGAGTGTGGGTTGCGATAAAGCCTCAAAAGAGGGATAGTCTACTGGCTCAAGAGGAAAAACTCCATGTGTAAATGTTGTTGTAAATAGTATTTCAAAAAAAATAAAAAAAACTTCAAAAAAATGGACGACCCTGTATAAAAATAAAATACCTGCCATAGGATACATATGTTGTATAGAAAATAAGCAAGCTTGAGCATCAAAGTCAAATTATGTGAGCCTGCAGCTGGATGACTTGACTACACTGGTCTTGCATCCTAGGATAGGTAGCTACACTAGTTACCATCCATTCTTCTCTTCACCCCTCCTCTTGAGTTGGTTGTTACTTGAACTTAGAAGGGAATACCCCGCTCCTCGAGGAAGGAGTTATAGGATTGGGGAATCATTGGGTTATCATACTAGAGAAGTCAGTCTCTTTGTCATTCTAGTTGAGGAGAGCCACTATCACTTACACTGTACGAGTCAACTTCATAGTCATAAGGGTTTGCGTATGAGTTGAAATATTTCTGACCTGGCTATTGAGGAGACTTGAGTAGAGTTTTGGGATTCTCGAAGGCTGTTGGATTTCAAATCTGATTCCCATTAAGATTCCACCCGCACTAAAATTCCAAAGGTCCGACTTAAGCTCCAAACTTAGAATTTGTGAAGACAAGTTTGATAATTAAACTTAATCCAATTTTCTTCTTTTTTTTCTTTGTTTTTTCTTTTCTGCACTTATTTCATAAGTGTTTGCTAGGGACTACAAAGGCAAGTATAAGGGTATGATGAATCTACGATTCATCATCTTTATGCTATCATTTTGGCCTTAAAAACCCTAGTAAATGCGTGTAAATAATGTTAAGTTAAGCATTTTATCATTCATGCATTATTGTACATATTATGTATAAAATACGGTTTTTAAAGCCAAAATTATAGAATAAAGAAAAGAAAAGAAAAAGAATAAAATATTGTAAATATTTTTGATCCGAAACTCCGAGACCTAGGCATCTCGATGACTAGGTCAACAGGGAATAAAGTAGAGGGAGATAAGGGCCACAATCCAATAAAAATTCCTTTTATTTAATTCATTCTTTATTCATTTTGGGACCTATTTTTGGTTCTACTTTTTATACTTCAAATAACGAAACTTTGTACATGAAATTGTAGATAATTAAAAATAGAAAAGTACAAAATTGATTTTACACAAAAATAATATATAGATAAAAAGTTATGATCTGAATAAGTTTCCAGAATTCCAACTTCCCAGACCTGTATCTCTCACATAAAAACTCGAAATTATCAAAATCACCTTTAATTGTATATAATTTTCAATAAGATATTTAATGAAGGTGGTTTCGTATTTTTTCAGAGCTATGGTTTGAAAGTTGAGTTTTAGACCCCTATTGTATACTTATACTGATTAAAATATTCATTTTATTTATCGTTCATTATTTTTATAATTTTGTAAATATTGTTTATAATATATGTGTATATTAAAATAAGAATAAAAACACAAAGAAAACATAAAAATAAATACTTGTATAAAATACATAGGTATAATACCAATAAGTATAACTGTATAAATAATACTTCTATTTATTTAATTGTATAAAATACATTAGAAAAATAAAATAAAAATATATTTAAGTTTATAAAATTAAGTTATAATTAAAAATAATAAACAAAATAAATAAAATTAAAAATGCAAAATAAAAATAAAATATTAAAATACATAGATAAATATACCTATATAGTCCTTAAAAGGCAACTTGTAATTTTATACCTCTAAAAAATAAATGAAAATCATAATAAAATAATTCAAAAAAATAAACATTTTTATTAAATAACCAAAAATTAAAAATTTGTTTGCTATTTTTAAATGATTTTACAAAATATTTTTTCAAGATTTTTCGTGGTTGGTCCACGTGGACCAACCAAGAGGGCCTGAGAGTTGACCGCGGGTTAACTCTCTGGCCCTAGCTCCTGTAGCGTGTCAGACCTGCGTTGTTGACCCATTTTCTCGACTTTTTACAAGTCGATTCTTTCATCAATCGACTTGGATTACATCTGGCATCTTCCTCCTCGATCATCCCTCATACTCGCAGGCATGATTCCTTGGCCAATGGGCCACTGAATCGATGCCACTCCATCGATCTTCTTGCCACTTTATCATCGTGTACATAAACCCCTCCGACTTTGTCTTGACCGTTTGAACCCTTTTTACCCCTGCCGAGCCTCTCCTGCCTTCATGCCCTGGATCGAGGACGTGACAGGCCCTCTCCGGCCCCTTCGCGGAGGCGTTTAGCGGAGTGAATTGTGGTCTCCACCCCCATCTCCGACGTGCGCTGTTGAGGTTTATCTATGGTATTCATCCATCGAGGTCCGCTTCCTATCTATTTTTCTTGCACCTGTAGCTTCCCCGTAATCGTAGCATCCATCCTAGCTATCCTTCTAGCTTTCAACTAGATCATCTACCCCCGTCCGCTCCTCACCGGAGTTCGCTCCGGTGAGCCTCAACTCACGCCATTTCCGCCCATTTTTCCTCTGAAAGGTCACAGCATTTCGCCTGTGATCTTCCTAACTTGTTCCCTGCAGGTTTTGGAGAATCATGTGCGTTCGGGGTAATTTTGGAGACTCGCTGGAGGCACCTGGGGCCACTTTGCGTTGCCTCCGCCGTCGGTGTGCTCCGGTGAACGACCCCCTTTTTTGGAGCCTCCAACGTGTAGAAGACACTTGCAGGAGTCATCTCGGGAATTTTTGGAGCCTCAAAGACCACAAAGGAGGCAGATCAGGGGCGGGGAAAGTCGCCTTCTCCGGCGTTCTTCCATGTTCTTCCAATAGGCCTGGCCACCGTTCGATCAAAGCCCGCTTCCCAGATCTCGCCAGCACCGTTGGATCTCTCCCTGCTACACGCCGTTCGATCTTCAGGAGCGATCTAATCATGGCCGTCGAGGCAAAGTGTCATCGCGCGCTGAGGTCACGCCACGTGGCATAAGTGAAGTTGATCAGACCGTCCGCCAGCGCCCGGCTCTGGGTATTTTACATTGCTACACAGACTCTTTTTGTATTTAAAATTTGAACCTTAATCTTTCCTTTGCAGTTAATTAGTTTCTATATAATTTGCCAAATGTCCCTCAAACTTTGCAGTATTGCTAGGAGGTCCTTGGCCACGTCACCTCACGTGACGTGCGCAAGTGAAGTGTGTAGCCATTTTGCACAAGGGCCCTCAGCCATTTTCATATTTATCTTTAGTTCACAAACTTGTTTATGTAGTTATAAAGTTTTGGGAATTTTGCATATCAGCCCCCAGGATTTTGGAAATTTACGTACAGGTCCCTGTCTATCACGTGTCTTGTGCACGTGAAGTTGGCGCTTTTACAGACGAACCCCTGTGGGTTTTGGATTTATTCTTTAATCCTTTAACTTTTAATTGTGTTATATATTTTGTGGGAAATTTGCACTGTGCCTCCCCCCAAACTTTCTGTTAATTACAAAAATACCCCTGCTAGGGGTCCTTCTCTCTATGTTGTTTGTATTCATTTCATGCATCTATAAATTCCTAAAAAATCCCAAAAAAATAACTTAGGTTCTTGTTGCATTCCTCTATCACGCCATAATTTTATTTTGCAATTTGTTGCATTTTAGTATTTATAAAAATTCGAAAACATGCATTTTCTTCCCTATTTGCATTAGAAAATATCAAAACTTCTTGAAAAAATCCCAAAAAAAATTTTGTTTAATTTTTTTCTTTACATTTAGGCCAAAAATCACTGAAAAATACAAAATAAAACTCATAAAAATAAAAAACTCTAAAAATCTCTATAAAAATATTAAAAATCCAAAAAAAATCAAAAAAATATGTTTTCTATTTCCTAATTTTCTCTATCTTATTCTCTTTATGTTAAATATAAATTTGGAGAATTTTAGCTTCTGTTTGATATTTTATTTCCCCATTTTAGTTTCATATTTTTATTTTGTTCACTGTTTTCAGTATTTTTGACTTTAAAAATACCAAAACAATTAGTAAAAATCTAGTAAAATCACAATAATATTAGAAAATTATAAAAACCTAAAAATATTTTATTTCCTGTATTTTGATTATTTTTACATATTTTTATAAATACATTATCTCTTCTTTTCTTATATTGTATACTTTATTTTATAATTCAAAAAAAGGAAATTTAAAAAATATATAAAATATAAAAAGAAAATACAAAATCATAAAATTAAAAATTTAAAAATAAAAATTTAAAATTTAAAATAAAATTAAATTAAATTAAAATTAAAAACCAATAAAAAATAGCATTGATAGACAAATTTATCACAGTCTCTTCTATGCATTCTTGCTCTGATATACTTGTCTGCTCCCTGTGTTCGACCTTTACATGCTTGCACACTATACACATCCAAGAGTTATAATAAATTTTAACTCCACACCACTTTTCATTGTTTGATCTCTGTTGTGGGTTAATTGTTGTCTGAATTTGGATTTCTTGCAGGTCGCCACAGCGACTGCGTCTCCGCCTTATGTGAGATGTATTTTAGACCCATGAAAAATCCTGTTCAACACCCGTGCTATCCTCTAATAGGACACAGTCTGGGGTAGGGGCTTCCCATGAGTGTAGAGCCTAGTATGGGACATGACTGTGTAGTTTTTGGCCATCTCCTCAAAGATGGCCCAGACCTGATCTTCATCCTTGGCGAAGTAGGAACCACCACATGAGGCATTGATAAGCCCCTACAGCTCCGCTGTCAGCCCACAAAAGAAGCTCTGGACAAGATTGGGCTTGCATATGTCATGGTGTAGACACCAGTCGATGAGCTTACAAAATCGATCCCACGCCTCATTAAACTTCTCATTGGGGATCATGGAGAAGATGTTGATCAGAGCTCGTGCTGCGTTTGTCCGGCCGAGTGGATAGTACTTGTTCATGTACTCTGTCCGGAGCTACTCCCAAGTAGTAACATATCTCCCCAAATGCTTCAGCCAATAGGCTGCTCTGTCAACCAGGGAGAAAGGGAATGCTATCATCTTGATAGTGTCCTTTTCCATGAATCTATCATGGACCGTGCTGCAAATCATCTCGAATTCATGTAAGTGCAGATGCGACTCCTCGGTGGCTAGTCCATGGAACTTGGGAAAGAGATAAATCATCTGGGGGCCGAGATTGAAGTCGCCCAGAATCTCAGGGAGCTGAATCCATCAATGAGTGAGAGTTGCACCAGGGTTGTGTAACTGCCTCATCGGTGGTAGCTGTCTAGCTGGCTCTGGCTGATCCTTCGGGTGTCCATATGCTCCTCCTCCAGGTGCTGGGATATCTCCACCAGATGCTCGATGCGACTCTCTTCTGTCGGCTCGCATATGTGCTAACTCACAATGCACCTTGGCCATAAATACTCCCTGATCTCTGATCTGTCTCTGCATCGTCTCTAGGGAGGCTAGAAGTGTGTTGTCGATGGCGCCCTGATCAGGAACATAAGTGGAACCCTGGGGTTGCCTATTGGTGCGTTCCTCACTGATGGCCATCTCACGGGTCTCTGCAAAGACAAAAGACCCCAACTTAGGTGTTGTCAAGTGAACATAAATCTGTGCTTGCCTTTGCTCGAGCACCTCAGGACTGGTGGAAGAAGGGTGGTCGAGGGGGACAGGGTGGTAGCGAACTCAGGTTCGAAGAGCCGGTCTGGGCTCTCTGAAGCTGCCCTAGATGAGTGGGGAGGAGTGCTCGAGAGCAGTGCTTCCAGAGGCAGCCTAAGGGATCTCCAATCCATCATCGTGGTGTGGGAGTAGTGTAGATGAGATCTGGATGCAAACAAGATCAGAAGTCAAACCCTCAATTCACCTACTCAACATGAGCTGATGACCATAAAGGTTCAGTCATTCATCTTGTCAATTTTTTAGGTGATAAATCAAGCTTGCAGAGCAATTAAGCGAGCTGTTACCCGATGCTCACAGGAGACTAGCCCAATTCCAAAGCTATATCTTTCCAAGTCAGTATGAATTGCAGACCGTTTATTGGTCACCCGATAAATTCAATCTGTTAATGACATCATGGGCCGCTTTACTGGCTACCGGAGAGATCCTCACTGGAGAACGACTAACTCCAAGACCAGTAGTCTAACGAGATTTCATGTATGGCTCTAGCCTAGTGTGCGGGTCACTCTCTCATGCAAGCAAGCTAAATAATGAGGGAATGACTCTCTCAAGATAGATTTTTAAGTGAGGTTTCTTTTAGGGTCAAGTTTGCATTAGCAGTCTCAAATTTTACTGCTTTCACTTTTTTAAATATTTTGCAAAATCAAACAACGTCTAATGAATTTTTCAATTTCGTTTCATTATTTTGAGTCCAAAAACAGGGGGAGGAAGTCAAAAAAGTCAATACGTAGTCAAACACAATGATGCATGCAGAGATAGAAATGTGTACCTTGCTCCAGCACTCTACATGCAATATGATCTGAGTATAAAATTAAATAATGAAAGGAAACTAAATATATGATGCACGAAGAAATCGACCTTAGACGAGCACTTTCTATTGATTGTGAAGAACATATAGCTAACTAATCAGAGAGAGAGGCTTGAGTTCGGTCTCAGATGTTGATCGGTGTCCGCCACAACGAATGTTGCCATCGTTGTATACGACCTCTAGCGGTGCCTGACCTATCAAACGATTAAGTTAACTTTTCAATTTATTTTTAGCTAGGTCCAATTACGTTCTATAGGTACAGGTAAGCAATTAGGTGTTAGTACTTAGCTAATTACGTCACAATCAACAAAATCCTAAGTTTAAGGGCCAAATCCACGAGAATCAAATAGAAAGTAAGGCGATGAAATCAAGAAAACGTGAAAAAAATGGTGAGGTCCCCCAAGTGCACCGACACTTGGTGAAACAGACCCCGGATAATGTTCAGGTCCAACAAGAGTCCAAGTGTCTAAATTATTACAATAATCTCAAAATGTTCACTAAAATAAAATGATTGTCTTCTTCTCTGCCCTGCTTCACCTTCTGTGTGGGTCCTCCAAAAGGAAACTCCAAGTCGTCCTCCAAACAGTCCCTCGCACAAAAAGCAAATAAGAGATGGTCAGAAAATAGTTATAATAAATATAAAGATAAATAAAGATGAAAATGACAATTAAGCCATGCTCCCCGGCAACGATGCCATTTTGATGACACGCTTGACAACTCGAGTTAAGTATTAAATAATGAAGGGTCGTTGTGACCCGAATCGCCAAGCGTAATCAACAAGAAAAATATATCAACCACTTTAAAGAAATCAAGCAATGAAATATAAGCAATTTTCGCTATTCAATTTACCTGGTATAACGACCAGGGTCTAACATAAGGAGCACGATTTAAAAACTTAGCAGTCAAATTTCGAAGATAAAATGTTTAGTGGTTTTTTATTTTTCATTTTTTTTAAATTTTCAAATTAGGAACAATATGCACAAAGGGATAAAAGCACACACACCACACTCTTTTTGGTATTTTTCAAAATATCCAAAAATTTCCAGAAAATTACAGAAAATGTGTTTTTTGGTTTTATATATTGTAAAATATTTTTGGTATTTTTTTCAAATTTTTGTGATTTTTTTTGTGATTTTATAAAAATCAAACAATGCAAACAAAGGTGAACAGTGCACAAGCTGGAGTAATTTGCAACTTGAAAATATTTTAAGTGTCCAAAACTCCTGGAATTTATTTTTACGCTAAAATACACTTAAATATCTACAAACAAAGACTAGAATCAGTTTTTTTGGAATTTTCTACAATTTTATACAAATTTTTTAAGATTTTTATTTTTCACATTTTTTGGGGTTTTATAAACGATTAATGGACGAAAACTGCGTAGAAATTAAAGGGGAATAAAATACACCTATAGTATTTTTTTGAATTTTTAAACAAATTTTCAATTTTTTATGATTTTTCTAAGTTCAGGCAGACAAAAAGACATTCTTTTTATTTTTTAAAATTATCAAATGACAATGAAATGCAATAAAAAATTTATACAATGAAGAGCACCAAAGCAGGAGTCTACACAAATTTTTATATTTTTTTTAGAGCACAAAAAGCATTTATTTCATCAAAAGAAACATGCAATTGAAGATTTGGATACACAGGGACTAAAGAGCAATTATTTAAAGTTTCTGCACTAAAATATAATAATAAATAAGATGCAGGGTGAAAATTATAATTTACCCTAGGTAGGGGCTGATTTATAAATTCTGAAACTTCCGAGGACATCTTTGTAATTTTTCCAAATGTTAATTAAAACACCCTAGGGTTTACTGTTCATGCCTTTATTTCTTTCTTTTGCTTCCCAAACAGTAGAAGAGGTCGTCGCCTATGGGGGAGTTGATGGCGCGGAGATCACGGAGGGTGGTGCCGGGTGCGACGGCATTGGAGGTCAATGGAGGAGTGATGTCACGGTGGAGAAAGCACGACCGCCGCGTGGGATTCATGGTGCTTGCTCGGTGCTGTGGAGGCATGTGGGATTCACGGTAGGATAGAGGCGTGGGGAGGCACATGCGGGGCACGCCGTTGGGGGCGAACTAGAGGTGTCGCGGATGGCGATTGAGGGCCTCGTGGCCGACTTCAGAGCTCCCAGGCGGATACGGAGATGGAGGGCGTTCTAGGCTGGCACACGCGACGGTGCGCCGCAGGTTTGTCAATGGAAGAGGAAGGCAGGAGGTGGCCGTGGACCGTGCAGCTGGGGCGCCGCTCCAGACATAGGCCACAGAGGATGGTCCAAGTGGTCGAGAGCGCCAGAGGGGTATTGGTGATGCTGCTGCAGATACTTTTTTTTATTTTTCTATTTTATGTAAACAGATTTGATAAAAAAAATGTAAGTTTTTTATTTTTAACAGGAACTGTAAACAGAAGCAATAAAAAATTTATATATTTTTATTTTTTTATTTTCCTGCAAAACAAATATTAGAGATAACAACAACTATATTTTTTTATTTATAAACAGATTAGGACGTGAACGGGGATCTGACAGAAAGAGAGGAAACAAATCCAGATCTCCGACCATTGTGAGTGGTCAGAGGTGATAGGTTGTGCAAGGTAGAATAAGAAAGGTGAGAATCGGAAAATGAGATGGTAATCGGATTCGGACGTTAAAAATGTGAGATGGATGTCTTTTTGGGGATTTTAAGGTCTACAGACTAATCATGACATCTATGTAAAAATTTAATCTAAAATTTATCTAGGAAAAAAACGGAAAAGAAATTGGATCTCACCTCAGGATCAGATACACCATGATGGCTTCGACGAGGGCTGACTCGCTGTCACCAGACGGCTCGAAGGCTGGGCACCCTTCTTCGATAAGATTGCTCTCGGAGATCGAGCTCCTCTCCATGAAAGATTGATCAAATTGTAATGAAGGAAGAGGAAGCCAATAAAAAGAGAAGAAAAAATAAAAAAGGAAGGTATATACAAATGAGGAACGTATTTAGTGGTGAATTGAATAATTAAATAATTAAATAATTAAATTACGAATTTTAGAATTAAATAAAAGTAATTAATAAATAAATTTATAAAAATTAATTAGCCACCTTAATGGTAGCTATTAATGGTATAGAATAATATCTTTATATACAAGGTATGTTTTCAAATCAAATAATGAATAAATTAAACAATTAAACAATTAAATAAAAAATTCATAATTAAATTAAATTAATTAATTAATATTAGATATTTACTTTTTTTGGTGATTTATATGTAAGGAAATTAGTTGTATACAAATATTATGTGCATATAATACAATATACACATGTACAAATAAGGAAATGATTTTATATAATTTTCTTTAATTATTATTTTTTATTTTTAATAATGAAGATAATATTTACAATTATGTACATTATGTAAAAAATAAATATGAATGAATATATATAATAAGTATGTTGTAAAACTGCACAAACCACCACAGAAAATCGACTTTTCAACCGAAACTCCAAAAATCAAGAAATCATAGCCATTTGAAAGATGATTTAATTTAGAGTACAATGGAAGTGAGTTTGTTTCAATTTGAGCTCGTATGGAGCTGGAATTGGTCTTTCAATTATCACTTTATGGCTTTTTCTAAGTGGGATTATTTGTAATCTGTAACTATTTTATTTTACAATTTTTTTATTATTTACAAAATTTTTTTATTTACAACTTTTATTGAGAAAAATATTTAATTTGAAGTCAATTTTATGTACAAATAAAATAGTGTAAGTTTTGTACAAATATACATGGAACAGTATTTACAAAATATTTTTGAATTTTTGAATTAAAGACCCTATTTTCTCTACTTTATTCCTGGTTGATCAGTCAAGTCTTGACCATCTCTCGGGGCTCGAGTCAGTCTACATTTATTCCATAAATACATCCTTCATTTTTCTTTTCTTTTTTCTATTCTTCTTTATTCTTTTATTTGAGTACAAAAAGTATTAAAAATGCATATTTAACAAAGGCATGCAAAATCGTAATTTCATGATATTAATAGGTATTTACAGGTGTTTGACTAAGGAAATGAAGGTAAAATAAAAGAATAAAGGTGATGAATCGTGGATTCATCAACTGCCAAGCCTAAAATATCAAATTCTCTACCATATGAGTGATAAAATCACTTAACAAAATCGCTATCCAGATACAACTATCAAATTCTACATACACTACAACAAAATATACCAAATTCAATATTTATAATTACCAAACGTCGATTATGGTAAATGCATATTCGACATTTATTATATGTCCTAAAAAAGTTACTCGACGTGTTTTATTTAATGCAATAAAATCGACATTAGTATACGTCGATTATATCGATATAAGGTAAAAACTTGTACCTATTCTCTCTTTCCCTCCTCTCTTCTGCATGCTACAACCCTTCTTCCTCTTCTCCAAGCAACCTCGCAAGCTCCGCATTTCCGCAATTAGCCACCAAACGAGGGCCGCACTTCCACAAATGCTGCGATCGGATGTCGTCAAGCCTCTGACGGTCGGACCTCCTTCGCTTAGAGGTATATAAATAAACCAATTTCTTCTCACAGGCGCAAATCCCCATTTATCATCCCCAACCCTAATCTCATTTTCCTGCTCCTCCTCCCACCGCCGCATTCCTAATCTCATCTTCCTCCGCAGCAGCAGTAGATTTTTTGACGTCTGCACTAAAATCTCAATCGTAATCTCGTTTCCTCCTCCTCTGCAACAGAAGTAGATTTTCTGACAGTAGTACCAAAATCACGACAAATCAATTGTTATATTTAATGAGTTTTCCAACAATTGTGTCAAATATCAACACCAATCGCATTCACATGTGACGATTCGTACAAATCTCATTCATGATACATTTTTTGTTATATTTAGCTCAAATTAACTTTATGTTGGGGGAGCGTGCTCTATTAATCTGTTATTCCTGTGCAATTTTCATCTATACTTGTCAAATGATGTGTGACCTTGATTCATGGACCATCGTATTATGTTATCTTTTTAATTTTGCATGTGATCATCATCCGATATTTGAACGTTGAGGAGGGGAGTTGCAACCTATTAACTTTGTTTCTTTTGCTTTTCTTTTATATTGTGTGCTTATGGGAGATCAATGACTGCCCGGTGCTAAAGTTGTTGTTTCAATGTCCATTTCTATATATGTTTTGATCTCAGTTTATATGGTTGTATTGTGTTCCAAAAATAAGAGCGAAGACTATGCTTTGGTTGTTTTGGTCTAACGATCCTAATGGTTTGCATTATAAATCTAAAGGTTAGATAACATTAGAAGTTAATACTAAAGTTGTGGATGAAATTAATTTGGTGGGTTGTTAGCATGGGGTTGGATGCACCATTCACATGATAGGTATGAAGTGATGGTGCTTAAAATATAAATCCATTCTAATTAACAGAAAGGATGCAAGGTCTGGTCGCCTCCCATGTGTTCATTTCACACATCTGCATAATACACATATGATTTTCACGGTTTCTTCTTTGAAATGCTCTCTTTACCTTCGGAACCTTTAGGGAGAGGAATTGGTCCTGCCTTCGTAACATGGAAGATCTACTGTTTCAAAGGAAATTAGGGAAGAAAGATGAAATGAAAATCTAGGAGGTAGCTTGTACTTTAAATATTTTTTCCATTTCCAATGTGACAAGTTGTAGGTGTAAAAGTTCCCTTTGTGATATTTTTTTTACATAAAACTTTAATTAATGTGATATTCTTCAACATTGCTTTTTTTGAGTTGCAGGGAGTGATGATTGTAATGAACTGTAGTTGCCTTTAATTAATGCTTGTTAGATTTTGTTTTTATTGAATGTGGGTATAATGTTAGAGAGATTTTGATCTGTCTTGTAGATACCTTTTTATGTGTACAACAGGTTGAACGGATTTTTCGATTTTATCTCTACTGCGACTTTTACTCATGCAAGCCTCATTAGACTCCTCATGCTTCGAGCACTCCAACGTAGGGTGTGTATTTATTTGGAGAGCATTTGGGAAGATAAGATTCAAATGATTTTGCGGAAGTTGGACTCCGATCTTTGTAATACGAAAATAATGTCATGTCGAAATCTTGGCGATTTTCCTGGAAAAGTGGCTATACTCTTTTTGGTTATCCAATTATGCTTAAAGCAGGATTTCTCTGCTTCAAATTCTGAGATATATTCAAAGGATCTTGGAGCTTATTTTTATTATTTTGAGAGTAGAAAATATCCTTGGAATGGATTGTTATCTGTAAAGCTATATTCAGAAAGGGCTCTTCTACAGATGATTAAAGCCTCATCAAGATCAGATGTTGCAGCTGAAACAATATTGGCTTTCGCAGCTGGCTTCTATGATGTTCAAAGGGAGTGTTCATGCCTATGTTGTTGTACTTCTGAAGCATGCTGATAAACTATTTTCTTTTGCTAACACATATATAAGCTCTTTGAGTGAAAGCATCTTTGGGCTTCAAAAGTTGTACAACTCTAATTGTTATGACGAACTATTGGGGGTTGCGGCTTAGCTTCAACAGGGGATCCATGTGGAAAAGAATGTACTGATTGGGCTTGATCATTGATTGTGATTTTTATTGATACTTTTGATTGATTCTTGTGAAATATTCAACAAACATCTAGATGGATGAATGTTTATTGTTGCGTGGGTTTGAAGGTCTGAGGTTTCGTTTGCTTTTTAGCTATATTTATGAGGTGGCCATTTGAAATTTGTTATGCAGAAACTATTTTAACAGAGCTGATAACTCTATTTTATTTATTTTTCAGCAAAAACAATAATTTAGACAGATATTTTCAAGAATTACATGTAAGTATATATCTCCACCAAAACTTCAGTAAAATTACGATGATCATATGCAAGTATACCCAGTATACTCTTTGTATGTTGTTGCAGGAAATTTGGAGTTTGGTGTTGTAGTAATTTCTGAAGGTGCACTTGTAATTACTTCTTATTTTTCTGGCTAATTATTCTCTCAATGTTATGCGCATTTTGCAATTGATTACTAAGATAATGGCATGAACATTGTTACATGCTACTAATTAATATGTGATCAAAAGATTAAATGCAGGTAAGATCGCTGCCGTAGCATGTTTTCCAAGAAAGAATGGTGGTGAGGACTATGTAATTAACAAGGTATTGTACGAGTCATGGAGGTAATTAAGTTAAGTTTCTTGGCATCATGTTCATTCATCTTCATCAGCTTTCAAGTCATTCATGAAGCTAATTTAGTAGTTTTTAGTTGTTTGCAAAAATCTAGTAACTAAAATATATATTTTTATATAATTTGTAAAACAAAGTTAACAAGCACCAGTGGTTTAGTGGTAGAATGGTACCTTGACACGGTACAGACTTGGGTTCGATTCTCGGCCGGTGCATCCGCATTTGTTTATCAGTCTATGGTTTAATTTTGAAATGCAAAAATGATTAACAAGAAGAATTGGTAGTACACAGACTCCATTCCAGACTGATGCGTCCGTATTATTCTACTTAAAAAGGTATTCCATCTCGTGGGATAATGATTAGAGGTACTTTTTCTTGATCAACTTATGGTGAATTCCTATTTCTCGCTGCATCAACTTCTCAAGTACAGTAGAAGCCTATCTCTATAGTAACCAACGGTTCTTAATTTTGTTAATGGATGTTCTATAAATGTTGCATATACTTGATTGTAGTGACATGCGTTCATTATGTTTTTAGTCACATCCTCCGATACTATCATGAAATTATAATCATATATACCTTGAAATCTCCCAAACCTTAGAAAGGTATCTGCCTTCTGTAGGTTGACTAGCAATGTTATAAATTTCAAGTTCTCGTTTGGATCTTATAAATTTCGAGAAGAATGGTGAGATTGCTGATATGATGTTATGTCTTTCTAAAATTTTCATTTTTGCTTTTGGATTTGTTCCATGGGCGGACATGCTTGCACAATGCAGCTTATTATGGTCGTCATGATTGCATGAGAACCATCATGGTGGCTGCCCAATCGACACTGGTTACGGACTCACGTAGGTGCTGGTAGAATTTACAAGTTAATCAATGTTCCTGTTGGTTCTATGCATATCTACTAGGTTAGTTTGTTGTTCTTATTTACAGGAGATTTGCATGGTTTAAAAGTATGATGTCCCCTCCCCCCATTAATGTGAGAGCATACCTGTGTAAATGATTCCAAACGGTGTAGGGCATTAATGATGCCACGTTGGAGGAGACAGTTTTTGGAATGCGCGGATGTGCATAGTTGGATTTTGGCATTTTGTCTATCTGAGATAGAAAATTTAGTGGCTAATGATACATTTGCATATTTAATGAGATGGGTCCAAAATTCGGATATGTACTTCGAGATTGGCCCTTTGGGCGGTAATCGACGTTTGCATATTTAATGGGAATCGACGTGAACCCCTTTGTACGTCGACTTCCCTTGCCCATTTCGACTGATAAATGTCGAATATATAGTAGTCCAATATTGACGTTTATACGTCGAGAATGAGAGTAACATCGACGTTTGTTTGGAAAATTTTACTAATACGACGTAACAATTTGTATGTCTACAGAACCCAAATTAGATGACTCTGAATCGACACATAATTTCGACGTGTGTGTGTGTATATATATAATGGGGCTGCCCTCTGGGGGCAGCCAACATGGCTGCCCCGCCCCCTATTTCCGACGTTTTTTTTATTTTTTTTTGAAAAATAAAACCATGTAAATTCATCCCTATATCCCTCCTACATGCCATTCGAATTTCGTCAGAAACAGAGACTCCTACGGCCTCCATCGAGATGATGTCGATTTAAAAAATCATGTTACCGTTAAAAAATGACTGTCTGGATGGAGGCCGTAGGAGTCTCTGTTTCCGACGAAATTCGAATGGCATATAGGAGGGATATAGGGATGAATATACATGGTGATATTTTTTGAAAAAAAATAAAAAAAAGCGTCGAAAATGGCGCGGGGGCAGCCATGTTGACTACCCCCAGGGGGCAGCCCCATTAACCTATATATATATATATATATATATATATATATATATATATATATATATATATATATATATATATCGATTTTTCTCAAATTTGATGTTTATGGAAGTTTATTTTGACGTTTGCAAACGTCGAAATATGATCATTTTGTTGTAGTGATAATAGTTGAGACGATCAACAATACCTGACAAAAAATTGCATCTGCTTCCACAAAGTTGCTGACATTTTCTGGATGGCTAGACAGAACTGGAAAGATTAAAAAGATAAATAAAAATGAAGGGTTTTTATCAGTTGTGCCCCTCCGAGATATCGCAATATCAGTTATGCCCCTATCTTTTTGGTAATATCAGTTGTGCCCCCGACTTCTTGCCAATATTTCACTTGTGCCCCTCAGAGGGGCATAACTGATAAAAATCTTTTATCAGTTCTGCCCCTCTGAGGGGCACAAGTGAAATATTGGCAAGAAGTCGGGGGCACAACTGATATTACCAAAAAGATAGGGGCATAACTGATATTGCGATATCTCGGAGGGGCACAAATGATAAAATCCCAAAAATGAATGCTTGTTTCAAGATTATACATATCTAGGGGGGAAATGACAAAAGATATTCAAATGCACAATCACATGAAAGAGCATCACATTACCAACCTCCATAAACGCTTCGAATCAACTCATGTTGCTTTTCAGGTGGCTAATTTAATAACAACAACAACAAGAGCTTATGTCGGCAACATTACAGGATTAGATATAGATTTTCTTAAAAAATGGGGCAAGAAATCACCTTGTAATCATAGAACTTGACGAATTCGGATTTTCCTTGAGCGATAGGACCACATGTTGTCATGTTGTGGGTGAGTAGGTGGTGGTGCGGGGAGCGATTGAGCGTCGACGCTGGCGGCGGTGGCATCATCGGGACAAGGGCGGAGCATGGATATCCTAACGGGATCGAAGTCAAGGGTGATGTTGGCAGTGGCGTGTAGAATGGAGGGAGAGATGGAGGAGCACGAACTCACGAAAGGGTTAGGGTTTCCGTTTCGTGCGGGACGGGAGACGAGTATCCATGAAATGGTGAATGGGGATTGGATAGTAGGGGGACTCGGTTTGAGTTCACATTGCATTTAATTTATTATAATTACAATAATATTAACATGGATGAATGGTTGTGGCAGTGTACATTAAAATTAAAAACATGCATATTTAAAACGAATATCTGTGTCCATATTCGTTTACATTTATATATCCGTATTCGTATATGTATTCGTCAAAGTATGAATTTTAACATTGTATTCGCATGCGTGTTCGTCGGATGCCAAAAAAACAACATCCATATTCGCATCCATATTCGTCAGAATTTAAAAAAAAATCCCATATCCTCATAAAAACGGATACGGATACGAACAAATACAGATATATATATGTATCCTCTTGCATCCCTAGGTACTGGAGGGGAAGGAGTAGGGAGAAAGTGTGGAAGGAAGAAGAATAAAAAGAGAAGAAAGACGTTTCTACCCTCATTTTTAAATCTAATTCCCTTTGTATCTCCAAAGTTAATGTCTGTTTGAGATGGGATGGACGACAACTAACTCGAGAGATACAAGTGATATTGTGGAAAAAGTAAGGATGAAAATGAATGTGAATATATTCGTATCCGATCCGCTATCGTATTCATTTTACATATATTTTGACATTCGTATTCGTTTTAAAATGGATGCGGATATGGATATCCCTTTCACATTCGCTAATATTCGCATTCGTATTCGTATATTCATTTTCGTACATAAGTATAGTAATATATTTATTTATAACTATGTCTAACAATATTTTATGATTGCATTCACCATTATTGATATAATTGTTATAAAATTACTGTATCTAGTATATATATTTTATGTGTAAACCATCCTAAACATGTATATTTTAGTTAATCTATTAAAAATTTCTGTTATTATTCGTATCCGATTCGTATGCGTTTAACATTCGTATTCGTTTTTAAGGATATGGTAACCCGTTTTTTTACATTCGTCAATATTTGTATCCGCATTCGTAATCGTATTTTAAAATGAATAAGGATATGATTATACCTATATTCGTATCCGTATCCGACCGTTTTCATCCCTAGGAAAAAGTCAAGAATTGAACTAGTATTCCAAAAAAGAAGAGATATAACTCATATTACAATATCGCAAAGATACACACTTGATAGAAAAACCTTATATTTTACGGCATTCATCTATTCAAGAGGAAACTACAGAGGAAGGTGAGAAATCGCTGGAGAAGTATTCTTGTGATAATTGCAGACATTCATGATAAGGTACTTTTTTGTACTGCTCGAATCCGGTTAGCATATGAAGTGATTAACAAGATTGCGTCGATGCTTAATTAGCGATTATTAGCACGAATGTCACTGTTAAATTAGTGAGGGTCGACTTGGAAATCCACGTCGCAAGTCCAACTTCACTTCAGGGGATCCGTCCCGACTTGATTAAACAGATGCCAAACTAAGCTTGATTTAGGATTAAGATAATTGATGGGCCAAATGAACTCCTTATGCGTAATAAATACTTTACTTTTCAGACTCAACAATATGAATTCAAGATGTTGACTCCTAAATCACCATTTTCTTTATGCTTTTCTCTTGATCTCTCATCTTCTACAACAGTTCCCCTCTCCTTCTTTCAAGTCTTTATGTTATGTAAGCTACAAGAAACCGAACACGACGGCCACCGCCACCGCCAGCGCCCCCACTGCCACCGCCCGCGATGTGGCGGTCCGTGGCGCCCCCCCAGCTCCGGGAACGAATTCGATGCGGTACTTCATGGTAAGATCGGGCGACATGATCCCCCAGTTGTTCTCGTAGGAATTGGGGTCCCGGGTCGTGTCCTCCGCGTCGAAGAGCCTATCGAGGTATGTCACCGGTGTCACGGCAGGCCTCAGCGGTGTCCCCGAAAGCTTGTTGAGCCACCCAACGAGCATATTGACGTAGTTGGCGGCATAGAGCAGCGACGTCTCGTCATCGTTGTCGTTAATGGGCCATCCGGTCCCTATCACTAGCACGGGCAGTGTGGGATGCTGCTCCCTGGTGAGCGCTCCAATGATCCCATCGACCATGACCTCGTAGAGGTTCCCGTACCGGAGCTTGGTGGTTGGGTCCTGGAGGTAGTCGGATTCATGGGCGTCAAACATGACGAACTGCATGGACACGCCGGGGATGCGGCGGTCCCGGTAGACGTGGAAGGGGAAGGCGTCGATCTGGAAGGCACCATTGGTGCGGGTGTCGAAGGCGAGGAGATCGCGGAGGTACGGGAGGTAGGAGGCATTGAAGGAGGCGAGGGAAGGGGGGAAGGAGCGGGCGAGGATGTCGAAGGAGTGGGCGGTGGAGATGGAGATCCCGCGGATGGAGAGGTTACCGCATGCCTCGTGAACGTGGGTGACGGCGGGGAGGAGGAGGGGGGAGAGGTCAGGGTGGCGTGTGAGGACAGCGTAACCGACAGAGATGGAGGTGACACGCACAGCGGGGAGGTGAGGGGAGAGGTTGCGCTGGAGCCAGAGGAGGGCGGAGGAGGCATTGGAGGCGAGGGAGCGGAGGAGGGTGAGGTCCTCGAGGGAGAGGTTGAGGTCGATGCCGGTGTCGGCAAAGGCGGAGATGGAGGAGGAGTCGGGGTCGATGAGGCGGACACGGGTAATGTTGTAGCGGAGGAGGGCGCGGACGACGTAGCGGGGCGGAGGGGTATACGGGCTGTTGGGCTTGTAGGTGTAGGTAACCCCCGCGATGTAGGGGGAAGACGGCAGGACGGGGGCGGAGGAGGAAGGGTGGAGGAAGAGGAGGAGGAGGGAGGCGAGGAGGATGGAAGGGCCCATTGCGGGATGGGGAAGGTGGGGATGCCTTTCCGGGGGAGAGAGGCCGCTGGTGGTGGAGGATATATTGGAATTAAGGTGGTGAGCTAAATTTGGAGAAGTAGAATTGCTGAGGTGGGAAGGGGGAGGACCGTTGGACGTGTGGTCGCCCATTTTGAAATATAACGGTCCTAACTACCATTTCTTTTTGCACCACGTTTACCACGAGGGATCGGTCGTCTGCTGTAGCATTCCCCTACTGTAACTTAGAGGATGTGCCTGATGGAGAATGGACGACCCAGATAGGAGACTAGGGACAGTTGTCCTTTATTTGTTTTTGATATATCTAAATTTGATAGTTGCCTTTTTCTACAACCATCAACATATTCATTCAGAAATTAGAAAAAGAAATATTTTTATTATCATTGCATTATGCAGTTCTATTTATCCGCATGTGATTTTATAATTTTTTAGCTATCTTCTACATTTAAAAATCAAATAAAAATTTTCAAATGTCCGAAAAACCAAAAATATATATCGGCTTTGCATGTTTCTTTCTGTGCATATAAATCTCTTTATTAAAAATCAAACTAAAAAGTACAAAACCAAAAAAAAAACATTTGCATTGCACCTTTCCTTTTTTGCATAAATTCATCTTTGCATTTTTCGAAACTGAATTATTATCACCAATAATTAAATACAAGAAATAATTGAAATCATGTAACTAGAGAATCATCGTTCCTTGTGCTAGACCTTGATATACTTACCAAGTAAAAATTTGATCACATTTAAATTTCATAAATATGTGGTTTTGATAACCACTATCTATTTCGATGTACTACACAGTTCGACATTTTTAAGAGGGGTAGAAAGCATATTTTTCAGTATCATGTTCCCCAGATAGGGTTGATCACTAGTGGAATTTATTATGACCCGATATGTCATTATTGAGCTCTTATCTCCTAGTTCAGAAAGTATGAACATGTATGATTCATATGAGATGTCATACATCTCATATTCCCTTTTACACACACCAGCTCCTCGGTGTGTAGACATTTTCACGTTATCAACCTAATGATCTTCCAATTGTACATACTAAGATGTATAGATATATATATCTGTCTCCAGTCAAATAATGAGTGCTTGTTTCATTACTATATACGATACGAGTCTTAGTATTTGGATCTCATCAAGCTAACTCTTTAACTTGACTCATTTGGCACATCTAAATCTCTATTCTTATGAGAGGACATACATCAAGAGTGGAACTCAGATATCAACCTTTAAATTAGATTGTCATATCTTCTTAGATTGGAGATCTTTCTTAAGTATCACTTTGTGATGCCAGTTGTGCCCTCAATGTACCTATTTAGATGTACAACTTTGCATAAACCTCTAAGATCTAATTATTTAGATCAATGGTTATATGATATCAAGATGGTCACGGTACATACCCTTATTAGTTTGAGTTTTATCTTAACGATAATGCAAAAATAATGGTGACTTATTTCAAATATGGAATGATAATAATTCGCAATAACTTATGTTGCATAATGGCTTGCCATGGGCTAACATGTCCAACAATGTTCATCTAGATATCCATGCAAACATACTATCCAGATATTCAATTGTTTTAGACGCAATTCCTCGATTGCTAAGATGCTCAAGAGTACTCTGACAGTCAAAAACTCACACCTAGTGCAAAGATGTTGGTGATGCCAACTACTTGCTTATATTGAAAATCATATTCCACTAATCGAATCTTATTCTGTACAATACCATCAATATCTTCCTTCCTCATGTATATTGAATTATTGTCTTAAATCATTCTTACATTTCGGTAGTGTTAAGAGATTATTCAAAGGAGCCTAACGCCCGGTCTTTGAGGAGCATGTGTTGTCCGACAAGTCAGATCCAACAATCGATGTATCGATCCTCTCTTGACACTCAGCTCATGAATAATCAAATCAAGCAAACAATCAACCCACAATATAGATAAACCAACAAAGGAAAGCGGGTGAAATTTACTATACCCTACGTAAAGATTTGTATAGACAACAAGTGTAGGGGACGAACCACTGAGAGCAAATCACTGATACGTATAATTATTGTCAATTATTAAACATAAATAATTATTATTTTTGTACTTATTCTATTTTTATTTTTGTGGACTATTAGTAATATTTATTTTTTGTGGATTATAAAATTTTATATTTTCATTTTATATTTACTTTTTGATTTTGTGAATTTTTAGTTTCCTTTTGTTTTTTAGATATAATATATACATATATATATATATATTAATGTGTATATTATAAATACTCCATAGGATTTATACAATAAATAAATATAAGAAATATAAGAAATGTATACAAAAATCATTATTTTTATTTTTAAAGGGGTTTAAGATATATATTAAGTATTTATAAGTAACAAAATAGTAGTAATAAACATATACGTATTACATAGTGTGTGTGTATATATATATCCTATAGAGGGTTTTATATTTTTAAATATAAGTATACATAAATAAAATGTATAAAATAACATGTTTTTGTATTTTTCAACCTTTTCTTTATATTCGTGATTTTTCTTATATTTTTTTTCTAATTTTAGGTATTTTAAATTTATTTAAATTTAAAAACCCATGGAATAAGATAAATATGCCAAATTGTTTTGGGTTTTAAAATATATAATAAATCCAAAATTTCCAAAACTATTTTTAATATATAATGTATAATAAAAATAAAATTAAGAAATATAAATAAATATTTTGGATTTTACAGGATTTTTCTGATTTTTATAAGCTTTTTAGGGTTTTCAATTTTTAGTATTTTCTTTTATATTTTTTCTGATTTTGTTATAGAGTTATAATATATAGTAATATACGTTAGGTAATTTTTTAGAATTTTTAAGATAAGTTTTATAATTTGTATATTTTTATAACTATATATTATCTTCCACTATATTGATTCTTTATATTTTTATCTTTCTTATATTTGTATATATGTATAGATATTATTGAAGACACATGTAAATAATAAACATAAAATAAAATTCTTAAAAAATTAAAATAAATAAAGTATTATAATATATAGGTAAAATATACTTATATAATACACATATTTTTTATTTAAGTAAACAAATAAAATCAAGAAAATATAATAAAAATATGTCAACAACAACAAATCCTTTTCCCACGATTATGTAGGGTCGGCTACATGGATTCTTCGCCTCCATTCAGATCTATCTTGGGTCAATCCTGGGCTTATATCCACAAAACGAAGATCCCCTCGTATGGTCTCTTTCCAACACTTCTTGGGCCATCCTGCCCTCTCTTAGCCGACTCAACATCCCAACACTCGCATCTCCTAACTGGTGCATCAGCTGATCTTCTTTGCAAATGACCAAACCATCTTAAGCGGTTTTCTCGCATCTTATCCTTGATCGGAGCAACACCAACTTTCTTTCTGATTGCATCATTCCAAATCCAATCTTTACGTGTGTGTGTCCACACATCCACCTTAGCATCTTCATTTCTGCTACAACCATTCTCTGCGCATGTCTATGGTTCATAGGCCATCATTCAGATCCATAGAGCATAGCAGGTCTCACGGCTGCTTTGTAAAACTTTCCTTTAATTTTTGAAGGAATTTTCTTATCACAGAGAACAGCAGAGGCTCCTCTCCACTTTAGCCAGACTGCATTTATTCTATTAGTAACATCTCCATCAATTTCCCCATCATGTTGCAAAATAGATCTCAGATATCTAAAAGAATCTCTCTTCTGAATGTTATAATCACCAATCTTCACCTCAACTCCTTCACCATTGCTTCCATCAAAGGTGCACTCCATATATTCTATTTAGCCCTACTTATACGAAATCCTTACTCTCCAACTCATGTCTTCAGACCTCAAGCTTCTCATTTACTCCATCTCTAGTCTCATCAATCAACACAATATCATCAGCAAATAACATACACCAAGGTAACTCATCCTGAACGTGACTTGTCAACTCGTCTATAATCAAAGTAAAAAGAAATGGACTCAAAGCTGAACCTTGATGTAAACCAATGTTGATGTCAAAATAGCCAGTCTTCCCAGATGGGATCCTTACACAAGATAAAGCCCTATCATACATGTCCTTTATGAGGTTAATGTATATGACATGCACTTGTCTATTCTCAAAAACTCTCCATAATATCTCTCGTGGGACAGAATCATAAGCCTTCTCCAAATCAATAAAAATATGTAAAACTGTAAAAAATGTTATAAATATATAAATTATGTAAATATCAGAAAAATCTAAAAAACAAAACAAAAATAAAAGATACCAAATACATGTATAAATGCCTAGGTATATACATGTAAATATTACCATGTAATAAACTAACTTGTACAAATATATAAAATCAGAATAAAATACTACATAAAATTATGAATATTTTTTATATTCTAACTAAAAATTAATAAAATCATTTATTAATTTTACTCAAATTAATAAGGAATTTCCTCCATTCTTTTTTCTGGTAGGTCCACGTGGACCAACCAAGAGCCTTCTTTCGTTGACCCTAGATCAATTTTACGCTCCTCAGCCGCCCGTCTTGTCAGAACCCGTGAACCCTTGGCTTCTCCCAATTTCTACTCCATCTCCATGTCACCTTCTCTATCAAGACCCCCCATTTTGCATCTTTTTCATTCCTCTCCATGACCCTATGTCTAGCTTTCACAACCCCATCTCCCTCGCATGCCAACTCCCCTCGAAATACCCCCTTCATCTGTATATAAAACACCACCTTCGCCCCTTTTGCTTTTTTTGATCCCTCTTCCTACTTCGTAACCCCAAAGGAACATCAGGTGTGAGTCTCGAGTGACAGATGGGTCTCTTCGACCTGTCGGTGTGGAGAACAAGGGGCTGAGTCGATCACTACCACTAAGCTCTATAGCTCCGACGTGGTTCTCTGCTCCTTGGCCTTTGTCGGGTTTGAGTAGTTTCTTTCCGCATTTTATATTACATTTTCATTCCTCGTTTTAGTTTAGGTTTTAGCTTATGCAATCAATTTGTATATTAGCTTAATTTTAATTTTTTTTCAATTGCTAGAACATTGTGCTCCAGCTCTAATTCACATTGATCTCTGACTTGTTTCGACCCACTTCCGCCTCCATCTCGATCCTCCTCATTTTCGGCAGGTGGTGCTCAAATGATTCCAGTTTCCCTCGAATGGGACCTAGATCTCATAATAGTTCCATGCAACCTGGAGCTGCAAAGTAGCGTCGAATCCTTGCTCCAGGGGCTGCTCAAGACCTGCACATGCGCATAAGACATTAGATTGAATGGAGCATCCCTCGGAATACTTTTTAACCAAAATCAAGTAGGAGGTAATAGTTATACATCTTTTCATTCATGTAGTCCACAGGCAAGGAAAGTTTCTCTTATATGGAGAGCTTCACAAAAACCTTAGCCCATGTACATCATTAGATTTAGAAAATTCTAGTTCCAATGCAAACCAGAAACCTTCATTCTCATTTCTCATCTAGTCTGCCATCGGCTTAGTAGCCATGATGCTATCCATCATCATCCGCCATACACAAAAGCCATATATTATGGCCTAATCAAGTTGTGGAGATGAGAGATTGAATTGCATTATTGATGATGCTCCAAGATTCTCTTATATAGGAGAGAAACATGTTAGGCAAATTACATGAGGAAGACAAAGAAAATAGAAATTACATAAACAATATAAAAGATAACTACTATCTCAACATCCCCCTCAAGCTGGAGAGTAGATATCAATCATGCTCAGCTTGGAGCAACATATCTGGTAAGGCCCTCTGGTACATATGCTGTCTGGTCTCCAGAGCTGACGTGAGTAGTGGCGATGATATCCTTCTGTATCATGCCACGAGTGTAGTGACAATCCACCTCTATGTGCTTAGTCCTCTTATGGAAGACATCGTTGTTTGCAATGAAAAGAGTAGCCTGGTTGTTGCATTAGAGGTATATGGGAAGATGCACCTCGATAGTCAGGTTAGTAAGAACAGATCTGACCCACATCATCTTTGTGCTAGCCTATGCTATAGCCCTGTATCCCGACTCAGCGCTAGATCTAGCAACCACAGTCTGCTTCTTGCTCTTCCAAGACACCGGAGAATTCTCTATGAACAATGCGAAGCTTGAAGTAGACTTCCTGTACTTGGGACACCCTGCATAATCTACATCTGCACATGCTGTAACTGAAAGGGATGTACCCCTGTTGAATAGAAGTCCAGTACCAGGTGATGCATTCAGATACCTCAGAATCATATGGATCGTGTCCACATGTGCCTGTTTGGACTGCTCCATAAACTGACTCACTTTGCTCACGACAAAGGATATATCTAACCTGGTAATGATCACATATAAGAGCTTACCAACAAGCTCCTTGTACCTCCTCTTATCGACCTCATCATAGAGCTTCATGCTTGGGTCCATAGGAGTAGTGGCAGGTCTCCAATCTGCCATGCATGTCTCAGAAAGAAGATCTGTAACGTACTTCCTCTGGGTCCATAGGAGTAATGACAAGTCTCCAATATGCCATGCATGTCTCAGAAAGAAGATCTGTAACGTACTTCCTCTGGGTCATCGCAAGACCTCGATGGTTCCTGGCAAACTCCAGTCTAAGGAAGTAGCGTAAACTACCAAGGTCCCTAATCACAAACTGATGACCTAGGATTTCCTTGGCAACCACTACTCCTATGGACCCAAGCATGAAGATCTATGTGTCATCATCATAGAGCTTCATACTTGGGTCCGTAGGAGTAGTGACATGTCTCCAATCTGCCATGCATGTCTCAGAAAGAAGATCTGTAACGTACTTCCTCTGGATCATCGCAAGACCTCGATGGTTCCTGGCAAACTCCAATCCAAAGAAGCAGCGTAAACTACCAAGGTCCTTAGTCACAAATCGATGACCTAGGAAATCCTTGGCAACTTGAATGCCCTGTACATCATCCCTTGTAACAATGATATCATCAGCATAGACAAGAATGACAACTGTACCTCTCCGAGTCCTGTGCACAAACAGAGAGTGATTGGCAGTCGATCACACCCTTATTGCTCTATCAAGTTCGAGAGCTTCTGGAACCATGCTATTGGACTCTGCTTAAGGCCATAAATAGCCTTGTGTAACCTGCAAACCTTCTGATACTCCCCCCCCCTCAGAAGAGAATCCAGGTGGCTGCTGCATGTAGACAACCTGTGAATCACCATATAGAAAAACATTCTTCACATCAAGCTAATAGAGGGGACAATCTCGTGTCACAACAATGGACAAAAGGATAAACAAAGTAGAATGTCTGGCAACTGGAGAAAAAGTATCTTGATACTCCACCCCCTATGTCTGGGTGAGCCCACGTGTCACAAGTCCCGTCTTGTAGCGATCCACACTGCCATCTGCACGATGCTTCACAGTGAATACCCACTTGCACCCAACAACGGATGCACCAACTAGAGCTGAAACAAGACTCCAAGTGCCACACAACTATAGCGCGACCATGTCCTCCATGGCTAGATGCCAGTGACTGTCTTAAATAGCCTCCTGATATGTCTTTGGTATCTCCACGACTGATAGTGCCAAGATAAATCTTCTGAAATCCTATGAAAGTCTACTGAAGGAAACATGGGTTGCAAGAGGATATGTAGCATACATACGCTTCTCCTTTTGCAGAGCAATCACCACATCAAGATCATCTGCCATGTTTTGAACCTTTAGGTTTTCTTCTTGAGAGGGTATCTGCTCATTCTGTAGTGACTCCTGCTATTAGGGTTGCTAATCGAACTTAACTGTAATAAACAAACCTATGTTCGAGTTCGGTTCGATAAGGAAGTTCGAGTTTGAGTTCTGTTCGATAAATGTTAGATATGATATGTTCGAGTTCGAGTTTGTTTAGAAAACGAACGTTCGAGTTCGGTTCGATAATAGTGCGTTAACGATTCAACTTAACTAAAACTTGTTTATATGAACAAGTTCGAAACTTGAGTTCGATAATAAGGCTTGATAAGCAGTAAAATTAAGAAATTATTCAAAGTAAAGTGGTGCAAAGCCCAATAAATGCTGCAATTTTTTTAACCTTGAAATTTATCATGTGTATAGATACGAAGTTACACACATAAGTACACACGCATATACATATATCGAATTCGAACTTTTATCGAACGAACATATGTTATGTTCATGTTCAGTTCGTTAAGCTATTGAACTAAAATTTAAAGTTCATGTTTAGTTCGTTTAGAAACGAACGAACATTTTTCGAACTATTATCGAATGAACTCTAATCGAATATATACATGTTCAGTTTGATTAGTAGCCCTACCTGTTGTGCAGACAATTCAGTAGTGCCATCATTAGAATTAATGTGCTAATTACATACCTATTGCGTGCTGGATGATACGGAATACATGCGAACATGGGGAACAGAGCAAGACCTACGAGTAAACACACATGGCAAAAATTGAGTCAATGTAGGTGGTGATCAGGGGCAACCACATGAGCAGGTGGAGGAGCATGAGTAGGTACATGAGATGGTGGTGGTGGTGGATTGGGCGGTGGTTGAGCAAGAGTAGGTGTAGGTGGTGGTAGGACTGTAGGAGGTGGATGCATGTAGATCTCGTCATCAGAGTCTGATGAGGCTAGTCTATCATTTAGAGAGAAATACATGACAGACTCAAAAAATGTAACATCAACATTGACAGTATTTCCGTTGAAGCGGATCAAAGCAATGATACCCCTTTGAGGTACAAGAGTAGCCAACAAAAATACACTTGACAACTCTGGGGGAGAGCTTGTCATGACTAGGAGAAAAATCATGAATAAAGGCTGGATCCAAACATAAGGTGTGGGGGAGAATAGATCCTTCTCAGGAAATGCAACCGAGAAAGGGATCTTTTCACCCACAGAGGAATGCATACTGTTCCCTAAATAACAAGTGGTGAGAACCACATCGTCCTAGTAAGCGTGAAGAGCACAACTCTGAATCAACAGGGTTCTGATCACATCGAGTAAGTGACAATGTTTGTGCTTGGCAATATCGTTCTCCTGAGATGTATGGCACACGAGGTCTGGTGTACAATGGCAAGAGAGTTGAGAAACTATGAAAGCTGTAGGGTGCAAAACTCTAAGGCATTATCAGAATGCAGATATTTTGACATTGATAGAAAATATATTCTTTATCTCATTAATGAACGGCTTGATAATAGACCCAACCTCAGACTTATTCTTCAAAAGGAAAACCCAAGAAAGTTTAGAAAAATCATCTACAACGACCAAATAAAAACGATGTCCCCGGTGATCAGGAACACGACTCGGACTCCAGATATCTAAATGGAGCTCAAACAACTGAGAACTGCTCCGACTCTGACGTGGAAAGGAGGAACAGTAGTGCTTCCCAAGCTGACAAGCCTCGCACTGAAAGTAATACCACGCAAAAATCTGTGGGAGGACATGCCACAACTTATGCAGAGGAAGGTGTTCAAAATGAACGTACCACATGTATGGTGAGATCGGTCCAGTAAGAATAGTGGAGGCACCAAGATGAGGAGGCTGGACCAGTCTATAGAACCCCAGCTGCTCACACCCACATCAAATCACCCTGCCTGTGAGTATGCCCTGAAACACAAGAGACAAATGGTAAAAAATGACACGACAATGCAGATCCTTAGTAATTTGACTAATAGAAAGTAAGTTCATTTGAAAATTAGGGTCATATAAAACATTCTAAAGGTGCATGGATGGCATCAGATATAGCCCGGATGGGAGCCCGCATATGCGCCAAACCAGCTCTTCCGTCACAAAGTCCACGTCGCCAACACTCGCATCCCACACGCATGGATCCCGCCATTCGCGCCACACCAGTTCTTCCATAGGATGATCGAGAACGCTGATTCGAAGTTATCAACCTCCAAGCCTGCAGATCCAGCAATTCGTCGGGAGACGAATTTTTCAAGCGGAGGAGAATTGATGCAACGTGAAATGGAAATATAGGGCTGCATTTATTTAATTTTTAACCGTTAATTTTATTTACGTTTATTTGAGTTGTCGTAATTTTAGTCAAATAAAAGAGATCGCATGTGATCTCAAAAGTCGTTAGTTTTAATTTGAATTTCAAAATTAGGTAGTTAGTCGGTTAGAGTCAAATTAGGATAATTAGTTTGAATTTGAATTGAGTTCTATTTTTGTAACCTCATCCCTCCTATATAAAGAGATGATAGGCTAGTGTTTTAAACAATTCAGTTGATAATTAAATTGAGATTTATCTCTCTCTTTCTCTCGTCTCTCTCTTCTCCCACGCGATCTATGCGCTTCTCTTCTCCAAACCCGCTCGTTTCCGACGAGCTTCTCTTCTCAACCCCTCCAATTTCTTCTTCCACCGAAAATCCACCAACACAATTATTTTCCGCCGTCGTCGAGTTCTATTCTGCATCATTTGGTATCAGAGCATGGCCTACAAATCGTCCTCACGATCTGACGATCCGTCCAGACATTCGCGCCGACATGCGACGAAACACCTTCATTCGTCGGAGCGGAAACGACGATCCAACGAAGCTTACGACAAGGAGATGATGGGCGTACTGCTTGATTTCCAATCAAAGCTACGGGATTCGATGGCTGATTTCGAGGCTCTATGCGCCGCCATATCAAAACCTGCGATCATAGAAGCCGCTGCCCGGACCGCGTCAAGCGAAAACAACAACGTCGAGGATGGTTTGCTCGTTGTCGCGGCCGTTTCAGAGGAGGAAAACGACGAAATGCTTGCTGTCCAGATATTTTCAGACTCGCAAAAGCCGCAAGAGTCGATCTTCGGCCCATCCGCGGCCCTCTCGTGGACTTCCTCCATTGCCCTTGCACCTTTGACACCATCCCCGATCGCCGCAACACCCCTCCCAGCCCCGGAATCAACCCCTTCCGCCATCCCTGCAACCCTTGCACCTCCAGAAAAGGCCCCAGCCCCAGCCCCAGCACCTCTTGCAGTACAACCCCCAGCCCTCGCAGCCGTCTTCCCCACCCCTGCATCCCCTATGATACATGCGCCCCTAACCACAACCCCACCATCGCTTCCTCCCCCTACCGCCGCAACCCCCACACCCCCAACAAACACCCCTCCCCTCGCGACAACGCCTTTCCCGAACCCCCTCCACCTCCCCCCGGTGCCATCGCCAACCCCTTCCCCGCAAGCCCCCTCCGCGATTCCAATGCCCCCACCTCCAGCCCTCATTCTCGCGCTTCCCCTTTCCCCCACCGTCCTCACGCCCCAAAACCCCCCCTCGCACTACCTACGAGGTCCGCCTCAACCACAACGCCTCCTATGGCCACACCCGCGACCTTTGCCCCACCACTGATGTCCCCCTGCGACACACACGCGTGCTGTGACCTCGCCTTCGTGGCGACCCCTGCTTGCCTCATCCCCGATGTCGCACCAACACCACCAGCCCGTGGCCGCCACCACGTGCACCTCTTGCGCGACCACCACTTTCAACGCTGTCGAAGCCCTGGAAGAGACGAAACCCTAGTAAGGGTTGGGATTCCCTCCCCTCGATGGAAAGAGATCAATCCCTGCAGGGATTGGAAGCCAATTCGGAAAAATTGCATAGATATCCGCCCCCTTAAATCTTTTTATATGAATGACCAAGTAAAGAATATATTGTGCTATGGGATAATTTTAAGTGAAGGGGTACGAAAATTGCAACCCACCCCCTGCTGCAAAAATATTTAAAGAGGAGTGCTGTAAGAAAGAAATCCGGGAGGCTTCATTATCCAATTAGGATTAGGATCATGGGTTTCACCTATTTAAAGGCCCCATGGCTTAATTCATTGGTCACATCTCCTCCTCTACTCTCCTTGTGCTATTGCTTTGCTATGGACCCTCCAAAGGTCGAGTTGATCGTCATGAAGATGTCCCATCAGTTCTTCGAGCACCACGTCAAAGGGATAAAGCCCGGATGGGAGCCCGTATATGCGCCACACCTGCTCTTCCGTCACGAAGTCCACGTCGCCAACACTCGCATCCCACATGCATGGATCCCGCCATTCACGCCACACCAGTTCTTCCATGGGATGATCGAGAACGCTGATTCGAAGTTATCAACCTCCAAGCCTGCAGATCCAGCAATTCGTCGGGAGACGAATTTTTCAAGCGGAGGAGAATTGATGCAGCGTGAAATGGAAATATAGGGCTGCATTTATTTATTTTTTATCTGTTAATTTTATTTACGTTTATTTGAGTCGTCGTAATTTTAGTCAAATAAAAGAGATCGCCTGTGATCTCAAAAGTCGTTAGTTTTAATTTAAATTTCAAAATTAGGCAGTTAGTCGGTTAGAGTCAAATTAGGATAATTAGTTTGAATTTGAATTGAGTTCTATTTTTGTAACCTCATCCCTCCTATATAAAGGGATGATAGGCTAGTGTTTTAAACAGTTCAGTTGATATGAAAATTTGAGATTTTATCTCTATCTCCCTCTCTCGTCTCTCTCTTCTCCCACGCGATCTACGCGCTTCTCTTCTCCAAACCCCCTCGTTTCCGACGAGCTTCTCTTCTCAACCCCTCCAATTTCTTCTTCCACCGAAATTCCACCCTCAAATATTTATTTCCCGTGCAAAATCCTCAATCTGCATCAGCTCCCCTTGTCCTGTGATGGGTAAGTGGACCCCATTAGCATTAACAACCCATCCGCTAAGAGGTATAATCCTGTAGGACTTGAACTGGGATCTGTCTCCACACAGATGGTTGGATGCGCCAGAGTCCATGATCCAATCTGTGATATATGCACCGTACTACCAGTAAAAGCATAAGCAATACATGAGGAGCTTGAAAAGGCTCTGGGTGATGCTGCAATATCTGTGGATCATGTAGTGGTGGTGTCGGTCATTGGAGTCATGATCTCTCGTATACAAGATGCAATGTCATCCAGGCGTGGATTTGCTTGGGAAGCTGGAGTCTTTGAATGCTCGATCTGTTCTGCCACACAAGCAGATGCGAGGTATCCATGCTTCAGATATAATGTGTCCTCTGAGTGTCCTGGATGACGACAATAGGTACAAGGATCACGCTGGCGTCCACTGCCTCTGCCACGAGGACTGCACCCTCTGAAGTGGGTAGACCCTCTTCTGCTGCAAGAAGTAGCCATCGTTGAAGAGGGTTGTTGAGTGGCAGTAGTAGGAATAAGAAGCCTGCTGAGAAGACTGTAGGCCTCCTCAATGTGAGGTATGGTTGCCACAATAAGGAGCTGTGCTCGTGCTGCATCATACTTCGAGTTGAGCGCAACCAAAAAAACTCCAACCATCGTGGAGTTCCTGTATGCCATCTATTGCTCAGTGGATGTCGTAATAGGCATGAAGCTGTGAAGCTTCTCGAACATGCCACAAAGTGGGAGTAAAATGTGTGCAGTGGACGACCATTCTGCTTGGCCCTGTAAATGCCAAACCGAAGCTGAAGAATCTTGGCCTCATTCTTTGTTTGGGCATAAGTAGATGCCAGAATATCCCACATTCCTTGGCGGTGGACTAATGCACAATATCATTGCCTATCTTTTTTTTTTGTGAGGAAAGAGGGTACGATCCCTAGAAAGGAACCCACCACAAAATTATTCATTTAAACTGAGCAACGATCACAATCTATGGTTCAACGGAACCATAACCAAAAACTCAAAATACAGATAAATTACAGGTTTTGCCACATAAGCACTAAACCCCTAAAATGACCTAGCAAGTTGCCACTCACAAACGAATTATTCTGGAAAATCTTCTTTTTTCTCGTACATCAGATGGCCCACAACAAGGCAAAAGGAACAACCATGTTCTCCTGCGTGTTACCACAAGCCGCTCTCACCGAACTCTAGTAAGACTTGCTGTTCTCCGGCATATAAGCCAAGACAAGTCCGCATGCTCTCAAACCGTACGTGAAGAAACATACCCGAAGAAGAGATGCTCTGAATCTTCCTGCTTGATGCCGCATCTGTCGCATACGGTATCCTCGTTACCAAGTATCTTCGCCCTACGCATCTTTGAGAGCAGGCAACCGTGCCGCGTCAACCACATGAAGACCTTTATCTTCATTGGAACCTTGCTGGCCCAACTAATCTTGTATACCCGATCTTCCTCCACCTGCTCTGGCCCTTGCAACCTACAGAAAAACTTGTACGCCTTCTTCACAGAAAAATTCCCCCTCCCATGTGCGGATCATGATCTTCCTCGACATCTACGCTCTCGACCCAAATCTGAAGTTGAATAGCTTTTGAGGCGAAGGGGCAATGAAGCTTCGATGGAGGGTGGTGGAGAAGCTCCGATGGACCTTGATCCTTGCAGGATCAAAGGAGGAAATTAGGGGGTTATGATGGAGAAAATGAGGAGGATCGAGATGGAGGCGGACATCAATATCTCTTTTGCTTGATATGTTGTAGCATTCATCATTCCCCAAAGTAAACATTCCCAAAATGAAATAGTACTCCTAAGTCCATAATCCAGATTAACATCTACATCACATATCGATGCATTGTCGATCGATGCATTGTCATTCTTGACGTCTGTAAGATTTATAATGTTCTTGCTCCCATTATTTTCTCCTTTTTTTTGTTTTTCGAAGATTTATACTCATGCTTACAATGTCCATTCAATTGCAACTCTAGCACGTGACATCCTAAATTTCAATATTCCTTTCTTTAGCCTTGACAAATTATTCTTTTGGTTTCTATATCTTTTTATGCCGATGTATCATTCTCCTAGTCGAAAATCATCAACATCATCAATCTTCAGCTTTCCATAATCGAAGGAATTGCTCAAAGCTATCGATCCACTAAAATTCTCGGTCTGTTTCATTTTAGCAAAATACAGTATCTTCCAGAATGCAAAGTTTGATCCACTGAAATTCTCGATCAGTATTATTTTCGGTGGAGAGTTTAATTTGATCCCGTTATTGTCTTATTGACCTTTAAAAATGTAAAATTAATTGATGTGTAAAAAAATATCAATTTTCTACTTTGATGGCTCCCATTAAAGTCACCCATCTGAATGGTGAGAAGACCTCCCAACGAGCTTTGCTTTTTTAAGACAATTCAAACGAAATAGCCGTTGAGGGCAAACTCAAACCCAACTTCTAACTAACTTAACAGCCCACACCTCCTCCCACCTTTACACCCTTAAATCTCCACCCTCCTCACCTCTCCCCATCGTCAGCAACCGAGGCGGCGGTGACGACGACGACGACGAACAACCACCGCCACGACAACATGGATCCTCATCCCCCTCTCCTCCCGTCAATCGCTGCCACCTTGAACTTCTTCCTCCTCCTCCTCCTCCTCTCCTCCTCCACGTGCGACGTTCTCGACAGGAGCCTGGCCGGGGTCACCTACAAGGCGAACACGCCGGGTATCCCATCTCCCCTTGAGGTCGTCGAAGCCCTCGTCAAGAACAGAATCCTACGTGTGCGCCTCATCGACCCCGACGCCTCCTCCATCTCCGCCTTCATCGGCTCGGACATCGACCTCAACCTTTCGATCGAGAGCCTCCATCTCGTCAGCGCCTTCTCTGCCAATTGCTCCGCCCCGCACGAGTGGCTCCTTGCGAACGTCTCCCCCTACTCCTCCAACGTGTCCATCTCCTCCATCTCCGTCGGCTATGGCATCCTCACGCGCAACCCGGAGTTTGGCCCCCTCCTTCTCCGAGCCATCACCAACGTCCACGCCGCCTGCATCAAGCTCCAGCTCCGTGTGCAGGTCTCCACCACGCATTCCTACGGCATAATGGGCCGGCTGTTCCCGCCTTCGCAGGCAACGTTCAACGGTGAGGTCCTGCCGTACCTCTACGACCTGATCAACATGGACGTCCGCACCAATTCGTCGATCCAGATAGACCTGTACCCGTTCCACGTCTATCGGAAGAAGCTGATCGACGGCGTGACGATGCCGTTCGTGATGTTCGAGTCGAGGTGGGACCAGTTCCTGGAGGACCCCGGCACCGGCATGAAGTACCGGAACCTCTACGACATCATGCTGGACGGGGTCATCGGGGCGCTTGCGAGGGTGGGGCACGCGACGATGCCGGTGATGGTGATGGGGACGGGGTGGCCGAGCAGCGGGGACCGCGACGAGGTCCCGGAGGCCATGCTGCTCTACGCGGCGGAGTACAACGAGAGGCTGGTTTCCAGGCTCGACATGGAGTACGGCACGCCGCTGCGGAGCACGCAGATGCCCATCACATACATCTACAGCCTCTTCGACGATCAGGTAAGTCGAAGGATGATCATTAGGGATTAATAATCGTTTATATATGTAGTATCTAGATCGATATTAAAAAAGATTGATCGATCAGGTCAACATGGACCCGAAATCCTTCGAGAACAACTGGGGGATCATGACTCCCGAGCTCGAGCTGAAGTACGAGATCAGCTTCGTCCGCGATCAGGATCAGATCCACGAGGAAAGGGACGGGGAGAGCGCCGCCGGCAAGACGAGGCGGGATGTAGCCGTAGTGCTCCCTTTCTTCTTGTTGATGCTTGCTCTTGTATAGATACTACATGGGCGTAGAGTATACGGATTGTATTCAACTTCACTTGTATTTTTTTGTTCTTGTTATAGAGAATTTAATGAAGTCAATATTGATGTTTTATTGTATTGATCACTATTAATAGTTGCAAGAGTCGGTGACATGAGGTGGATACGAAGTGGTTTCTTTTATACAGGCTTGAATTAACTGTCAAACACCGCGGCAAAATGAGTCTACAGTGACAATCTTAACCCGGTCCGATGGGAGCCAAATGGGTTGCCGACTCGACTACACGTAGTCGCTCATTAGTCGGTCAACCGGACTAGTTGACCTAGTCAGCCGACTACTCGGCTAGCTGTTACATAGAGATTTTTATTTTTTATATATTTTTAAAGAAAACTTATTTTAATATGCTTAATGTTATATTTAAAGTAAAAAATCTATGCAAATATATAGAATACAATTATAAAAAATTATTTATATATTTAAAATAATTAAAAAAAATTCAAAATCGACTATTGGTCGACTAAATCTGAGTAGTTGCTCGACTGTTGATTAATCCTTAGTCAGTGACCCCGCCGATCGAGTACCGCCTACCGATTTCTACAACCTTGCGGACTATAACAGTTCTGACAGGGCTATCTTTTGATCGAATTGGGTCAACCATCTACCTCTCTGATGAACACAAATAGAATCCCCTAGGATGCAGCAGCTAGGGAAGCCGGTGATGAGAGTAAAAATTGATGTGCTTTGATCTGTCTATTTGAACCTACTATGATAACTGAAAATGAATCTTCAAGGGATCTATCTTTTTTCGAGCTTTTGTAAAAAATATGTCATTATATTCTCCGTTGTTAAATAAAAAATGAATATATTATTCATTCCAAAATCATCTTCTATTCTCCAAATTAACAATGAATGTTATATTTGTTGTTATGTCATTAGTGATTGTGCATAGAGTAACACTTATCAGTTGCTATTTTAAAAAAAAACTAGTTAATTGTCGTTAACTTTTTAGTTTAAAAGCTAGCGACATTTAATTAAAATTTTGAGAAAAAGGAAATATATAAGCGTTGATATGTAGATTGTCTCTAATGTTATAGCAACGGATATATATAACATTCGTCGCTAGTTCCACTATGAATAATATCATTACTGTGTACTTAACAATGTACATACAGTAAAAAGGTTTAATAAATATCATTACAGACCTATTTTTATTGTAGTGAAAGATCATAATTGTATGTATTAAAAATTGTGATAAGTCGGTTATGCAGTGATACGAAGGCTAAGGTGTCTCCCTTTGGGAAGAGTTATTTTTGTTGTTACTTGGAAGTTTTACTTTGGATTGTCTAATCAGCTATGTGCTCTTCATAGCTAAGCACATGCACCAAAAAGCTTGACCTAAAATATCTTATAATATGAATATTCGTTACTGTATTTTCCTAGTTAAATATATTAGAACGGATATAATTCATTGTAAAACTAACTTTTGTTCTAGTAATTAACGACTAATGTCATATTCATTGTTAAATGTTCATACAACAACAATTTATACGATTACTTATTCGTTAAAATATTTACTAATCACTGCTTAATTTTTAAACTGATTATAAGAAAAAAATAAACAAATAATCATTATTATATAATTTGTTGCTAAGAATATAACAATGACTCGGTGGTAAAAAGGGATAGAAAATTTGGGTGCGTGCCCTTGGAGATTTTTAAGTGATTCAAATAGACCTTGCCCACCAATAGTGTCCATATTGCCTTAGAAAAATACCACCATAAAGTTCATTACTTTTTGGTATATGTAAGGTAATTAAAACATACATATTACTTTTAACTACATTTCAATAACATTTTATAAAAAACCGCATAAAAATATTTGAAACTCCATAAATTACTTTAAAATAAGAATTTTTTTCAAACTTAATTTTGATGATTTTATGCATGTGTTAAAAATAAAAACTATCACCGGATTGTAAATATAAATTTATTTAAAAACACCTTTTCAAAAATAATGACAACTAAAAATTTAAAAAATTAAAAAACACAAAAAAACCAACGAATGCATGTAGAATAAGTTGCATGCATGTACCACATTTTCTAGATTTGTAATTGTCTCCCTGAGTTTAGCCTCCCACTTTCTCAAAGTAAAAATATGAGTAAATTACAGAAAAGTCTCTGAACTATACACCTGATTTCAATGTCATACCCAAACTTTAAAAAGTAACAATGTGATACTTGAACTTCCAATTTTGTCTCAATGTGATCCATGGCTATTGAAATTTAAGGTTAAAATGACGAAATAATCAACTAAATTTCTATGGTGAAGGACCACGTTGAGACAAATTTTAAAGTTCGAGTACCACATTGTTACTTTTTAAAGTTCATGTATGATATTGAAATCATGTGTATAGTTCAAGGACTTTTTTGTAAGGGATTTTTACCGGGCAGACTCTATAATCTTTGCCAATGACCTCTATGACATTTGAAACATCGATATTCCTCCCTCGACCCCATAAACTTGCTCCGTCTTACCCTGTGAACCCTACCGTTAAATTGACACATGTAGAGTTAACTTCCTTGAGTTAAAAAACGAGTTAATCTAACCAATCCATACTCAGACGGCTAGAATTAACAAGAAAAGAAAAAATAATTCTTCCTCCTCTAACAGCTTCCCTTCCCACTGCACCACCGAGGGGGGCTAGACTGGAGGAGATTGGTGGTGGTCGAAGGAGGCAGCCTGCGCTGGAGGGCTTCGAGCAGCAGGGGGCTTCGAGCAGTGGCGGCGGCGGACCGGGGGAGGGGGGCACCGTGTTCAGCTGCAGGTGGAAGGTGGAAGGGAGCGGGAGGTGGAGGGTGGGAGCCAGTGGCACTTGTAGTAAATTCGATAAATGAAATGAGTATAATATAAAGGAAGATAACAGAATCCGGTTAGTTTTAACGGTTAAATGGATGGGAGTTAACCACATGGTATGTAGGGTAAGGATTAGCAAGTTTACGGGGTCGAGGGAGGAATATCGATGTTTCTAAGGTTGTAGAGGTCATTGGCAAAGATTATAGGGTCTGTCCAGTAAAAATCCCTTTTTGTAATTAAAAATCTCAATACAACATCTTATGTTCGATGATTGTCTAGTTGTCGTACTACAACCGACCCATTGTTAACATAGGTATTAAAGTGCTCATCAAAATGGTGTCGTTGTGTGGTAGTAGTGGAATTGTAATATAAGTAGAGTAGTGTAGCATAATTTAGTTGGTTGTATAATATTTTTTGGAAACTGGACTCTAAGACTCTTTAGAACCAAGTGGGTGATCAAGGCTCATGTTTCTTTTAATCGTGGTTTTAATACGAATTATTTATTGCGTTTCACCGACTTTCTTTTGTTTGTTTTCAAGTTCTACATTTCCATGTTTTCATTGTGTTTGTCATTTGTGTAAATCGTAGGTTGTTTGTTTCATGTTTAAGCATACTTGTTTTTAAAATTAAATAATTTCAAAAACAGTAGGGACAGAACCAATAAAATTTCAAACAAAACAATTCGTCCCGATTTGACCTTATACCTAATATACGAGTTTGAATCGCATTATATTTAGTTAGTGTAATATTTTGATTTCATTGTGCATCTCGCATTTAGAGCATTGGGAAGCACTGTAAGTTCTCTTACCAAGCATCCGTCATGATTTTCTACCTACTATCTGCGGTCCCCCTCTCATGATGGGCTTTTATTTCTCATTAAAGGAATTGAGTTATACAATAAATTACATTGGTAAAAAAAGTAATGAATACCAAAAATTTAAAAACAAAAATTTTAATGAGATTTTTACCCTCAAGAACTCTATAATTTTTGTAAATTACCTTCCCGACCTTGCAACCATCGTTATTATCCCTTCGACCTTGTAAACTTGGTCTGATTTACCCCACGAACCCTGCTGTTATTAAAAATTGACTCTTCTTGAGTTAACTTGCTTGAGTTAAGACCTAGATAATCAAAGCACCTCAAAATCAACTGTGGATTTTTACCCCATCTGTCTCCCTCATTATTTCCTTTGTTAAGCATTCCAACTTATCAAATATTTAGGATAAAAAATAGTCAAACCATTGGAGCTTCCCCTTGCCATCAAATCCTTCACAAATCTGGATGTGGATCTGACAAGCTCCTTGACTACTCACCGAATACAGCACAAAACAGCGGAATCAGCTCTATCTCCTCAGCAGTTACCAATGGAACCGAGATAACAGGTATGCTTCCAGAATCTCACATCACATGAGGCGACCTGACATGGGAGCAAGGACTGGAAGTTCGCGTCTCCCCAAGAGCAGCTACTAGATCGACATCGATCTGAAATCCATCTCGATTTGCACCGAGGTGAAAAGCATGTCTTTCCCACGTCCACCGCGATTGGAGACGTGAAGAAGCTGTACGTGCTGGGATGGGATGTCGGGTTGGTGCTGTGAGCAAGACAAATTCATCTTGGGGGGGGCTAAATTATTTAAATTATTTAGATATTATTTTTCTAATTTATCTTGGAATTTTAGTTGTTAATATTTGGGGTGTAGTTCCTCTATGTAACGTGAGTTACAAAAGAGGTGTTGTAACTATTTTTTGTTCAATTTTATTTCTTAAAATCATTTGCTATTTTATATCAATGGCTAAAAGTCTATTTCTCTTTGAAACGAGACTTAAATTTCTTAAATATTGATTGAACTTTTAACCACTAAGATAAACTAAGAAATGATATTCGATTTGAGCGTAATTTGAAGGATATATAGAACATTAATGGAAGTTTCAATCTATAAAATTTGAAATTTGAAAATGAAGTCAATCTATAAGGTGAGATTCCAATAATCCTTAATTGATTGAAACTAATATTGGGAATAGATTTTATAGAAGTATCTATATAAACTTATAATCGAACATAAATAATCTCTATAAACATCGTATTGACAAAAAGATCCCTACATAATTGTTCATATCACTGAAATATATATTTATTAATATGATATTAAGTAATACCACTAGATTTAAAATTTTCAAACAAATAACACTATACATTACTTTTTACTTACATGGATGCAAACAAACATAGATATATGTATCAATCCTTTATCATATTTGTTATATATATTTTGACATGTGTACGTTTATTTGCATATCTATTTTAAAATAGACACAGATACAAATAGGGTTGCAAACATGCAGATACAAATAGATATATGTATCCATATATGTATACACTAGAAAAATATGTAACCTATGTTTTACGATCTTAAAAAATGATCGAGGTATCTAAATCCATATCCGTATATGCAAAGAAAATAAAAAAATATTATCTATATAATATATCATAAAAACAATTACATATCTATGACAGTTTACAAATAAATATGATGATGGAGATATAAAGTTGTATCAGTATTTGGTTATGCACATCATGTATTATTAATAGTTAATTATTGTAATTAGATTATATATATGGGTGCAATGGGGCTGCCCCACCCCATTTTCTAAGTTTTTATATTTTTTAAAAAATATCACCATGTATATCATCTATATATACCGCCTATATATCTTTTGAATTTCATCAAAAACAGATACTAATTTAGAACAGGTCGATTATAACAATGTTTATACCGTTAAAATTACCTGTTCTAGATGGAGGGCAAAGGAATCTCTATTTTGGACGAATTTGAATGACATATTGGAGGGATAGATGAATATACATTGTGATATTTTTCAAAAAAAATTATGGAAAAGTGTTGTGGGGGCAGCCCCTTTATTCCCTATATATTGACTTTCTTGTTGAGATATGGGGAAGCTATTATACATAATATGTAAATTTTAATTATTAAATAATGTATTTTTATTATATATAGTACTATATATTAAATGTATATTCGGATTTTGGTCGAGAGCCCCGGGGGGGGGGGGGGGGGGGGGGCTAAGCCCCCACCCGCCCCTCCCTCTCTCCGTCACTGGCTGGGAGGGTGGGAGGCGGCACTTGGCTAGTTGCAGGCGGTGCAGGGGAGGGTTGCAGTGGTTGGGACGACTCTGGGATAGTGGGGGGTAGCGTTGGGAGGGTTGTGGCAATGCTAAGTGGGTCGGGGCAGCGGTGGGTTCCCTGTACCTTCTTCTCCTCGCTTCGATCACCTTCTCTCTGCTCCTGCTCCTAGGGCCGGCCCGGGGGATTGTTTGCAAGTGCACTGGCACATGACCCATGAACTTTAAGGGGCACATTTTCTTGCATGTTGAAAAAACTAAAAAATAGACCCCTTAGATCTCCATCTACCTCAACATTTCTATTGCCAGATTCTCAATATAGAAAAGATGTTTGCTCTTCCCATGAAATCCTCTATTCAACGTCCACATTTTACCTTTTCAAGCAATTCTTAATTTAATTCATGACCCCTTCTCTCTTTCTCAATATCTTTGTTGTTATGTTCTTTCCATCTCTCTCCCGAAAAATTTGAACGGGAACAAAACTGATAATTCTTTTGTTCTTATTATGTTATCATATTTTTTAATTTTTCTATTTTACTTGTTTTGCAGTTCGGAATTCTTTTAAGTTTCTAGGATTGCGGCTTTGCATACGGATTTATTATTAACCAATAGCGAGACACACATACATTGTACATCGAGGGACAAATTTCATAACATCAGACGGATTGTTAATTGAGATTCAACGTAACTAATTGCATATGAATTAGTATAATTGTGTGATTATCAACAATGGATGGAAGATGTGTGATTTTCCATTTAATCTGTCTCCTATATTTTTCTGGATGCTGCTAAAATCGAGATAGATTGTAATAAATTGAACTAATATATAACATATATTGCATTGGGAAACGAACAGATATGGCTCTTGTTTCTTGTTTTCGTGGTGAAATACATATAGATACAAGATAACGAGGCATATGCTATATGAACTATATATATATGTGTGTTAAATGGGGCTGCCCCCCTTGGGAGAGCTAACTTGGCTCCCCCCGCACCATTTCACCTACTTATTTTTTATTTTTTTGAAAACTTCTTTCGTGGAATTTCATCACTATATCACTATATTGTGTCATTAAAATTTCGTGAGAAACAGAGACTCCTACGGCCTCCATCCAGACGGTCATTTTTTAATGGTAACAAAATTGCTAAAATTGACCCCATCTGGATGGAGGCTCTAGGAGTCTCTGTTTTACACGGAATTTTAATGACATAATATAGGAATATATTAAGGAAAATCCATGGAAGAAATTTTCAAAAAAAATAAAAAAGGGGCGAAATAGCGGGGGGGGGGGGGGGGGACAAGTTAGCTCCCCCATGGGGGCAACCCCATTTTAACCTATATATATATATCCTCTATCTATTCATAAAATAAGAGAGAGTTCAAATACCCACGTAGTTGTTGTATTTCCTTGTAGCATAATGACTTTAGGCCATTATTTTCCTTCTTCCAAAGAGATAATGAAAAAAAAAACAACAGGGACTGTTGTGAGTGTTGCAATTGTACATTGAAGAATAATTGAAGGGAGGAAGTTGTTTGGATAGTAAACCATTCGCTTAAGAATGATTTTGTCTAGTAAAGTATTTATTTGGTAGTAATAGCATGAATCTCATGGTAATATCAGAGCCGTCCATGAGGATAGTTTACGGGTGCAATGGTCCATGGCTCCATCAACTTTAGGGGTCCATTTTTACATGTATTCAACATTTAATTTAGGAAAAAATATTATATGTCCTAATGAGCATTGTAAATAAATTTTTCAGGGAACAACTCAATGCTAAAGTCATGGAATTATATAAGGGCACATTGTTCATTGAAATTTATAAGGGCTCATTTTTTTTCTTTTGCCCAGGGCCTACGAAATATCAGGGACGGCACTGCCTACTCCTCGTTGTTTGCATGGTGGGAGACACCCTCAACCAAAGCCAATCCCTCCGAGACAGTGCGAGCATCACGTCTCAAGGTCGACTAAGCTTCTTCCAACTTGAGTTCTTCGCCTCTAAGGGAAGCACATCATAGAAGGGCAAGAAGTACCTCGCCCTTGAGGACAACATCTGGTACAGGATGCGGTGGTCGAGGGAGTCGTTCTGGAGGCAGCGACGTGCTCCTAGATGAGCACCAAGATGGGTTCGTTGGTGGCAATGGGGCAGAGGTAGGTATTGTCATCAATTTCGGGGTAGGAGATATGGAGGATCTAGGAGAGGTCTTCGATGGAGTTGTCAAGGAGGGTGGAGATCTTGAAGGCGGCGATGGGGGTGGGATTTCGTACAGGTCGGTGGACCTTGCCGCTTGGTGGAGGAGACCCGCCAACAGCTCTGACCTCGGCTTGAGCTCAAGGCTATCAAAGGTGGATGTCGCCTTTGTTAGAGGTCCGAGGTGGACGCAACCTCATCCGCTAGGTGGACGGGTACCGCCAACACCTGTTTCACCCATTCTGCCATTATTGTTGTTGCTTTGTCTCTCTGTGCATCTTGTGAGGAAGAAGGAAGAAGAGGAGGTTAATGGCACAACTTTTGTAGATATGATAAAAATAAGGGTAATATACGCCTTTTTCTGACGAAATCCGTCTTATTTTAGTGGCCAAATGGATGGGAGTTAACTGCATGGTTTGTACGGTAATAGTTAGTAAATTTATGAAATCAAGAGGATAATAGCGATGTTTACAAGATCGAGAAGCTAATTTACAAAGACTCTAAGGTTCATGGGGGTACAAATCTATTTTTCAATTTTTGAAATATTTCTGAAAGAAATATCCTAAATTCTCTAATAAATTGACTTTAGGTCACAACCCCAGCCTTGATTTGCATTGTTGTTGCACGCATGGATGTATTTGCAAGTGCCCTAATACCCCTTAAAGTAGAGCCCAAAATCCCGAGCATATATTTGTAATATCTATAGCATGCACCCTATTTTGAGTACGGACTGAGGATTGCCCATGGACCCTATGTCCAGTAGGAATTACTCCACCATCGTTGTTGGGTATCCTTAGTAGATGGTGAGAGTGTAACACTCCAACCCCAAACATAGTACCATACCTAAAACTCACGAAGTGTGAGTGTGGTTTATAAGTAGTGGGGATTACTACTTGACAACTTGAGCTTAAGCATTTTGGGTGGTTGTCATCGGGTCCAATTGGACCCGAACCCAACAAGTTGTCAGGACCAGTTTTCCTCGATAACGGACCGGGGACCTAAGATCAGGACGTTACAGAGAGCTCTAGGACCAAGCCAAGATGGAACAAGGCTATATGGAGTTGTTAAGGTGGAACAAACCCAGGGTTTAATGAATACACCTTACCCCGATAAAACTTTCCTGCAAATAGCGAAGGCTCTATTCTACTATGAAACTCTGGAGGTATGCTTTCGCGTCAAAGGAGAAAGCGTACAAGTAGAGATGGTCAAGAGATTGAGAACCGTTCGCAGTCAGACACAAGTAAAGAGTTCTCCAGTTCAGCAGATGACTGTAACTTCCTGTAGAGCTTTCTCCTAAGGAAACTGTCAAGTTTAGTCTTTAAGACCCAAGCTCTATTCTCACCCTGGGATGAAGGCTTGGAAATATCAGTCTCTTCACTCTTATTCTTCCGAGGCTGAGAATGAACTTTCAGAAGAAGCTTCCCAAGCTGCATCACATCCATTGATTCAAATGACTTGGAGGCGAGCATATGCCCTCAGACTTGTTTGGTTCATAACAATCTAAATGCAAGCAAGTAACCGAGTAGGATAAATCGTCTTTTCTAAACATCCTTTGTGATCCGACTCTTAAGCAGAATGCAGAGGTGGCATGAGGCTTTGACTTGGATAAAAAAAACAGAAGCAGCAGCTCTGCTGATGTGGAGCACCACACCAATAGAGCTGTTGCTTTTGTTTTTTAGGAAGGGAAATTTTTTATTGAATAAAAAAAAATAAAATGTCAACAGAAGAAAAATGGTCCACAACAACAACGCAAGTCGACAACAAATAAACTTGGAACCTTTGTATTCATATTTCATTCAGAAAAGGAAGATGTGCATACATAGTTCATTTAGAAATGACATACATATTTTATATTACAATAACAATCACATGGATATGGTTTTAGCCTTGACGTCTCCTTCTCCATTTGTATTGCAACGTAACCGGTCTCTCCGCGGTTGTCGATGCCTCGGATGTGCTTGCCTCGAATCCATGGAGTTCGTTGTGTTGATCTATATGAACAATATGGCCCACATCCGTTTCTTCAGTACCACAAAAGTCCAATGTTGGGAGGGTGGAGTGACGTGAAGTTCCTTCATCTGTAGCAACTCAATCCCTCAGCGTTGCAGGCGGTGTGACAGGCTCTCTTTGACAACACTTAAGAATTGGAATCTCAAACTCTATGTCGGACTAGGGTAGTTGTGTCTCAACTAGGACATCTCGATCTCCGCAAGTCATGTCTACCCTCTGTCGATGGGCTCGTCCCAGTCCCCATCCTCAACCACATCCACATCGTTGAGATGCAGCTTCAACCTCAACATCTTCCCCGACAACCTCCTCCTCCGGGATTTCCATGAATTGCCTCTAGATAAACTCACGTAGATGTGTGCTTGCTTCGACGACAAGCTCCCTCAATCGCGAAGCATCATCATATGAAAGGCACATTATCTCATCGAAACGTGACACATGCAATCGGAATTACGCTTGTTAGAATAATATAAAATAGAATAAAATGATTGCTACATAAAGTAAATTAGAACTTATGGCATAATCTAGCTTGCACTCTTGCTGACCAATGAATCACTAGGTAATACTACGATACTATGACACGTAGTCATGGATTGTATCAAGTCCTCCAAAAGGAATGGGAGTCATCGGTACAATCTAATCCCTACGTATGTTCCACATCTAATATACACCACATGAAACTCCACCCAATCCACGTTAGTCTTTCCTCGTAAATCAATGGAATGCAGATGAGATGAGGTATCACAAGGCATCGGTATACCACGATTCCCACCAAAGTACCGAAGGACTCTGTCCGCGGTTTATAGCTCAACAATGCAAAAGTATATCAATGGTACGCGAGACACATGCAAGTCGTATGCATCTAAACAATATGGAAGTAACCGAGACAACATCTCATCTATGTAGGGATCTGTACCGCATGCATACAAATAATTAAATAAGTTAATATAATGAATCATGCATCCCTATATGGTTAATATAATGAATTAGTCCATACATGTTCCATACTCTAGAGGTCCAGCGCATCCCTATATGGTCGAATCACATGTGTTGACTCGGTCGTGACGTTGAACTCTATGTGCCATCTTGCCCCCAATGGCTACCCTTTCCAGATAGGTTGGCGATGGGGGTGATATGGGAAAACATTCCCAAGCCCACAACTGCAAAAGAATCAAGGGATCTCCAATCTCTACTGAATCTACCATCGATGCAATACATAACACCCTAATACAAGTAAGCCAAGCAAGCTGAGCCCCGATTGTAGCTCCCACAAGTCTCCAGATCCTCGAGAAATGGAAGGTAGATCAAAGAAACCTTATTTCTTGACTTGTCAGAGAAAATGATACTTCCAATGAGCTATAGGATATACGCCCTTGTAAAGTGTGGTATCCTCCCCTACGTCCTCAGGCAACACTGAAAATGATCAAGGAGACAAGTCATGTCAATTCTATCTACATTAATGTTGGATCATTCAAGTCGAACTTCAAGCAAACGTTCTCATAGTCCTGCCCAATTGGGCGAATTGGTGGGACCAATCAATTGAAGGCCATCAATCTTCAAACTAAAAATATAGGTCACATCCTGCAAGGTAACTGCCATCTCTCCACGATGCATGTGGAATGTATGTCTCTGGGCACTATCTCTCTACAAATGCAGTAATAAGATGACAGTCCAAAGATATGAAATCCAACTGCATGACTCAAAAAATCATGTCAAATAAATGTTGGGGACCATGCGTTCGTCTAGTGGAACGTGCTGCAAGGTGCTTTCCCTTCACCTACACCGCAACCATCTGGTCAGCTGAAACCGCCAAATAGATAAAAGGTCAGCAAAATTTACGTATATGCAAGCGTATAATTAAATTAGTATTACATATATCGTTCGCTTAAACTAAAGAGGAATGGTGCTCCCGCTGCAGTCGTAAAATTACCTGATCAACTAGGCTCGGCTCCATCTGTTTCAAAAAATTGGAACTCATTAGAAAGTCGCATAACAATTTAATGAAATACAAGAATTTAATTTTTATGAAATTTAAAAGTGTTCGTACTAATTCTATTAGGACATTTCCTCCTGTTATGACCCTCTCTACCACAGTTACTATACTTACTCTTAGTCCTCCCATGTGTATTATCTCTCCAGTTATGGCCTTATACCCTACATGTTACGCATTGGTATTGAACCCTAGTCTCCCTCAAGTCCATCTCATTATGTATCATCTTGGACTTCGATCGCTCCTTTTTACTTATCCTTTTATCATCCAGAATGACTAGCGCATGGTCAAACCGGGGCCACTTATCTCTATCACCAATTGGGTAGACACCAATTGGGTAGAACAAACCCCATAGATGTGAAATGGTACCTGCCATGTTTGCCAAGGACACGTGTATTCCTCGACATATGTGTTCAAATGAGATAGTACTGCACATGCATGAAAGCATGGAATTCTATAAATATGCCATTCCTGATAGGTACATGATGCGTCACTAATTAACACTGTATGTTTTTTCAACCTTTCAGCCCAAATTGTGTCATGTGTTGTCATGTGATGACCTTATACATGTGTAACAGAACTCCATGTATGCGAAAGCTTCGGTATCCATTGCTTCCATCAATGCAACGCTTCAACATGTCATGCACATACTTGGTAAACATGTCACCTTGAGAAATGCAATTGCGTGCCTCTTCCTTTCGGTCACAAAAATAACTAATGTAATTGTAATAAGTCTTCAACGCCAATGCCACAACTGGCAGGCTTCTTGATTCCTTGAGAACTGCATTGTTGCTTTTAGAGATGTTTGTTGTGGTGTACTCAAATCTCTACCTACCGTCAAATGCAATTGACTATTGTTCTTTATGACAATCATGGGTATCAACCGCTTGGCAACATTTTCAACTCTTTAAGTTTTCTCATGTAAGTTTACCATTTTAATTGCGAATAAGATTTTTCCTGCCCTCATTACCATCCTCTTCAACGACTGATTTTTGTGTACATCATTGAAATTGCTAGCAACATGTCATAGGCAAAAGCGCAATGGATGTATGGTGGTTGAAATTATACCTCAGAGTAATGAAGTACCGAATGAATACCAGAAGCATGGTCTGATAGCATACATATGGGTCCAGAACAATCATGGAATACATGCGAATGCACCCTATCCAGAAACCAAGCTCAACTAGGATCATACTCCTCATTGACAAAAGCAAATGTCAGTGGTAAAATGTGGTCAGCAGCATCACTTGAGCAAGCAATTAAAACCTTCTATTTGTACCTTCCATACATGTGTGTATCATCCATCTATAATGGCTATGCAATGTCTAAAAGCCACAATACATGGCCCGAATGTCCAGAAGGCCCTCTTTAACATCTCTCCTTCATTCATTGTTGTTGTCGTCAAGATATCTGTAATCGATCTTGGAATAGCATCTTCAAAAGCCCTGAAGATATAGGAAAGTTCGTTACAAGATTTTTTTTTCCAATCTCCATAAATCAATTTTATTTCTTTCCCCCTTGCATCCCAAATCCTCCTTCAACTAACTTGGAAGCCGAAGTCATCATGAATCGATGTCTATAAATACGAGACCTTCATTGAGGGAGATACTTTGATTTGATTAATAAATATGAGTGCTATGAAGTTACAATCCAGCTATGGATGGTCTTGATTGATTGCTCGATTCAAGAAATTGTGAGATTTGTCAATCATTGAGACAACAAACTATCCATCGATTGGTCTACGATGACCACACAATCTCGACAAGCAACCCCTTCCTCATTCGTTGTAGTACACATCCCAAACCTTTCTTTTTGATTCAACCTCCATGAAGTTGTAATGTTTTTAATGTTGAACACCTTCACGAAGTACACCGGGACGACTTTGCATTTGAAAAGCATGCCATTCTTCAACTCATTACTCAAACCGATCCCATTGTCAAAGTTCATGTAATCTTCGCCATTCAGAATATATCCACCCCTCCTCTCATGTTCAAAAATGGTATGTCTAACATGATCTGTGTTCCTAAATGATTCTGCTCCTCATGATCATCATCATCATTTTCCATCTTATCATCGGTATTTTGTGGCGTTCCATCAACCTATCAACTTTTGGATCATTATCTTCAGTACCTACACAAATATTCATGTTCACCACAAAGAGGAACATATGCGTTTTCACGCTGCGGTATAGATCAGGGCACCAATGCCGTGATAGTAAATACTACGGGCCAATATGCAACACACATGTCCTCAGTGTATTCCGCAAGCTCTCGAATATCATCATCAAACTCAATGCATCATATGTAATACATTCCAGCATCTTGCGACATTCGGTTCCTGCAACTTGATTCATTGTGATAAGTACATCCTGAACATAGACATGATATTCTCAATTAACCCATTGAATGTCATTTCGGAGCTAACCTTGACAATTTTCATCCGACCTCCAACATAGGTCTCGTCCTTGATTTGAAAATACTCCCACCGCAATAAAAAAAGCAACGAACTTCACGAGACATCCTTACCTCTTGTAATAAATCAACAAAATCCTAACTTCACAAGAAAATCAAATATATTTAGCACAAACAAAAGCATAACAATCGAAAAAATTAAAAAACCCAAAAAATCATTTATGAGCGACTAATTGTGAGAGGGTAGAGGTATATTAGGGAATCACCTTCCTTAAGGTGGGGGAGAGGGGGGGGGGAGCTCTAAAGATGGTGGCCGAGCATACGAAGGCGGTCGAGTGAGTGGAGGTCAGTGGGAGAGGTCGAATCAGGTGCAATAACAAGGAGGAGGAATGAGTAATGAGATTATGGCGGATGCCCTAGAGTTGATATGCTCGTGAAAGCTGCCTCTTCAAGAGGCAGCTTTGGTTGAAAACCACTTCTTCAAGAGGCGGCTTTTACTTAACCAAATTCGTCTCTTGAAGAGGCGGCTTACCTATGCTACATAACAAAAAAATTAATTGCGATCGTTCAGGGCCAATAAGTTTTGAAAGTTGCTCTCAATGGTCATGGATATTTAAATCTAGTCGCATCAATGCAGGTGGGGATCTGCCTTGTTTCTCTTTTGTATCAGATGAGACAGATTGAGTTATAGGGACCCAAATCCAACTACTACCTTATGGCTCCCCTCCCTGGTCCTCCGTCCTCCATTGACATCCATGCCCATCTTTACATCCTTCTGAAACAAATATTGCCATGCCATCAAAATTGTGCAAAAACCCACAAAAACAACACCTAAACATAAGTTCTATTGGTAGGTACAATGTGAAGTTATTTGAGCTAGATAGAACGAGCAAGGTGTGACTCATTATGAATATTATAAGATAAGTGAATCTTGTAAGATATGTGTGATCTATAATTACGACAACATAAAAATGAATAACCTAAATTAAGCTATAAGAGCCATGTGCCTATCCTAATCTTGATCACTAAGTCAAGCTCCACCCTTGGGTCTAGTGTGAAACAAGTCTCGACACACCACATAATAAAGTTAAAGTCTCTTATTACAATCACAAGTTCTCATACGAGAATCATTGTGAAGGTTATAATGATTATTATAAATGTTTACAACACATAACACATACATAAATTATACAATTCAGATAACTAGCTAGCTTCCTCATGGACTTTCTGCAACTATCGTGGACTCTTTCCAGTGAGAGCTCCAAGTTCCTCACCTCTGCATAACACCAATTGTCCTCATCTTCCGCGGTCCAACCACAACAACATGTTGATTAGATATAATAGAAGAGATATCTAGCTAAAAACAACATGCTATAACATAATGATCGCATCAACACAACAAAATAAAAGAAACACATCATATAATTTGACCTAAATAACCCTAAAAATCACTAAACTAAATATCTAGTCCTACTTAAATACACATAAAGCTGTGCCCCTGCCAATGGTACCTTCTGATGAATCACGTCCAATTTATGTATTCATTGTAATACGACCAATTACAGACTTATCATAAACACGATAAATAAATCTTGGTGAAGAGATCAAGGTTTAATTTATCTTGAATAACTCTAGAATTGAACACAAAGACACAAGCTATTAGCTTATCTAATTAAGCTCTAAAAACTTAGTTTGAGTGAACTTATAGTGTTATATAGGTCAATGACACAACATCGTGTATGCATGCATTTTTTAAGGATTTTATAATGCAAGTTAGATAATACTGAATGCCACAAAATGATATACATTAAAATACAATACATACACATGTACAATTACAATACAATGCTTCTAAATTAAAAGGATTTCATGAAATCTGATTAATGTAACTTAAGCATCGATGCAATTAGGGGCTTAATGACGCATTAGTATAATCTAGAATTAATGCATGGCATTTTAATTAATATGAAAAAAATCAAGGGCTTCTCTATCAAATCAAAGAATTAACCAAGCCATATCCAAGATCATTAATAAAGCTTTCAAATGAGATAAACTTCACATTAATTGGATGTAATATGCTCAAGATATTCAAGTGTCAATACAAGGGCACAATTGCAAAGAAAATTTAATTAAAAATGTTGACAAACAACACATATAGGTCCTGAAAGGACTGAAGTGCAAACATGAAGAACCAACTTGCTTATATTGTAATTTACAACTTGTGCGGGGGTATTTTGTAAATATAAAAAGCTGATAGGAGATGCATGCGAAATGTCCAGGCACTCACATTGCCACGTGGGGGCATGACCACTCTGCAGAAGGGAAGGGTGCTCGGCTGCAAAAATCGCAGGAGGCACACGTGGGGCGCATGCGGGTGAGACCTGAAATCTGGTTCGGTAGGGGCATGTGGTCCAGGCCAAGTGGGGGGCCTGCATGCTTCGGAGCTGGCTCGATCCCATCTAGCCTCCTAGATCATGATAAGGGCTGAGGACACATCTGGGCCACCAGATCCCCACTGGTTGGGGGCGATCCAATGACACATGTAGCATGGGTGTATCTCTTCCTCCTCCATGCACAACTGAGATGAGTGGTCTCCGATGAAGAAGCTCTTGCTCCTTCTTGCCCCTCTGACTCAACTGAGGGTCAAAACATCATCATCGGAGCATGGCAAAGATGGAGATGTCTCAGAGGAAGAAACAAACTACCTGAAATAGTGCGTCGATACATGCTCGCCAGGGGCGATGCTCTAGAATTGAGCAAGCTTTGAAGTTCTGACCATTGAAGGAATTGGGGACCTGCATGGTTAGTGAAGCATAGTTGAAGCATAGGGATTTGTTTGGATTGGATTGGGGAGAGAACATAGTTCTATTTGGGTGGTGGAAGGTGGAGTCCTAATGGGTTCCTCCTCTTTGTTGAGGAAGAAGGGGGCAAGGTGAAGGAGGTTCTGCAGAAGGGAAGAAAGGGACCAGGCATATACATGAGGAAGATTGAAGTGTAGTGAAGGTGAAGATGCATTCAATCGAGGGAAAACATGATTATGAATACCTAGTTAAATCAGAGAAAATGCGAGAAAATAAAAATAGCAAATTACATGGAATTAAAGAAGAACATCGGGCAGAGGAAATAGATTGAGCTAGAGGTTCTAATGGAACTTCGGATCTTCGCTTGACCTACACAACCACTGTAGGAAGCTCATACGGACATGATCATGGCTGTGTACATGGCTCATCCACCATGGATCAACAACGAAGATGCATCTCCGTCTTGGCCCCTCAACCCTCCTAGTACTGTCACCAAGGAGAAGGGCTAGGGAGCATCTCGATAAAGGTGGATAACCATAGACATGAGATGGAGGTGGGGGTTCTGTTCATGTGAAACATGTTGTTGAATGTGTAGTTTCAACCACCTGGAGGTTGGTGTAGGTTGGAGGAGTTTGAAGGGAGAAGTTCTGGCGTGCATGAGGATTGGAAGGTGACCATAGTGGTACTAGAAACATGAGGAGGTGACAAGGGGAGAGATGTGAAGAAATTGGAGAAGTTGACTTCGACCCACAGTCACAACCCTTGGGGCTACAACTGACCAAGGAAGACCGTGCACCTACTATTAAAAAAAGACGATGCTCCTACATCGTTGGATCAAGCGATCCAATGGTCTGCAATTTGGCACGTTTGGGTGACTAGAGACCGCTCGATCAAATGATCAAGCAGTGGGGATCAAGGCGGGATTTGAATGATCAAGGCCGTGTGATCAATAGATCAGATGGCTCAGGATGGGGGTGGGAGTTAATGAAGATGTGGTGAGGTGTCTGTGGTGATCGAGCCACGTGGCCCAATCAGAAAATCAAGAAATAAAATACAACTTGTAAAATCAAAAAAATAATAATAAATGATGCTAAATGAAAGTTGTATATCTTTTCAGGATCTACACGTAGAACTCAAAGTCAAAATAATAATATCTTATAATTTTCTATTCATATTTTATATGATATTTATGAACTAATAGTATTTATAGAACTTATTATGTGCTTATACCGTCTAATACTTATGTATTTATTAAATTTATTTAGGTCCTATTCATTTTTAGAATAAGCATTGTAATAAGAGGTCAATTCCCTGTCCGCCGCAGTTACAATAGTACGACTATTCACATCCACATCCCATTATTTCACTTTATTCCACAATTACCCTATATTTATTCCATCTTACCATCCTTATTCCACCCGATTCTCCTTATTCCTATCTTTCCAACCGAACAAAGAATATACCCTTATTATCCTTATTCCTCATCCTTATTCCTACTTATTCCCAAATCGAACGCATCATTAGGATAATTCAATTTTCTATTTCGATCATAATCCCGGTCAATACCTAAGTAGACCCTCTACGAGGATCAGGGCCATCCACTCCTGATTGGAAGGCCTGGATCTATTCCGTGAAACTCACACCCAAGATAAATTGATCCGGATCGTCCCATTGGAAATGTACGGTCATATCTCAGCAACAAGGAAAAGATCCCCTATTCCCATCAGCTCTACATACTAGGGGTGCCCATGGGACGGAAACCCACTCCATTTGATCGTGATCCATCCCACCCATTGGTATCAGGTCACGGGTCGACCTACCATATTCCAACGAGTACCCAATTGTAATGGAAACCCAGTTAATTTCAATGGATGTTGGCTACCCGGAGATACCTGCAGGTGCCCGTGGGGATAAAGAGGGATATTTCTAGTGAAAGCTGACATGTATAAAAATGCAAACGATATGTCTAACTATGTATATCCGTATTCTATATCATATTCATAATGCTAATGTCGAGACACAAAATCTAAATGGTACAGAATGCATTTAGATAGGGATATGTAAATATAGATAAATAAGTTATGAGGATATATAAAGGGAAAAATGGGGCTGCCCCCTGGGGCAGTCAACATAGCTGCCCCCACCCCATTTTCCGTATTTTTTTATTTTTTTAGAAAAATATCACCATGTATATTCATCTCTGTATCCCTCCTGTGTACCATTCGAATTTCGTTAGAAACAGAGACTCCTACGGCCTCCATCCAGACGTCATTCTTTTAACGATCGTAGGATTTTTTAAATCGACCCTGTCTAGATGGAGGCCGTAGGAGTCTTTATTTCTGATGAAATTCGGATGACATATAGGAGGGATATAAGGATGAATATACATGACGATATTTTTCAAAAAAAAATAAAAAATGCCAAAAAAATGGGGCGGGGCAGTCATGTTGGCTGCCCCCAGGGGGCATAATGCAATCAGATACGGATCCAATAATGATACATTCATGTAGGTTCATCCTCATAATGAATCAAACACTGATAAATGAGATGTAAATATAACTAACTAACTAAATAAATAAAACTAGAAGAGAACATGACAAACAATATATAAGTATATATTCTTATTCGTAATTGATTGTATTAATTATCACCGTATTTGGTTATCACGATGTGTGTGTGCGTACCAGTGTGTGCATGGGTGCGCGTGGACGCGCACGTGCGTGCGTGTGTTGGTGCATGTATGCGTGAGTGTGTGCATGGGTGCGTGCGGGCGTGGGCGCGTGTGTGCATGGGTGTGCACGCGTGTGCGTGGGTGCACGTTTGTGTGCGTGTGTACACGATACAATTTGTATACAAATGTATCCATTATTATCATGTTTGGATGCCGGGATGTATGTATATCTTGGATCATATCTGATTCATTCTCATATATGTTAATTCAAATTTTGACATCCATATATTCCGATTTTAAATTGGATACATATGCGGATACAAATATCATCGTGTGAGCCCTCCCATACATATAAATTTAATATAACATAAACAAATTTGATTCTATTATTCTTCCTATCTAATTTGCATCAATCTCGTGTCGGTATCTATTTTTAATGATTTGACAATATATTTTTTCATATTCATCGATATTTGTATCCGCATCTATATCTATATTTTAAAATTAGGTAAGAATAATGTAACATATGTATTGATATTTTTATCTAATCATTTACATCTTTGTGAATCAATTGATAGTGGAAGTTTTTAAACAGATACCCATGGATTTTTTCTATGAGACACTAGACATGACATACCCATCATTCTTAAACAAGTACCGTTGACTCAAATATTTAGAACATCCCCATCGTTTCAAAGGGGGTAAGATCAAGATCACGTGGCAGATATTTTTAGATCTAATCAAAGCGGAAGGTATGCGATCTTTTCTACCTTATACCTAAGTTCAATACAATCGTTGTGTTAAAGTTACTATATTTACATTTATGTTTGTAACCCTTCGGGTTCCGTAACCGCCCGTGACCTTTCAGGTTCTGTAACCCTCTGTGACCCTTCAAGTTCTGTAACCCCCAACAACCCTTCGAGTTCTGTAACCCTTGTACTCTTTAGAGTTTTCTCTCTATATAAGAGACCCTAACTCTATGGAATAAATATCTCATCAGTTCCTCTTCTCAACATGGTATCAGAGCGACGGTCCTAAACCGAAGTCTAATACCCTAAATCCACCACCACCATCAGCCATCTCTCCGTTGACAAGGAGAGAGGGCTGGACCTACTGTGTCGCTCATGGATCAGATGATCACGCGCAAGGGAATTCGAATCCCCACCAGCACCATCTACCACCTCTAACGACACCTAAAGCACCGCCCGAGGCTCCAGCAGCTCCTTGTCGTCGGTATTGCCTGGAGCACCCTCCTCCAACAGCCCATGCTTCACCACGACTTGTTTCTCCCAACTTTTTATTTCTTGCAACTTCATTTTCCACACTCTTTATTCTATCAAGTATGAGAGAAAGGGGGAGTCAGAGATGATTCTTCAGGACGGCTACTGCCCTACTATGACTGACAGACCGATACTCCATACTATACTCAGATCACCAGTCTTCACCGAGCATCGACTTATTAATCAAGGCTTATACTTCTTCTTTTATGACCCTACTACTACTCCACGCTGGACTTCTTCTACAACGATTTTTCTCCAGATACGACAGAGATATGTTCTGGTGACCTGCAAGCACGACAGAGATATGTTCCAGTGACCTGATATCGCAATGACTTTACAAGCATGGCAGAGATACGTTCCGGTGACCTGAAAGTCGCAGATCCGTCCTCGAGCGAGGTCTTCTACTAGCAGCGGACATATGTTCTTATGGTGCATCGTGTGAAGATGTGGTGTATACTTTCTCTTTTTGTTACAAGCTGCAGCTCTCTTAGCTCCAGCTTGAGGGGGAGCGTTAGAGTTACTATATGATAACCCCAAAATTCCCTAAGACCCGGGTGAAGGTAATAAAACAAGGGTCGTTGCGACCCGGATCTCAGAGGATAGGTATATCAAGAAAATCGAACCACTAATAGAAATAAAATCAATCAAACACTCAAATAGCGGTCCAGCTATGAGATTAACCTGGTATAGCACCCAGGGTCGAACTCAAAGAGCACGGGTTGGCCAAAGGCCTACGAAGTAGTAAAAATAAAATAAAATAAAAGACAAGTATTTTTAATGATTTTTAATGATTTTTATATTTTTTTGGATTTTTAATATAGTGAGAAAATAAAAGAAAACAAAGACAAGCACACTTTGGCTAATTATTTAATGTGTCAAAAACCAAGCAAAAATTCAAACAAAAATGTTTTTATGTTTTTTAGGTTTTTTAGTGTTTTTGGTTAATTTTTGATAATTTTCTGATGTATATTTTATTTTCTAAAATTCAAAAAGTAGCAAAAATGCTGGGTACTGTCCAGCCAGGCCCAAAATCCCTAGATAAAATATCTAAAAATCTCAAGAGGGCCTGGAGGTAATTTTCCTGTATACTAGAGAAAACAAGGAAAAGTTGAGCACCAAAATTATTGTTTTTGGGTTTTTAGATTATTTAATATAATTTTTATAGGTTTTTTGGTATTTTTAAGTTTTTATGGGTTTTAAGAAATGAAAAATAGCCAAAATTGGCTAGAAATTAAAAGAGCACAAAAGAAACAGTACCTAATTTTTATGGAATTTTTGAGGGGGTTTTTATATTTTTTTTTGGATTTTTAAAACTAGACAGTGGCTGAAATAAAGGTTTTTGAATTTCTAAAAATAACAAATAAACTCGAAAATGTCCTCAAAAATTCTCAAAAATCCTACAACATGGCAGGAGCCATGTGTCAAATTTTCATCGAATTTGGAGGTGATTTGATATTTTATTCAAAAATCAAAAGAGGGCACTGTGCACAGGGACTGAAGTGCAAATACCCGAAGTTTTGGGGGCCCAGGTGCAAAATACCCAGCAACGCACGCGCGGGGCACGTGCTTGGGGCACTCAGGGACCTTTTGGTAAGAAAAACAAGTCCGAGGACCTTTTGGTAACTCGTACCAAAAAGTCCAGGGGATGTATTGCAAATAACCCACTAATAGACGCACATGCGGAATTAAAACACTCACAGGGGCATTTATGCAATTACTAAAAACATTTCATTCATTAACGAACATCCAGAACTACAGGACTAAAGTTGCAATTACACCAAATATACACGTGACGACGCACGTGGCTCACACAAACAGGGGCATAAATGCAAATAAACTAAAGTACGGGGTCCAGTGTGCAAATAACACAACGTAAATAAAAGGCACAAAATATTTACAGGACTGAAACTAAAAGCATAAACTAAGAGGGGGCCTAAGACAAATTACCCCTTTTATTACGCCGACGGCCGGATGTGCGCCACGTAGCAGATCCAACGAACGAGAGCGGTGGCGCCTTTGACCTTGAAAGGCTCGGCCTGATCGAACGGTGGAGGGTCCTCCACGTGGAGATCGGACGGTCCTCGTACGTAGTGGCCGAACCCTCGGTGAACCAACGGCGGGGATCACACCTCAACTGATCTGACGCTAGCTGCAGCTCCGCGAATGGACGGTCGTGATCTGATCTGGAGCTCTAAGGCTGATCTGACGGTCGGCGAGGATCCTAGAAGAACAAGTCGCCGGCGACTTTCGCCGGCCTCGTGCGAGTGCGGTGGTCCTCGTCTGCTGCTTTCGGAGATCGGAGAAGATGCGCGATGGAGCTCCGCAGCTGATGGTCGACTCCGATGGCCCAGCCGAGCCCTGAAGGGGCTCCAGCGAGGTCGGCGGAGGAAAGCTCCTGGCTCAAGTGTCGGGAGGCCTCAGATGGCCTCCTCTGGTCCTGCAAAGTAGCTCAGAAACTTCGCAGGTCGAGGGCAAAGTGCCTCGACCCAGTTAGGCGGCGTGAAGGTGGTCTATGCGTCGGGATGAGCGAGCTCCGGCGAGCGACGGACGGTAGAGCTCGAACCCCAGCTCCTGTGCGAGCTGGGTTGGATGGGTGTATGGAGAAGGTGCGCGGAGGAAAGGCGGAGATGAATGGGGACTCCGATGATCGAATGGGTGCGCTGGGTGGTCGGAATCGGCGAAGAACGACGGCGGAGCGAATTGGGGCGAAATGGAAATTAGGCTAAATAGGGACGCTAAATGATTACTTGGGTGGCGAAGTAGACTGGGCTGGAGCTGGGGAAGCTCCCGGTCGTAGCCTCGAAGGTCGTCTGCTCCTGAGGCTCGGAGCTCACACCACTGGCGGAGCTACGACGGAGCTATTCGCCGGATCAGTGGTCCGGCCACTCTCTCCTCGCTGCGACACGGGCAACCGAGAGCTGTCACCTCAGGGATAGCTGTGGAGGTCACGTGATGAAGAGTGGAGAGCCAAAGATGCATGAAAATGGGGGCGGAGCTCAGCCTTTATACGGTGGAAGGTCCGGCAAGATTCGATCGGGTAGGGTAGCGTGAAGCGCGGATCCCGAGGCGGGCACCCCGGCGAGGGTGCCGGATCTGTCACGGTCAAGATGGACCCGGGGTTCAGGTGTGAAGGGATCGGGTTTGGATGCGAAAATAGGAAGAAATCGGGTCGGGCATCCCAAAACCCGTGGGAGGTGGTCCACAGGGGGAGTTGACCGAGCGGTTAACAATCCCCGTGGACCAATGAGAATTGGCCAAGTCAAAAAGATTTATAAAATCATTTAAAAATAGGATATGGCCGATTTATTAAAAACTCAAAACATAAAATATTTTTATTTTAATTTTTTCTATTTTTTGGTGATTTTTAATTAATTTTTGGAAATAAAAATAAGGTATTTACAATATATAGCTATACATCGGTATATATATACAATATGTTGATTTTTGATTTTAAATTTTTAATTATTATTTTTGTACAATTTTATTCCCATTTTATATTTTATTTATTTATAGAATAAAATGAGGAATAAAAGGGTATTTTTATTTGGTTTTTATTATTTATGTATATAGGTAAAATAAATAGATATATACATCTATATACATGGCATATGTACAATATATGTTTGTGTTTTTAATTTTGTTATTTTTATTTGATTTTTGTTTTGATTCTTTTTATTTTATTTATTTACAATGTATAGCATAGAATATTTACAAAAAGTTTAGAAAATAATTTTATTTATTTATAAGGTTGAATAAATATAGGAAGCATGGTCTATGTTCATGGTGAAAGGGCATTTTTAAACTTTTTGATTTTTAAATTTTTATTTTGTTTTTAATATTTTCTAAATATATACAAATATTTACAAGCATATTTTTGAGTGAGGAAAACATTTTTATTTATTTACAAATATTTACACATGAGCGCCTATCTCCCTCTACTTGGCTTTTATGCGGTCAGGCCCATGCTGAGCCCTCCCTTGGGTTAGGTTGCTCAATATTTATTCTAAATATTTCCCTCTTTTTCTTTTTCATCTTTATTCTTTTATTTTTGCACAAAAACATGCTAATTATAGATTTTTACACAATGCATGCTTTTGCTAATTATTCCTATTTACAAATATCTACATGCATTTGCATAGGTTTTTGTAGCTAAAATACAAGAATAAAGAGTGATGAATGGGTATTCATCACCCCCCTATACTATACTTTGCTAGTCCCTTAGCAAACACTTATTTGAAAAAGAAGTGAAAAAGAAAGGAAGAAAAAGAAAAAGAGGATGCACATGGATCAAGGTTGATTATTAAACTTGCCTTCATTAAATTGAGGTATGGAGCTTAATCAGATCTTTGTATTATTAATGTGTCGGAACCTTATTTAGACTTAAGCTTAAAACCTAACAGCCTCTAAGTTCCACTAATCTATAATCAAGACTCCTCAATGCTCCAGATCAGAACAAGTCATCAATCACAAACCCTGAAGACCATGAATCTTTTCTTGTCCTGTGAAAGTGAGGTCTAAGCTCTCCACCTCAGAAATGGCAACTTGACAACCCTCCCTAACAAGGTAACTCTATGACCTCAATCTGGCCACTCTTTCCTCGAGGAGCGGGGTATTCCCTTCTAAGTTCAAGTTCAACCGGCTCAAGAAGAGGGGGAAGAAGAGAATGGGTCAAGGCCAGTGTAGCCAAGTACCCTTGGGAGCTTGACCAGTGTAGCCAAGTCTCCCTGCTGCAAGCTACAACAGGTGGATCATGAAACCAAGCTTTGCTTATTGCACTTATATACATACTCCGGTGGGATTATCATTTTCTCTCAGACCCACCACTTTTTTGGAGTTCTTTTCTTTTTGCACATTTTTTTTTCAAGTGCATCTATACAACATATACATGTGCAGCATATATACAAGGAGTTTTTCCTCTTGAGCCAGTAGACTATCCCTCTTTTGAAGCTTTATTGCAACCCACAACTCCCGTCGTTAGACCTCATGGCAACCAGACCAAGTTGAGACGCACTTCCTTCACTATAAGAAGAAGAGAGGTTCCGCCTAGAAGTACTACCCTCATATGCTACCCCAAGTCAAGGAAGACTGCCTCCTCACCACCTCATCCGTAGAGAACTCGGTGCATAGTGCGGTTGTCCAAGTAAAGCCATAATCTATATGAGTCATGTGTTGTTGTTAAGTGCTCTACTTAGGCTCATTGAGATGACATGTGATCATAGCCTAGTGGACTCAAAGAATTAAGTCACCATGGACCTGAAAAGCCTTAAACCTAAGTCCTATAAGGTTCCTCTTAGAAATTAGGTGGATTAAGATCTTAATCAAGCTCCATTTCTCAATTTGATTCCAGGCTAGTTTAAATGTCAACTATCATCCAGAAAAACTATATACATATGTACAAAAAGATGCAAAATTTTTGAAAAATGTTTTGAAATCATGAATGATGATGCTTGAAGTGCAAGTTTTGCAAAAAAAAGATATTTACACACATTTACACAAGATTTTTGCAAACTTTTGATTTTCAAAACATTTTGGAAAAATTTTGTACTATATACATAATACAAAAATATTTACACAAGCTTTTCACAAAAGATTTTTGAAATCATTTTTACAAAAATAATTTGTACACTAGCTATGTATGTGCAAATAAAAGAAGATTATGTACATGAAAAATTTTTAATTTTTGTGATTTTTAGCCATTTTTATTTATTAACACACTCACACAAAGTACGAGTTATGGCTAAAGTATATATGAAATATATACACACCCCCCTATACTTAGCTCGAACGATGTCCTCAGAGTCAAGAGCGATGAAGAAGACATAACTCGTGCTAGGTATAGGGAAATGAAAAGAAAGGCTATACAAAGGAAGAATGAAAAGTCAAGAGGGACTCAGGTCTCCCCCCTATACTTAGGATCAAGTAATCCTAAGTATAGCAGGCTGTATACTAAGGGAAAACCTGAGTGCAGAATGTACAGGGTCTACCCCCCCTATACTTAGGGTGAAATATCCCTAAGTATAGGCAGCAAAACAGGGGTAGACAGAAGCAAAAGAAATACCCGCAAGGTCTCACATCCCCCCTATACTTAGGGTAAAGTGCACCCTAAGTATAGCATAATCACAAGATGAAGAAGGGGATGTGGGACTAAGGAATGTGATGATATGGACATCTGGATCTATATACAGCGGAAGATCAGTGAAACTCAGGCGTGAGATGCATTAGATGTGAGTCAAAGACCACATCTCACGCAAAATGAATAGGGGCAAGATCAACGACCCGCGGCTCATGATCGAGAAATGGCTTGAGCCGCTGGCCGTTCACTCGAAAGGTACTCTCAGAAGACAACTCGGATATGTCGATGCTACCATTGTCGTGTACCTTTCGAACCAGATAAGGTCCTTTCCATTTGCTCTGTAGCTTCCCTGGAAATAATCTAAGCCTCGCATCAAACAGCCATACTCTCTGTCCAATCTCAAAATGTTAGTGGCTGATATGAGAATCATGCCACTCCTTGACTTTCTCCTTATAATGTAGGCTGCTTGAGAAAGCTGCATCTCTAAGCTCCTCCAGGGCAGCTAGCTCTGCCCTTCTCTGGTCTCCCATACCATCTGGATCCATAAGTATGTCTGTAACTGCCCAAAGCGACTTGTGCCTCAGCTCAACAGGTAGATGGCATGGCTTGCCATACACGAGGCGAAAGGGAGATGTGCCCAAAGGTGTCTTGAAAGACGTCCTATATGCCCACAAGACCGAGTCCAAAAGCTGTGACCAATCCTTTCGGTCAGGGCGGACGACTTTCTGCAGAATAGTCTTGATCTCCCAATTTGACACTTCGGCTAGACCATTCGTCTGTGGATGGTAAGGTGTAGTAACACGATGGTCTATGCCGAACTCGCTAGAAAGTGCCTTCACCTGGTCGTTGATGAAGTGAGATCCCCCATCAGAAATCAGAACTCGTGGAACCCCGAACCGCGTGATGATGTGCTTCCTCAAAAATCTGCAAACTGTCCTCGCATCAGCGGCTCGGGCAGGGATAGCCTCCACCCAACGACTCACATAATCCACGGCCAACAGAATGTACTCAAATCCCTGACTCTTAGGGAATGGACCCATGAAATCGATGCCCCATGCGTCAAAAACCTCACAGAAGTGAATGGGCTGCATCGGCATCATATCACGCTGTCCACAAGTGCCCATCCTCTGACAGTCAGTACACCTCTTCACGAACTCATCTGAGTCCTTGAAGAGGGTAGGCCACCACAAGCCGGATTGGAGCACTTTCTGTGCCGTTCTCCTCCCAGAATGATGTCCTCCTGCCTCAAGCTTGTGGCAGTAAGTGAGGACGCTATGGTGTTCCTCCTGAGGAATACACCGACGCCAGACGCTATCCCCTCCTTCGTGGTAAAGGATGGGATCCTCCCAGTGGTAGGACTTGGCCTTCGCAAGGAAGGTCTCAAGTATCTGCCTGGGCTAATCTTGTGGGACTTTCCCAACAACGAGAAAGTTCACAATATCAGCGTACCATGGGAGGGAGGCGATAGCAATGATCACCTCATCTGGGAAGGTATCTCTAATAGGGTCAATCGGCTCAGAATCCTCAGGCTGCTCTAGTCGGGAGAGATGATCCGCCACCACATTCTTGACTCCAGGCTTATCCTTAATCTCAATATCGAACTCCTGGAGTAGAAGGATCCATCTAGTCAGTCTGGCCTTGGCATCCTTCTTTGCCATGAGGTACCTGATGGCGGTGTGATATGTAAACAAAGTCACTCTAGATCCGATGATATATGATCTGAACTTATCCAGGGCAAACACTACGGCTAGCATCTCCTTCTCTGTGACTGTATAATTCCGCTGGGCGGAATCCAATGTGCGGCTAGCGTAGTGTATGGCAAATGGAACTCCATCCCTCCTCTATCCCAGCACTGCCCCTACGGCAAAATCGGAGGCATCCGTCATGATCTCAAATGGGAGAGACCAATCAGGCGGCTGGAGGACAGGAGCCTCAATAACGCACTGCTGGAGAGTAGCAAACGACGAAAGACACTTGTCATCGACAAGGAACTCGGTGTCTTTCGTCAATAGGTCAGTCAACGGTCGGGCAATCCTGCTGAAATCATGAATAAATCTCCTATAAAATCCAACGTGCCCCAGAAATGACCGTAGCTGCCTCAGATTGGACGGTGGTGTGAGTTTCCTAATGACATCAACCTTGGCCGGATCAACCTCCATGCCCCTGTTGGAGATGATGTGGCCAAGCACCGTCCCTTGAGTCACCATGAAGTGACTCTTCTCCCAAGATAGCACCAAATGATACTCAATACATCGCTGGAGTACTCGGTCTAGGCAGTCAAGACAGGAGTCGAATCCGTCGCCGTAGATCGAGAAATTGTCCATGAAGACCTCCAAACAGTCCCCCACCATGTCCGAAAAGATCGACAGCATGCTGATGAATCTCCATTTCATCACCTTTATTCTATCATTTTGGCCTTAAAAACCCCAGCAAATGCATGTAAATAGCATTAATTCGTGCATATTAGCATCTATTATTTATTGTATTAATTATACATAAAATAAGGTTTTTAATGCCAAAATTATAGAATAAAGAAAAGAAAAGAAAAAGGAATAAAATATTGCAAATATTTTATGACCCTAACCCCGAGACCGAGGCCAGCATGGAATTGGTCGACAAGGAATAAAGTAGGGGGAGATAAGGGCCAATTATACAATAAATATCTCATTTATTTATTCATTCATTTATGCATTTTTGACACCTATTTTGTAAAGAATTATTTATTCATCAAATTAAAATCTTTTGTACATGAAAGATGTAGATAATAATGTAAATAAAAATACAAAATTGAGTTTATGTGAAAATAATATACAGTGTACATTTTATACACATAATAAAAAGCAGAAATCTCAACTTCACAGACCCATATCTTGCAAATAAAAACTCCAAATCACCCAAACTCACCTTTAATTGTATATAGCATTTCATAAACTATTTTATAAAATCAGTTCCATAATTGTTGGAGTCCATCTGTGAAAGTTAGGTTTTTGGCCCTTCTTGTACATAATACCTGATTAAAATATTCATTTTATTCAATACCCATTACTTTTATAAATTCATATTTTTAGAATTTTGTAAATAATATATATAATTCATGTACATATTGAAATTAAAACCAAAAAGAAATTTCAAAAATAAAATAAGCCTAGCTGATACCTAGGCAAAATACCTATGTTACCCATGTGTATATAAATAAAAGGGAAAACATTCTTTAATTATTTTATGCATCTATATTTTTCTAAAAATATATATATTACACATAACTTATTAAAAATACAAATCCAAAATAAAAACAAATAAAATTCATTAAATAAATAAAATGCATATATAGGTAGAGTACCTATAAGTATACATACATACACATACATCTATTTATTTAAAAATATAAATAAACTCATAAAAATAAAATAAAAATATATTTATACTCACAAAAATAAGTTATAAAATTATAAAATAAGAAACTAAAATAATAAAATAAAATAAATAAACTAAAAATAAAATATACCAAAATACATATAAAATACATACATATACACATTATTGTAATAAAACCGTAATAAAATAATTCATAAAAATAAATAAAAATCATATTAAAATACTACATACAATAATAAAGATTTTTTATTTTATACTCGAAAAATAATAAAATCATTTATTACCTTAAATAATTCATTCTTTATTCCTCCAGCCTATTTTGTCTTCTAGCGGCCTCCGTGGACCAATCGCGTGCCGCCAAGAGTTGACCTCGGGTCAACTCTTCTGACTCAAGGATGGCCCCTCTGACAAGTCACGAGAGGTCCCTCTTCCTCGATTTTTCACGCCGATTGTGTTGCTCGAGGGTGATAAGACCCTTCATGAGATTTGTTCCTCGAACATCCACGAATCACGCCGCATCCCATGATTCCTTGTACAGCATCTAGATTCACCAAGATCTGCCGGCCAATAAGGGCGCAAACTTTGCTTATAAATAAACCCTCCGAACTCCTCATCCATTTTGGCCTCCCTTTCCGTCGTTTTCCACCGTCTATTCCAGTCCTCTGAGGTTCCTTGTGACAGGAGGGTCCTCCTGGAAGCTTCAGGCAGTTGGAGGAGTCGAAGGAGCGCCCACGGCCGCCGCGTCGCCGGAGGTCCTGCTCCCTGGTCGCAAACCAGGTATAAGAGCTGATTTCTTCTCGTTTTTAGCTTAGCTTTAGTTTTTATTTTGTAGTTTAGCTTTTAGAGTAATCAATAGAGCCTCAGGTGCTCGATTAGACCAAGATCGAAGTTCGCCGGAGTTTAGCTCCGGCGAACCTCTCTACTCTGATTGACACTCTATCCGACCCTTCGCCCCACCTCATCGCCTTCCCCTACGTATTCTCCACGCACCCACGCTCCAAGATCAACCAGAGCTCGCCCAGCTCTGCGAATCGAGGTCCTCCCTCCTCCGCTTCGCCGGACCTCGCCGCCCTCCACCTTTCCCCGTTCGTCTACCCTAAACCTCGGGTCGAGGAAGACCCCCTCGAGCCCCTCTTTCATTCGGTGCAGGACCAAAGCTGAAAGGAGCCCTTCGGGGCTCGATTCAAGTCCATTCGAGGTTCCAGGACCCCCTTGTCTTCCCCGAGCTCGTTCAGCCGATCTAGGAGGTCCTGGACCTTCTGGAGTATCTCGAACGGTGCGCACCGCTTCGCCGGACGCCTGGAGGCCACAAGCAGCAACATCAAGCGCCTGGAGGCGGAGGAATCACCGATCGAAGTCAGGGAAGTCAGCTGTTCTTCCCTGTTCTTCGTGAGCAGCAGCAGCCGTTGGATCGAAGGGACAGCCCCAGTTCTAATCGGGGCCGTCCATCTAGCACCAGCCGTGGCCGTGCGATCAGATCTCAGATGCAATCACAGCCACGGATCGCCGAAGGGGTATCGAGCGTCGAGGGCTCGACACGTGGATAAGTGGCGCACTGGAAGCCGTTGGATCGCGCGCCTTTAGGGGGTAAATTGCATATCTAGCCCCTGCATTTTTGTAAATTTAATATTTAATCTTGTAAATAAAATAGAACGTGGTAAATAATGTGGAACTTTTGCATAGGACCCCCTATATTGTTTGCATATTAAACTTGGGTCCAGTCCACGTCACCTCACGTGTAGTCCCACGTGAGGTGGTAAAATTTGCACAAATCCCCCTGTAGATTTGCATGTTTATGTTTAATCCATTAAATAAAATATTCAGTGTATTATTTTTGTGAAAAATTGCAACCAGGACCCTAGAGTTTCGGAAATTGCGCTTTGGTCCCTGTGTGTGCGGACCACGTGTAATCCCACGTGATGGTTAAATTGCTAGGGGGCCCTGGCGGGTTGGGTTATTTGGTTTTGGTCCTGAAAATCCCAGAACACGTGATAATATTTTGGTGTTTTTGCACATGTGCCCCTGGATGTTATTTTATTTGCAAAAATACCCCTGCCAGGCTTAATTATTTTTGTGTCTTTATCCATTTATTAAAAATACCTATTAGGCTTCTAAAAATCCACCAAAATTAGGATAGGTGCTCTATGCCATGCTTGTTCACGCACATATTTTAGTTTGCATTTTTCACATTTTTCCTAATTATTAAAAATGAAAAAGAAGCCATTTTTGTACTGTTTAAATTAGAAAATACGAAAAAATTAGAAAATGTGTTTGAAAAATTCCAAAAAAATGATATATGATATATTTATATATATATTGAGTCCAGAAAATGAAAAACCCTACAAATATGAAAAAGAAAATAAAAAAAAATCACAAAACCCCAAAAGCAACATAAAAATTAGAAAAACTCTTTAAAAACCCAAAAAATACATTTTTCTCTTTTATAATTATCTATATATTATTATTAATATGTAAAAATTAATTTGGGCAATTTTGGGTATTATTTGATATTTTTAAAACCCAAATCATATACGGCTATTTATTTAGTCCTATATTGTGGACATTTTTGAATTGAAAAATACATAAAAATTAGAATTATAAAAAAATATATATAAAAAAAAGTTCAAAATATAAGTCTATATGTTAAGTTTTTATGCTTATAAATATATATATATTCTATATTACCTCTCCCTCTCTCTTCTTATATATATATATCTCTTTATATATATATATAGTATATAGATTTATATAATTAATAATATAAAAAGAAAAGAAAAAAAAAGTATAAAACATAAAATCAAAATAAAAATTATAAAAACAAAAAAAAAAATATATATATATATATATAAAAAAATAAAAAAAAAGAGAGACCCACTTCACTCAAGAATGACTGGTATGCACATATAGGCTCATGCATTTTTGTATTGCTCTCTGTGGTTCGACCTCTACATGCTTGTTCACTATACATTTTGTTGTAGAGTAATAAAAATTAATTCACATTTATTTTTTTTGGACTTAATTGATACATTCTTGCTTTGTGGGTTAATTGTTGATCACTCGCCTTTTATTAAGGGTCGCCACGACGACATATTCAGACCCTTGATAAAGAGCGCGTTCATCAAATGGCGCCGTTGCCGGGGAGCAATGAGCATAGCCTACTTTCTTCTTTGTCATTCTTGTGTACATTTTTTGGTGATATTCATTTTTGATTCATGATTGATTATATTCTGTGAGCAGCCATTTTATTGACATTAATCACTATGCTTAATTGATTCAATTCTTGTGATTATCTTTATGTGCTCTATGGTTGATTAAGTGAACTATTCTAATACACTCTTTTTGTGACTTTGATGCGAGGGTCCGCCACGCAAGGATGGCTTCTTAGGAGGCCAGTGCAGCCAAGCTTGGAGGAGGATGGTCTTCCCTTCGCATGACCATCAGGAGAGAGTATCAAGGAAGCAAGGAGATGTGGATTAGATAGGCTTAGAACACTTAGGATTATCTCTGTAATTTTTGGTGAGAGAGAGACAATTTTGGTATGTAATAATTAACCGGACTCTACTCTTCACAATGAGGTCCAGTGCCCGGGTGTCTGTTCACCTGGGGGCCTCATCGCTGTTTCCCGCGATTTCTACCGCCTTCTTTCCTTTGTTTTCCGCTGTTTTGTGCTTTTCGCCTTTATTTTACTTTGTTTTGTGTGCTTGGAGCCCCTAGATATAGGTTGCTTGACTCGGTAGCTAGGTCCAAACATTAATAAAAATGCATGTTCCCATAGTCTACTTCGTATGGATCTAGTCAAACTTAAACAGCTAAGTCATTTATCTCTTAACCCACGTGCCGTGAGCAAGCCCCATCAAGCGCTACTCCTAAACTCGAGCGTGTCGAGAAGAGGAGGGGTGAGCCAAGACCGGACCCTTAGGTTAAAGATGAATGACCAAGCTTGTGGTTCTTCACGTTAATAGCAGCTAATGTTTAGGGCGATTTTGACGAATGCACACCGCCATGTAGATAGGTTTAAAAATTCTGTTTTGCATACCACATGGAGAGAGCTGGGATGCACTGTAAGTCTTCTAACTCAGCATGCATCATTCGGTTCAATGATGAGATTTCCATCATAGAACCACTTGCATGGCTTTTCCGCTATCTCCCTCTGATTTTGAGCACCTAGGACTTAAATGAAAATCTACCAAAACGTTAGGCGCTGGTATGAAACAGATCCAAAAAAGGTGAAAACCCAAAAATTAAAACTAGGGGACTGCTAAATAAACTTTGACCTTAATTAAAATCCGTAATGGCCTACCATTGTACCGGGTTCATAAAGCCCTCATTGTTTTCAGGTACCTTGGAGGGGGACCAAAACCCTACTCCCTTGAGCGAGTGCGACCCCCTAAGGATTAGAGCCAAAAGCCCAGTCTGCAACTGCCTTGTGTATCGCCTGGATTTCCGAAGTAATGGCGCTTCTATCGTACGTAGGCGAGTAGGACTTGGTCACCAATGGTGACTCTCTGTTGTGAGAGCATCGACCCTGTCCGAAGTATTGAGCATAGGCCACGCCTTCACGGGGGTGTCTGTCTCATCGTCCTGCGTCCGAGTAGGTTCTTGCACGCTCACGGGTGATTCCGTTGCGAGCGAGAACCGAAGTATTGGTTTCGCCTATCGGCTTCCTCTCTCTTTTCTTTGGATGAGTAGGGATCCAGGAAGGGTTACAAGGACTCCAAAAAGTACAGACTACAGGTTACACAGGAGGAGGACAAGTACGGGATACTCTTCCGGCAGTACTCTCTCTCCTATAGGGTAGCGTACTAAGGACTTGTTATAAGAAATGCCTGAAAAATCACAACTCTAAAAATGAAAAGATAATAAATAGCCGAGCTTTCACGGTTTCACATGGCGTGAGTTGGTGAACCCGATTTTGTCTTGTGTTTGTATGGATCTAGATTAAGGTTCAAAGATCAAAGTCCCGCGCCTTTGCGCCAATTCTGTTATGTCTTCCTCTTTGACCCCCGCTCAGTTTGAGCCTTTTCTACTGTTTTGCACTCCTTTGAAATCCTCGTTGACCATCGTATCTTTCATCCAACATCCGACCTTCTCTTGTACTTCGCGAAGTTGATCCATGGATGGTTTCCGTCGGGACCATGCCGACACCCCCATCGATTCCATGGACTCAACTCCGCCAATAACTTCGAGGTGATTCACGAGAACCTAATCCGGACTTTGCGGATCGGTCTCTAGACTCCTCGTTTTCTACCTTTCTCTTGACCACCCAATAAACTGGGATCACCTTTGTCCCACTTTCGCCGTTGTGAAGGGAAGTCGATTACAGTCTACATCATTTTTCCATTCACAACACGCTGGGGTTGACTTGAATTCCAGCATCATCACGACAGCTGAGTATTTATGGCAAGTAATCTGATTCGGGCCGTCTCATTATGCAGATAGAAGACAGTGCGAGCCCTGGAGACTCCTCCAGAGTTCATCTCTTCCGACTCAGACCCTGACATGGCTCCCGGAGGAAAGGGCAAGGGTCAGCAGCCACCCACACCAGAGGGACAGGCGCCAGATCAGAATCAGGTCAATGCACAATTACTGGCATCTATCCAGGCCATCCAGCAGCAGCTGACCGAACAGGCCCTCACTCAGACAGCTTTCCAGGACATGTTGAATGATGTGATTAACCGAGATGATGGAGGAGGAGGCAGAGGCAGAGGAGGCAGGAGAGGAGAAGGTGAAGGTGGAGGAGGTGGTGATGACCACGATGATGATCTTGAATTACCACCACAGAAACCTACCCTTAAAGAAACATACAACCCGGGAGACAGCCAGATGACCGAATGGATCCTCATTCCACCGGTACACGCTCACTTTGAGCTGAAGCCCCAATTCATTGCTCTTCTTCCTGCATTCCATGGAAACACCAGCGAGGAGCCGTACATCCACCTGCAGCAATTCTCCCGCATTTGCCGTACGACTCACTATCCCAATGTCCCTCTGGGCATTGTCAAGATGACGGCTTTCCCCTTCAGCCTACAGGATAAGGCCCTTTATTGGGTCAATCATATGGGAAAAGTTGTGACGACCTGGGAGGAGCTGAAGTCCGCCTTCTTGCACAAGTACTACCCTCTGGGTCGGCTCAACCAGATGCGAGCCCGTATCAGTAATTTCTCCCAAGGACCCCATGAGTCGATACATGAAGCATGGGAGAGATTCACTGACCTGCAGGAGAAATGTCCCCATCATGATATTCCGAAGACCAGCTTGGTTCAGCATTTCTTCGGGGGACTGAACATTGAAAGTCAAAGGCTCGTAGACGCAGCATGTGGGGGCTCACACTTCAATAAGGATGAAGATGTCGTCTGGCAGATCTTTGAAGAAATGGCCGAAGGAGAGGCCGCCCTCTCTTCATCCAAGGCTTATCAGAAGCAACCCCAGATCCTTCAAAAGCAAGTGCACATGGCAGCGTCTAAGGAATCAGAGAGAGATGAGAGCTCCAACCTCAGCATCATCGGGGGCCATCTCTCTAAAGTCGACATCATCGAGAAGCGATCACAGGATCTCGAAAAACTCGCCGTGATCGAGAAGAGGACCCAGAGTTTGGACAAGCTGGATCACATCACCAAGCAGCTAGAACTGCTGGTAGGTACCATCAATTCTGTTCAGTCGGCAGCACCGCTCGAAGCTCCAGCTGAGAGAAAAGACGAGCAACCACCGCTACACCAGCCTCAGCCGAGCCAGCAACCACCGGCGGTTCAGCACGTGTACTACGTGCAGGCACCTGATCAGAGCCAGCCGCAACAGCAGATGGTTGTGTATCAACCAGAGTTCATTTCAGAATCCGATTCAGTGTTCCCACCACCACCCCTGGTCCAGGAAGTTAATGGGGTTTGGACTCATGACGCACAGCCGACCCGTCCTATGGGACAACCACAGGGTCAGCCATTTGCCAACCGGCAATACCACCAACCTCAGGGTGGTCGCTTTGGGCAGTCCTCCCAGCAGAACCATCAATACCAGCAGCCTCCCCAGTTTGGGCATCAGTGGAGGCAGAACCATCCATACCAGCAGCAGCCGCAATACCGGCACCCACAGCCGTATCACCAGTACGCAGCTGCTCCGCCTCAGCAATACCAGCAGTATCCACCTCCGTCTTATCAGCAACTTCAACTTCCAGCCCCGCCTCAGCATCACCAGCAACAGTCTCAGCATCAGCAGATGCAACAACAGCGTGGTCTGCACGCTGACACCACCGAGGCACCCCCAGTGAACCCCTCCTTGGACTGTCTAGCCCAACTTGTCAAAGGGCTAGCGGAGATGACCAAGCGGCTTGATGACCTGACCGCCACTCGCACTACCATCCCGGCGCAGGTCGAAGCCAACCCCAACAATTTCAAGAAGAAGGAGCAGGTAGAATGTGATGTCCAGTCCGCGTGTGATAATGATATTACTGCTTTTTCTAATGCTGTTACTCTCAGGAGCGGTAGGGCCTTGCCTCCGCCTGCTACCAGATATGGGGTGAATAAAGAAACAGGTGGATCGTCATCTTCCGTATCAGCCGTACCAGCCACAGGGGCGGGTGAGGAGGAAGAAGAAGGAGAAGCCAGTCCAGCCGTCGTGCCATGCCAGCAACAACCTCAGCCGAAAATACAAAAAAATCAGCAAAAACAAAAACAACAAAAAGAAGCTCGTAGCAGAAGCGAAGCCGCGCCAGCATCGGAGGAGCCGCCAGCAGCAGCTGATCCTGTGCCAGCCGATGGAGCCAAGGCTACCCTTTTTGATCGCCCAGCAGCACCAACAGAGTTAGATTCAGCTTGTACACCTTTTTGTAGTCCGGATGTACAACATTCTGTGGGCGATGATTTTGATGTAAATAAGAACTCTGATTTTCCTGCCAGTAGTGTACATATTCCTTTTCCTCATGCAATACAAAAATCCAAAAAAATTGCAAAACAAAAAAATGCATTGTCCGACCCAGGTGTTGTGGACATCTTGGACAAATTGACTGTTGAGATTCCCTTGCTAAAGGCCGTGGAATACATGCCAGCCGTAAAGAAAGGACTGAAGGAAGTATGTACCACTAAGCGTCGCCCATCAAGAAAGAACAGACGCCAGCAAGTTGAGAAACATGTCCTCTCATTAGCCACGGTCGCAGCTATCAGCAATCTCCCCCAGAAGAAACAAGACACCGGAGCACCTCTGATCAGTTGTGTGATTTTTGACCAAGTCTTCGAGCGCACTCTCTTGGATAGTGGTTCTTCCATCAACCTTCTGCCCTCGACCATAATGCAGGAATTTGGGCTGGGACCGCTCAAGCAGACACGCATGATCCTTTAGTTTGCTGACCGATCCGTCAAGCGGCCCCAAGGTCTCTTGGAAGACGTGATAGTTAAAGTGCAGGAAATGAAATTCCCAGCTGACTTTGTAGTCCTTGATATGGACTCACCTGCACCCTTGCTCCAGACCCCTATCATCCTAGGCAGACCATTCCTTCGTACTTCAGGCGCCGTGGTCGATTACGGGTCTGGGAAGATCACTTTCAGCTCGAATTCCCAGCAAATCACGATAAACATGAACAAAGAGCAGAATGCCACAACAGATGAGAGCCAGGCAGCGTCAGATGCGGACTGTGAATTTATTGCGGAGATCAGAGACTCAGTTTTATCATTGAACGATTCATGGACCCTAGAAATCCTCACTCTCGAGGAGGACTTGGGAAGCGCAGTCAGCATGTGCTCCGATGATTCTTGGGAAATAGATTCTCAGATGCAGGCGCATCTTCTGGAGCAGTCATTCCAAACCGAACATGATCAGCTTAGCGCAGACCCGTTCGGTGCATCACCGGGATCTCAACAGAATATTGAGGATGGCAGCCTCTTCACAGAAGCACTGCCCACCTACAGTATGATGTCAGAGGTGACAGACAAAGTGGACAGATCAACACCAGAACTCAAGCCACTTCCGGCAGGCCTGAAGTATGCTTTCCTTGCGGGTGAAGAGCAAATGTATCCGGTCATCATCAGCAGCAGGCTGAGACCAGATCAGGAATCTCGACTTCTCGAGGTTCTAGAGAAGAACCGCAAGGCACTTGGATGGAACGTATCAGATCTCCGCGGGATAAATCCAGCCTTGTGTTCACACCACATCTATTTAGAAGAAGACGCCAAGCCGTCCCGCGAATTTCAGAGAAGGCTGAACCCTAACCTTCGGGACGTCGTCATGAAAGAAATCACGAAGTGGTGTGAGGCAGGCTTCATTTATCCCATCTCCGATTCAAAATGGGTAAGCCCATTGCATATAGTTCCCAAGAAATCAGGGCTTACTGTGGTTACAAATGACAAAGGGGAGGAAATTTCTACTCGGGTACCAACATCCTGGCGGGTTTGTGTTGACTACCGCCGTCTCAATGCAGCAACTAAGAAGGATCACTTTCCCTTGCCATTCATTGATCAAGTTCTGGAAAGATTAGCAGGCAAGGAGTTCTTCTGCTTTCTGGATGGGTACTCTGGGTACAACCAAGTGGCGATCGCCCCTGAAGACCAAGAGAAGACCACCTTCACTTGCCCGTTCGGCACCTACGCCTTCAAGAGAATGCCCTTTGGACTGTGCAATGCACCTGCAACCTTCCAAAGATGCATGTTAGCAGTCTTCGCCGAGATGGTAGGCAGTTTCCTCGAGGTATTCATGGACGATTTCTCTGTCTATGGTGATAGCTTCGATTCTTGTCTTGAGCATCTAGACAGAGTACTTCAAAAGTGCCGGGAAGTCAATTTAGTGCTCTCATGGGAAAAGAGCCACTTTATGGTCACCGAAGGTATTGTGCTGGGCCACGTCGTTTCCAAACGTGGCATGGAAGTCGACCCGGCGAAGGTGGACGTCATTTCAAATCTTCAGCCACCTCAGTCAGTCAAGAATGTGAGGTCATTTCTGGGGCATGTGGGATTCTACAGGCGATTCATCAAGGATTTCAGCCGCATTGCCCGACCTCTGACAGAACTCTTGTGCAAGGAGACGGATTTCATTGTTGATCAGCCAGTTCTCCTTGCTTTCAATCACTTGAAGGAGCTTATCACTCAGGCTCCGATCTTACAGCCGCCCGACTGGACTCTTCCCTTCGAAATAATGACCGATGCGTCCGATTTTGCAGTTGGAGCTGTTCTTGGGCAAAGAAAAGATAAAGCGCCCTACGCCATTCACTATGCCAGCAGAACGTTAGACGAAGCTCAAAGAAATTACACTGTAACAGAGAAAGAACTGCTGGCTGTGGTTTTCGCCTTAGAGAAATTCAGATCCTATTTGTTGGGATCCAAAGTCACCATCTTTACAGACCACTCTGCTATCCGCTACTTACAACAGAAGAAGGATGCCAAGCCAAGGCTGATTCGTTGGATCCTTCTACTCCAGGAATTCGATTTGGAAATCAAGGACAAGCCTGGAACCCAGAACGTGGTAGCAGATCATCTCTCCAGAATAGAGCATCATGAACCTCCCCTGAGCAATGCACCTATCACAGAAACCTTCCCTGACGAAACCATTTTAGCTATGGATTCTCTTCCTTGGTATGCTGAGATTGTCAATTACCTCGTCTCTGGGGTAATACCGTCGGATTGGACGAGGAACCAAAAGAACAAATTTATGTCGACCATCCGTTTCTACCATTGGGAAGATCCTCTTTTATTCAGAGAAGGGGCAGATTGTATTTGGCGCAGGTGCATCCCTCAGACGGAACAATCAAGTGTCCTCGAGCATTGTCACTCGCTCGAATCTGGCGGACACCACTCTGGAGATCGAACGGCAGCCAAAGTACTTCAGTGTGGCCTCTGGTGGCCTACTTTATTCAAGGATGCAACTGAATTTGTTAAACGATGCACTGACTGTCAGCGAATGAAAGGTACACTCACTGCTAAAGATTCAATGCCCCTGAAAATCATTCAGATAGCAGATGTCTTCGATGCATGGGGCATTGACTTCATGGGACCTTTCCCTAACAGTCAAGGATTTCAGCACATCCTTCTCGCCGTCGATTACGTGAGTCGTTGGGTTGAAGCTATCCCTGCTCGAGCCGCCGATAGCAAAACAGTTTGCCAGTTTCTCAAAAAGAACATCATTTCACGGTTCGGGATACCGAAAATCCTTATCTCAGACGGGGGTAGTCACTTCATCAATAAAGAGGTCAAGAAGTTGACGAAGGAGTACGGCATTGACCACCGGGTTGCCACTCCTTACCATCCTCAGACCAATGGCATGGCAGAATTATCGAACAGAGAAATCAAGACTATCCTGCAGAAACTTGTTAGGCCAAACAGAAAGGACTGGTCTCAACTCTTGGACTCGGTTCTATGGGCATATCGAACCGCCTACAAGTCTCCCTTGGGCATGTCGCCCTATCGTCTTGTATATGGAAAGCCGTGCCATCTGCCCGTGGAGTTAATTCACAAGTCTTTATGGGCAATCAACAGCTGCAATTTGGACTCACACAAGAGTGGTCAGAAGAGGAAAGATGATCTGAACAGACTCTTGGAATTTCGAGACTATGCATACAATAACACCTTGATGTACAAGGAGAAGGTGAAACGCTGGCACGACAGGCACATCAGACGAAAGACCTTCGAAGTTGGGCAGAAAGTGTGGTTATTTGATGCAAAGTTGCGAATATTTCCAGGCAAATTAAAGAGTAAGTGGACAGGGCCATTTCGAGTTTGCGAAGTGCGTGACAATGGAAGCATTGCCATATCCGAATTGTCCTCTAACGCACAGCCATTTGTCATCAACGGCCAACTGCTGAAGCCTTACCTCGAACCAGATACATTTTTGGCCGTTGTTGATTCCGTCCAGCTCATGCAACATGATGATATCTCGACAGCACCTGCGGCATCGAAAGATTCAGACTATGCAATCCAACAAATTCTTCTCTGATTTTCTTCTTTTCTTCTTTTCTTCTTTTCTTCTTCTAGCCTATTCTTTGTATATAAGAGGTGCCGACCTTGTGGACAGTTTTCTGTACTTAGGACGTACTTTGTCCTAAGTATAGGGGGGCGTGCACCCCGAGTATGTCAATTCGTTGATCCTCTCCATTGTCTCCTCTCCTCGTCTATACTCAGGGATATCTTACCCTAAGTATAGGGGGAGGCAACCGGAGAACGATCTGTTTATTCTTACCCTTGACCCTCCCTGTGTTGTGTACAGTCTGCTATACTCAGGATTATTTGATCCTAAGTATAGGGGGGACGGTCAACTTCTCATTCATTCATTCATCCCGTTAATTATTCCTTCATTCTTTAGATCTGTCTATACTCAGTACGAGTTATGTCTTTGCTTTTCCTTTCGATCTATGAGGACATAGCTCAAGCTAAGTATAGGGGGGTCGTATATACCATGTATATACTATAAGCCATAACTCATACTGAAAAATAAAATATCACCTCGACAAAATAGGATATAAAAAGTAGCTCTATAATAAAGAAAGATGATTGTGAGTTCCTCAGACTCTTTGTAATTATACTGATTATTAAGTCAGAAAAATGTTTGATGTAAAAAGCTATTTTGAAAAACCTTGTGAAAATAGTTTGAAAATAGTGTGCACAAGTATGCAACCTTTGAAAAATCAGTTTGGTGTGAAAAATTTTCTTTGAGTGAAATAAAAATGTGTGAAAACTAGTGTGCAACTGATTGTAAAAATTGATTGTCAAATTGTTTTGAAAAACCTATCTATGTTGTGTAAAACCTTTGCAAAAATCAATTTCAAATACGTGTAAATATTGCAAAAATTATTTTGGACTATAGTTTCCAAAATGCTTGTGAAACTGATTCTAGAATAAGTCTGAGGAGTCTGCACAAAAATCTCTCAGTTGTAAATAAGGAATAAGTTCAAATAAAGCCTATAAAACCCAAAACCTTATTGTACAGCAAATACAGTTTTCCTTTTTTGTATATACTGACTAATAAATCAGATACCTATATAGTATGATTGGAAAAATAGTGTGACCAGTTTTGGAAAATTTGATGTGAAATGATTTCAAATGCATGAAACTGTGTTGATTGCAAAATTTTTTCTTTGTGTGAAAGAAAGGATTTCAAAAACCTATGTGCAAATGTTTTGAAAAATGCTTGTCAAAATTATTGCGAAAAATGTACATATAGTGTGAAAATTCTTTGCAAAAACAGTTTTCAAATGCGTGTAAATGATTGCAAAAATTATCGTGTACTACAGTTTGCAAAAATTATTTTCAAAACTAGAACTGAAGAACAAGATCACCATTACAAATACCTGTTAATCAGAAATAAATGACATAAAAATTCCTTCTCAACAACCTAAATAAAACCATTCCAGGAACACATGTACAGTCTGTATAAACTCATATATTTTGTAAATAAAGCAGTACGCCCGTGTAAATAATGGTATATACTTTTTGTATGTGTCAAGCTCTTATTTGCAAAAATTCTTTGTGTAAAAATAATCTTTGATTCTTTTAAAAATCCTCTGTGAAAATTTGCATCATTCATTGTGCATAGCATAAGCATACCATGCATATTCTTTTTGAGTGAGCTTGATGATTGAATCAGTCTAATAAAGTCTCAGAGTGGAGCTCGGTTGGACCCTACTGCACCTAACTGCACTGGAACCCTATGGGAACTAGGTCTAAGGTACTTCAGGTCCAGTCAGACTTAATTCTTTGAGAAAGCAGGGCTGGGTTCAAGGCACCTCAGTGGACTAACTAGAACTTTTCGAAACACACGCATGACTCTTGTCGGCCGTGACCTAACTTGGACACCTGCACCTTTCACATAGCTCTCCATGGATGAGGTGGTGAGGAGGCAGCTTCCTTTAGCTTGGGGTAGCATATGAGGGTAGTACTTCTAGGCGGAACCTCTCTTCTTCTTATAGCGAAGGAAGTGCACCTCAACTTGGTCTAGTGGTGATGAAGTCTAAAGACAGAAGCCGTGGGTTGCAATAAAGCTTCAAAAGAGGGATAGTCTACTGGCTCAAGAGGAAAATTTCTTGTATATATGCTGCTCATGTAGATATGTTGTACAGATGCAATTGAAAAAAAAAAAAAATGCAAAAAGAACTCCAAAAAAGTGGTGGGTCGGATTGAAAATTTAATAATCCCACCGGAGTATGTATATAGTTCAATAAAGCAAAAGCTTATGGTATCCATGTTACATCTCATGAAGCTAGCAGCGGGAGACTCAGCTACACTGGCTGAGCTCCCAAAAGTCTATACTTCTTCCCCCTCTTCTTGAGCCGGTTGCACTTGAACTTAGAAGGGAATACCCCGCTTCTCGAGGAAAGAGTTGCTAGACCGAGGCATTAGAGTTACCAGGTTGGGGGAGGTTGTTTCTTTGTCACTTCTGAGGTGGGGAGCCACTCTCACTTACACTGTACAAGTCAGCTTCATAGTCATAAGGGTTTGTGTATGGTGTAGGCTAGTTCTGACCAGGCTATTAAGGTGCTTTGAACCGAATTCTGCGATTATCGAAGGCTGTTGTGCTTTAAATCTGGTTCCCGACTAGGTTCCACACACATCCACACCTAAGGACTGACAGGAGCTCCAATCTCAGATTTTGTAGAGACATGCATTGCACTGAAAGCACCCCTATTCACTCTATCTTCCTTTCATTTTCCTTTTTCTTTCTTTAATTCTTTTTGTACTCATTACATAAGTGTTTGCTAGGGACTAGCAAAGGCAAGTATAGGGGGGTGATGAATCTCCATTTCATCACCTTTATTCTATCATTTTGGCCTTAAAAACCCCAGCAAATGCATGTAAATAGCATTAATTCGTGCATATTAGCATCTATTATTTATTGTATTAATTATACATAAAATAAGGTTTTTAATGCCAAAATTATAGAATAAAGAAAAGAAAAGAAAAAGGAATAAAATATTGCAAATATTTTATGACCCTAACCCCGAGACCGAGGCCAGCATGGAATTGGTCGACAAGGAATAAAGTAGGGGGAGATAAGGGCCAATTATACAATAAATATCTCATTTATTTATTCATTCATTTATGCATTTTTGACACCTATTTTGTAAAGAATTATTTATTCATCAAATTAAAATCTTTTGTACATGAAAGATGTAGATAATAATGTAAATAAAAATACAAAATTGAGTTTATGTGAAAATAATATACAGTGTACATTTTATACACATAATAAAAAGCAGAAATCTCAACTTCACAGACCCATATCCTGCAAATAAAAACTCCAAATCACCCAAACTCACCTTTAATTGTATATAGCATTTCATAAACTATTTTATAAAATCAGTTCCATAATTGTTGGAGTCCATCTGTGAAAGTTAGGTTTTTGGCCCTTCTTGTACATAATACCTGATTAAAATATTCATTTTATTCAATACCCATTACTTTTATAAATTCATATTTTTAGAATTTTGTAAATAATATATATAATTCATGTACATATTGAAATTAAAACCAAAAAGAAATTTCAAAAATAAAATAAGCCTAGCTGATACCTAGGCAAAATACCTATGTTACCCATGTGTATATAAATAAAAGGGAAAACATTCTTTAATTATTTTATGCATCTATATTTTTCTAAAAATATATATATTACACATAACTTATTAAAAATACAAATCCAAAATAAAAACAAATAAAATTCATTAAATAAATAAAATGCATATATAGGTAGAGTACCTATAAGTATACATACATACACATACATCTATTTATTTAAAAATATAAATAAACTCATAAAAATAAAATAAAAATATATTTATACTCACAAAAATAAGTTATAAAATTATAAAATAAGAAACTAAAATAATAAAATAAAATAAATAAACTAAAAATAAAATATACCAAAATACATATAAAATACATACATATACACATTATTGTAATAAAACCGTAATAAAATAATTCATAAAAATAAATAAAAATCATATTAAAATACTACATACAATAATAAAGATTTTTTATTTTATACTCGAAAAATAATAAAATCATTTATTACCTTAAATAATTCATTCTTTATTCCTCCAGCCTATTTTGTCTTCTAGCGGCCTCCGTGGACCAATCGCGTGCCGCCAAGAGTTGACCTCGGGTCAACTCTTCTGACTCAAGGATGGCCCCTCTGACAAGTCACGAGAGGTCCCTCTTCCTCGATTTTTCACGCCGATTGTGTTGCTCGAGGGTGATAAGACCCTTCATGAGATTTGTTCCTCGAACATCCACGAATCACGCCGCATCCCATGATTCCTTGTACAGCATCTAGATTCACCAAGATCTGCCGGCCAATAAGGGCGCAAACTTTGCTTATAAATAAACCCTCCGACCTCCTCATCCATTTTGGCCTCCCTTTCCGTCGTTTTCCACCGTCTATTCCAGTCCTCTGAGGTTCCTTGTGACAGGAGGGTCCTCCTGGAAGCTTCAGGCAGTTGGAGGAGTCGAAGGAGCGCCCACGGCCGCCGCGTCGCCGGAGGTCCTGCTCCCTGGTCGCAAACCAGGTATAAGAGCTGATTTCTTCTCGTTTTTAGCTTAGCTTTAGTTTTTATTTTGTAGTTTAGCTTTTAGAGTAATCAATAGAGCCTCAGGTGCTCGATTAGACCAAGATCGAAGTTCGCCGGAGTTTAGCTCCGGCGAACCTCTCTACTCTGATTGACACTCTATCCGACCCTTCGCCCCACCTCATCGCCTTCCCCTACGTATTCTCCACGCACCCACGCTCCAAGATCAACCAGAGCTCGCCCAGCTCTGCGAATCGAGGTCCTCCCTCCTCCGCTTCGCCGGACCTCGCCGCCCTCCACCTTTCCCCGTTCGTCTACCCTAAACCTCGGGTCGAGGAAGACCCCCTCGAGCCCCTCTTTCATTCGGTGCAGGACCAAAGCTGAAAGGAGCCCTTCGGGGCTCGATTCAAGTCCATTCGAGGTTCCACGACCCCCTTGTCTTCCCCGAGCTCGTTCAGCCGATCTAGGAGGTCCTGGACCTTCTGGAGTATCTCGAACGGTGCGCACCGCTTCGCCGGACTCCTGGAGGCCACAAGCAGCAACATCAAGCGCCTGGAGGCGGAGGAATCACCGATCGAAGTCAGGGAAGTCAGCTGTTCTTCCCTGTTCTTCGTGAGCAGCAGCAGCCGTTGGATCGAAGGGACAGCCCCAGTTCTAATCGGGGCCGTCCATCTAGCACCAGCCGTGGCCGTGCGATCAGATCTCAGATGCAATCACAGCCACGGATCGCCGAAGGGGTATCGAGCGTCGAGGGCTCGACACGTGGATAAGTGGCGCACTGGAAGCCGTTGGATCGCGCGCCTTTAGGGGGTAAATTGCATATCTAGCCCCTGCATTTTTGTAAATTTAATATTTAATCTTGTAAATAAAATAGAACGTGGTAAATAATGTGGAACTTTTGCATAGGACCCCCTATATTGTTTGCATATTAAACTTGGGTCCAGTCCACGTCACCTCACGTGTAGTCCCACGTGAGGTGGTAAAATTTGCACAAATCCCCCTGTAGATTTGCATGTTTATGTTTAATCCATTAAATAAAATATTCAGTGTATTATTTTTGTGAAAAATTGCAACCAGGACCCTAGAGTTTCGGAAATTGCGCTTTGGTCCCTGTGTGTGCGGACCACGTGTAATCCCACGTGATGGTTAAATTGCTAGGGGGCCCTGGCGGGTTGGGTTATTTGGTTTTGGTCCTGAAAATCCCAGAACACGTGATAGTATTTTGGTGTTTTTGCACATGTGCCCCTGGATGTTATTTTATTTGCAAAAATACCCCTGCCAGGCTTAATTATTTTTGTGTCTTTATCCATTTATTAAAAATACCTATTAGGCTTCTAAAAATCCACCAAAATTAGGATAGGTGCTCTATGCCATGCTTGTTCACGCACATATTTTAGTTTGCATTTTTCGCATTTTTCCTAATTATTAAAAATGAAAAAGAAGCCATTTTTGTACTGTTTAAATTAGAAAATACGAAAAAAATTAGAAAATGTGTTTGAAAAATTCCAAAAAAATGATATATGATATATTTATATATATATTGAGTCCAGAAAATGAAAAACCCTACAAATATGGAAAAAGAAAATAAAAAAAAATCACAAAACCCCAAAAGCAACATAAAAATTAGAAAAACTCTTTAAAAACCCAAAAAAATACATTTTTCTCTTTTATAATTATCTATATATTATTATTAATATGTAAAAATAATTTGGGCAATTTTGGGTATTATTTGATATTTTTAAAAACCCAAATCATATACGGCTATTTATTTAGTCCTATATTGTGGACATTTTTGAATTGAAAAATACATAAAAATTAGAATTATAAAAAAATATATATAAAAAAAAAGTTCAAAATATAAGTCTATATGTTAAGTTTTTATGCTTATAAATATATATATATTCTATATTACCTCTCCCTCTCTCTTCTTATATATATATATCTCTTTATATATATATATATAGTATATAGATTTATATAATTAATAATATAAAAAGAAAAGAAAAAAAAAGTATAAAACATAAAATCAAAATAAAAATTATAAAAACAAAAAAAAAATATATATATATATATATAAAAAATAAAAAAAAGAGAGACCCACTTCACTCAAGAATGACTGGTATGCACATATAGGCTCATGCATTTTTGTATTGCTCTCTGTGGTTCGACCTCTACATGCTTGTTCACTATACATTTTGTTGTAGAGTAATAAAAATTAATTCACATTTATTTTTTTTGGACTTAATTGATACATTCTTGCTTTGTGGGTTAATTGTTGATCACTCGCCTTTTATTAAGGGTCGCCACGACGACATATTCAGACCCTTGATAAAGAGCGCGTTCATCACATGCACCTTTGAAAAGTCGCAGGGGCATTGCATAGCCCAAATGGCCGGCGTCGAAAAGCGTATGTGCCGAAGGGATAGGTAAAGGTGGTCTTCTCCTGATCCTCAGGAGCGATGGCCACTTGGTTGTAGCCCGAGTACCCATCCAGGAAGCAATAATGGCTCTTCCCTGCCAGTCTCTCAATGATCTGGTCAATAAAAGGCAGGGGGAAATGGTCCTTCTTGGTGGCTTGGTTGAGTCTCCTGTAGTCAACACAAACCCTCCAAGAGGGGGTACTCGTGTAGCGATCTCCTCTCCCGACTCACTGATCACAGTCGTGATGCCCGTCTTCTTGGGCACCACATGCAAGGGGCTGACCCACTTGGAGTCGGAAATGGGA